>JAPPVO010000016.1:170955965-171551748 GCA_030407325.1 Camellia japonica
TTTTTTTTATTTTTCATTAAAAAAAAAGGTAGTTTCTTTATTTACTTTTTATTCATTTATTTAATTTTTACTTATTTAAAAAAACATAAAATCTACAGGTTTTATTTATTTATTTTTATTATTATTTTTTTCTTGACAAAAAAAAAATTAAAATTTTGTTGAGAAAAAAACCCTAGACCCACTTGTTGACCCTCACTTTCCCGATTACACTCTCTCTACCTCTCATCATCATCTTCTTCTTCTTCTTCTTCTTCTTCTCTCTCTCTCTCTCTCTCTCAACCTCACAAACTCATAAACTCCATCAAACCCCACCATCACCAACTTCTTCTTCCTTCTTCCTTCAACTTTCACTCACTACTACCTTCCCACCGAAGCATCACCCTATTTTCTGACCGATGACCTTTTGGCGGCCATTTTTTCCGACGGATCTACATCTTCTCTTCTTCCTTTCTTTTCTCCCTATTTTTTTTTAAAGGTAATCACCCTCTTTTTGTTTAGATTTCTTAGTTTTTAGTTGTAATATAGTAGTTTAATGGTTATTTTTGAGGTTTATTCATCATCATGTTCATCATTGTCATCCTCACATACAACAACAACAACAACAACAAAATTTGTTGTTGGGCGTGCAACCAACAGACACGCCGCACGTGCGGCCCAAAAAAAAAAATCAATAATAATACTAATAATAATATAGCTTGTTGTAGTTATATATATATATATATAATGTAGTTGTTTAGTTTTAATTGTTTAGTGAGTGATTTAGTTTTATTTTTATTTAGTGATTTAATTGTTTAGTTTTTTTTATTATTTTTATTTTTTGAATTTTTATTTTATTTTTATTTTATTTTCTTATTTATTTATTCCTTGTATTTCATACTTGTGTTTGTCAATTTGTCTCATGCTAACTTAGTGTAAGTTAATTTTTTTTTTTTTTTTTTTTTTTTTGTAGTATACAAACAAAAATAAATAATAAATAAAAACAACTGAAATAAAAGTAATTTGGTAGTGTGACGACAATGAGGTTTTGAGTGATTGGTGCATACATGCACTATTTAATGAGTGTTGATATAATGGTTCCACATTTTTGATTGTGTTGGTTGTATTATTTTGCCCAGATATGTCTACATCATCCCACCGAGCACCCAAACGGCCTCGCAATGTTAACATCACCGCTAGGGATGTACCAACCGACACTTGGGCCAACAAACCAATTGCCTGTGACACATCCTTTGATGTGGACTTCTTTCGGCGCCACCAATCCATTGCGTGGAGTATCCGACAACTTGAAGACTAGGGCCTCCTGGGCATCTGCACTGTCACTGAACCGGCGTATCCTCGCATTATGTGAGTCTTTTATCAGAACCTGTACACCAGCGACGAGGCCCTGGGAGCTCTTTTGTCTATTGTGGACAGGGTAGAGTTAGTGGTCACACCAACTTCCATTGCCGAGGTTCTCCACTGTTCCATGGACACTATCAATGAAGAATAGTTCCCAGTGTTCACTCGGGAACTCACAGTCCCGGCACTGGTGACTGAATTTTATGAGGGACGACAAGATGATGACAACAGGACTAGTATCCGGGGGGCTAACTTACCACGCCGCCTCCTCTTTCTTGATGTGGTTCTAAAAAAGAATGTCATTCCTCTAGGCCACAAGGAAGAGCGGGGAGGAGACTTCCTCTGTGCCTTGTACCAATTTGACTTCGGGTTTTGGATCGACGTCCCTATTTTGTTCTTTAACCAGATGTTCCGTATCCTTAATGAAGGCAAGTTGTGCAACACTCGAGGCGATTCTACATGGGCCCTCCCTTTCGCCAACCTCATCACTGCACTTATAAAAGGCCAAGGGATATACCCACTCAAACCCAATGAGATTCAGCTTCCGCCGCCAACGCTTTATTGTAAAACCCACTGGCACCAAACCACTGCTCGCCTATCGCCTCCACTACTCCTCCCCGATGCCCCGGCCAATCCTAATGATGCTCCGATAGAGCCCGTCACGGCACCAGCCCCAGCGCCACCGCCATTTCGTATGACGTGGGCGCAATATCAGGCTCTTTTGGATAATCAAGTCACGATTCAGCAATCTGTGGTTGATCTCCAAACAGACTATCAGGCCTATCGGGATCACTCGTAAATGGTCTTTGATGGGTATCAGCAGTCAGTTGTATCTCTCCAAATTGATTTCTACACATACCGGGAGTCGAGCGAGCAGCGGTTTGATCAGCTTGGCGCTAGGGTTCATGATAAGGCGTTCGAGACTTGAACACTGATGCATGCCCTATTTGAGCAGCATTTTCCACCACCACCAGATCCAAATCAGTGATCTCCATTCTATTTTCTTTGTTTTATTTCTTTATTTGTTTTTGTTTTGTTTTATTTTATTTCATTTTTTCTTTTCCTTAATACTGTATAGTCCAAAAAAAAAAAAACTGAGTGTGTGTGTATTTGGTTCGTCCCTGTCTTCCTAGATGTGCACCTACGCCGTCTGGTAAGATCCTCTCTCTCTCTCTCATTTTACCATCTCCTTCACAGTTGCTTACATTGAGGGCAATGTTGTATTCCAGTTGGGAAATGAGGGTATTTATAAAAATAATTCATGTTTGTACTTGTTGCACTTGATTACACCACTTCACTTGATGTTCATTTTGTGCCAGTATGGTAATGATATAAGCATATGTTAATTGGGGAACATAGTGGACTTGTATGAAAAGGGTTTATTGGGTAAATACTCACATGTGATATTTGCACTAGAACAGTTGTTTGTGTTTGTGGTATTAGTACACTTATCATAAGTATGCCTCATAGACACACTTTCATAGCGGTGACCTCTCTATTCTAATCCCTGGTGTACATCATTAATAATTGCTAGTGTGGCAGAAAAGAAAAAATGACTAGCCTTGATTCTCAAAATAAATAATAAATAAAAATAAATAAATAAACACTTGACTTGTTTGGGTTCGTAGCCTCTTTAACTCGAGTTATTAAGCCCGTAGGGGTGTCTTTACACCTAGTGCCCTAAAACCGTCTGATTGGGGAGTCATTGGCCCAATACTTGCTACATGGGTTAATTAGAAAGCTTAAGGAACCTAAATGTTGCACGGTTAAGGAAAAACAAGGAAAATGACTTGTTCGGATTCGTAACCTTTTCAGCTCGAGTTATTAAGCCCGTAGGGGTGTCTTCACAACTAGTGCCCTAAAACCGTCTGGTTTGAGAGTCATTGGCCCAATGCTTGTTACATGGGTTGATTAGAAAGCTTAATGGATCAGGGCATTGCAGTTTTTTCATAAAAAAAAATAATCATAAAAATAAATAAATAAAATTATATAAAAATAAAAAAAATAAAATTGAGAATCCTAGTTACAAAAGTATAATCTTGTCTGTATATGTTGGGGGTTATTATGAGTTACACTAGGCTATTATAGTGGACAGTTAACTAGTATGGAGATTGCACTTTACACCAAGGATACTGATGATGTGTCTACTAGCATTCACAAGTACAAGGAACTTTACTTTTGTATTAACTGAATTGTGATTTTGGCTCAATAGATTCCTTCATGCTTGTCCATTGTGCCTTCAATGCTCATCATGTCTTAATATCACACTGTAGTGGCACATAAGTTGATTGTTAGGTGGAGTAGTGTGGTTAATTGTTGTTGAGCAGATTTGAATATGTTGATGTTTGTGGGCATCATTTCTAGAAACCCTTACGAGACTACTCGTCCACTTGGGATAACCTTGTGGTTTTAAGGCTTGTTGCATATGCTAAATGCAATCGTGATTCCTATGAAAGTGGCTTAGAGTTATGTTACTTCTCTTATTTCTTTTGTTTTGCTCGAGGACTATAAATTTATGTAAGTTGGGGGATGTGATGTGGGTCAAAAGGTACCACATTGAGGTCGCTTAAGTTACATTTATAGTTTTTCAATTTTGTTTATTTGGTCGAGATGATGTGTTTTGTGCATTTGTATAGATTTGGCAGGTAACACACAAATTCAATCAAAAAGGGCACGAAACCAGGGTTACATGCGTGAAATTTTCAGTCTATTATGCTAGAAATAAAAGGAAGAAAAAGGGTTCGAAAATTATTTGAAGAAAAAGGGAGGCTAGGGTTTGAAAGGAGTGATTTTCCTCAAGCTTGAAGGACAATTTCCATGGAGGCTTCTTCCTCATCCTCTTCCTCTTCCCACTCCTCCATGAGTGGCCAGTCTTCCAATTTTAGGGTTTTGATGAAACCCTAGCTATGTAAAGGGATTTTTATTAAGTTTTGATTGTGAAACGGTTTGAATAAATGTATGGATACTTTAGAAGTTTATAATATTTTTCTTTTTCATCTCTTCAAGTGTTTTACCCTTTGTGATTGTTTAATGCTTTCCATACATTTGTTTTCTTTGTCGTTGTGTTCAAAGTATGAGACGAGTCATATTACGAGAGACGGGTCGTGTTGCTACCATAGTTTAGAGCAAATGCCTCGTGCTACTTGGGATGACTCGTGCCTGTACGTTGAATGCAACCATCCTCTTGATCAATATTTCAAACTTGTAGTTGTGAAATATTAGGTAGTTCAAACCGGATTACAATTGATGACCGTTGTTAAGTCTTATTTATGTGGTTAGTGGTGAATTCTTTGCCCTAAGATTTTCTCAAAAATCAGTATCTCAAACCTAAATTTAAATTGTCAATTTAATTTCTCAATTTCATTTAATTCTTGTTTAGTCATAATATTCCTCAATCTTTTTAATCAAAATTGATTTAGGAATTTAGGAATTAAATTAGTTTAATTTCACAATTGTCCCTGTAGATCGATACCAGGACTTGCCATTATTCTAAAAGAATTTGGTATAATTTAGTATTTATTTTTGGTGTGTGAAACGATCCATCATTAAAAAATAAATAAATATTATTGGTTCTAAGTAAGATTGCAAAAATAATAATAATTCTGTAATTTTTGTGCAGATAAAGGTGTAACACTGGGGTTGTTGGATATGACCCGGGGGTCACTAGAGAACAGTTGGTGGTCGTTGGGGATGGGCTGATCAAGGGTGGTGAATGGCAGTAATCAGGAATAGACCGAAGTGTAGACAATGGGGGGCATGCCCCCTGCCTTGGCTCAATTGCTTTGTGTATACTCCTACTTTTTTATGTCTATTTCTATGTGTGCATGTGTAGTGGTTCCCACTTGACAAATTTATTTTGGCAACTCGGTTAAAAGTAGTTTTTTTGGCTTTTTAATTTTTTTTTGGATCACATCACCTCTCCATTTTTTTATACATTTTTTTTAAATAAAAAAAAAAGGCCAAAAAAAAGGCTAAAAAGCCAACTTTTAAGCCTTCGTTTTGCATGGGGCTAAAATGAGGTTGGGGGCTAAAATAGTCACAAAAAGACAAAATAGACTAAAAAGTCAATAAGATAAAATATCATATCTAAACTATAATCATTTCACTTTTTTCTTTCAAAAAAGTCAAAAAAGCCAAAAAGCCAACCCACTTTTCAAACGAAGCCTAACCTACTTCCCAAAACAAGCCTCAGTCTTCACCCAGACTTTCTTATTTTTTATTCTGTTTTTTACTCTAATAATTTTACAAGCTCTCTATTTGAGAAAGTATTTATATTTTATTTGGTTGATTGGAATGAAAAGGAGTAAAATAGAATAGTAATTCTTTAGGTTTTTCTATGGAATGATCATTCTTTTAAAATGGTAAAAGACGGTTTCATTTGTAATGTATTTGTTATTATTTTTTTAATTTAACCAAATATGATAATGAACATTTTGATGCAATAATCATTATATTCCACTTCATTCTAATAAACTAAATACTACCTTGGTGTAACCCACTTTTATGTTTTTATTTTTTTTTCATTTCTCTGTTGTTGTTTTTTGTTTTTTGTTTTCCCCTTATGTCTTATTCTGTTTTCCAACTCCATAGCAAGACAATTATATTATGATGATCATATTTTTATACCTATTTATTTATCATATTATTGCATTAGTATAATGAGTTGTTCTATCATTCATATTTGTTGCTAATGCAATAGTATTATATTCTATGACAAACAAAATGTTCTTTTCTTTTTTATGTAAATTTTTTTAATTTATTTCTTGTGTAGTGCTTGTTGCTTAAGTGAGTGGCTCCTACAATTAACGGTTTTTCAAAATAAAAAAAGCAATTTGATCAGTAAATAAAAGCTTAATTTAAAAGAAAAATAAATCTACATGAAATGAAAGTTTTTATTTTACATTTTGGCCCCCCAAAGACAGAATCGCGGTTCTATCCCTGACAGTAGTGGAAAAGAGATAGAATAAAATAAATAAAAATTACTTTAAAAATGATCAAAAATATATTTTTTTAATCTAAGTTTGAAAATTTTGAAGCAAGCCCGGTTTCCTCAGAGCAAGAAAAAGCAACAATTGTTTATTTTATTTTTAGGGCAAACTTCACTTTACTCCTTATAATTTGGGTCATGTGTAGATTACTTTCTTAACATTCAAATATCACTACATAATCCCTTTGTAGTTGGTGGACTAAAAAGCACCGTTCACTTTTCCATCCAAGTTAACGGACTGTGTAGTTCAAACGCCCATACAAAGAGTAAGTTACATTTTAAGACCAAAATACCCCTAGAACATCTTTAAATTTGCAAAGACATGCCATGGGTCTTCCTCCTTCTCTCTCTAAAATTACAACCCAAAACAAAAACCTAAATTAATTTAAACAACATAATTTCTATAAAAAAATTAATGTATATATATAATCTATAGCTATATATATGTATATATTCAAAGTACGCACAGAAGCAACAAAAATCAACAACGATTTCAAGTCCTCACCTAGATTCATCGGTCGGAATACGATTCCAGTATCTCCGATCATCAATTCCAGTAATTGCCAACCCGTTTGAAGAAATTGACAAACAAAAGCTTTCTTGTATTCTTATCCAGCCACACTTTCTGCACATAACCCAAATCAACAAACCTCTACAATCAAATTCACAAGGCTACATCTGATTCAACATAAACAAACTAAGGCCTGTTTGGTTTTAATTTTCGAAGCTAGCATCAATTACATCATTAGATCTGCAGGTTTTTTTTTTTTTTTCTTGAGCTCATTCTTAAATTGAAGATCAAATCTCATAAATATATAATAGTGAATATATACATATATATACACTTTATAAAAACTATATATTTTTTTATATTTCTTTTAATATAGTTTGATCTTAAGCATCTTAATAGATTTTAGGAATATATATACCTATATATATATATATATATATAGATTATATATATGCAATTTGCAGGTTTATATGTGTGTGTGTGTGTGTGTGTGTGTGTGTTAGAGTTGGTAGCATCAAGCTAAATCAAGTGTTTTGTTGAATGGAAGTGGAAATTTGTTGAATGGGTGTGGAGGAAGAAGAAGAGAAGGAAGAGAGAGAGAGAGAGAGAAGGGTATATCACTTCTGGGTATGATGAAGAAGAAGGGAAGGAAGAGAGAGAGAGAGAGAGAGAGAGAGCAGGGTAAAACTGTTAATTTACAACTTTTGTTAATAGAAGTTAATATACGTTTTAGTCTACCAACCACAAGGGGGTTATGTGGTGATATTCGAATGTCAATGAGGTAATCCGCACATGGCCCAAATTATAGGGAGGTAAAGTGAAGTTTGCCCTTATTTTTATTTAGATAGGAACAATTTTTAAGAGAAATAAAAACAATAACAAAAACATAGACTATGGTATACATGCACTTTATAATTTAAAAAAAAAAAAAAAAAGTGACTTAATTTTATCTTTTTTGAGTCATAACTAATTAAATAAAAAAATTATAACTAAACATAAAAAAAAAATCATAATTAAATATCTCAAAATAATGTTATAATTAAAAAAATTAAATATAATTAAAAAACTATAACATAACTAAAAATATAATATGAAAGCTATATAATAAAATTCTGGGCAAATTACTTACACCTCCCTTGAGGTATAACGAAATTACAGATTTCCTCATGAGATTTCAAAAATTACATCCCACTCTATCGCAATTAACACCGTTAACGCATATCATAAATTGACTAAAATGCCTTTTTGACAAATAAGGACAAATTGCCTGCACCCCCTTGAGGTTTAGCTAAATTATAGATTCCCCCTGAGGTTTAGCTAAATTACAGATTTCCCTCTGAGGTTTAGCTAAATTATCATTTTTAAATAATTTACGAAATGCAAAATTAAAATGGAAAAACACTTGTCACACTATAAAAAATTAAGATTTTAGAGACCAAAATTTATGAACAATTATTTGTAGGGACCAAATATTTTTGTTGCGAAAAGTGTCGTTATTATATTTTTAGCAACGAAAATTGAACATTAGTGATTAATTATTATCTTTTTGGTATCAAATTTTTTGTCTCAAAAAATAAACCATTTTGAGACCAAATTATTTTGTCCTTAAAAGTCTATTTATTATCGACATTTTAAAAATGTTATCGCTAAAAGCTTTATTTTTTACTTTTCAGGACGATCTTTTAGCGACTATCGTCACAACGATAAAAATTAGTCCATAAATGTCTTTTGCAACAAAATTTTCAATTTTAGAGATCAAAGAAATTGGTTTCTAAAACTCTTATATGTTGTAGTATTAGATAGTGAAAATATCATAAAATTAACAAATAATTAAATAAGTTAAAAACACAAGAAATAACTTGTCAAAAAATTCTTAGAATATGTTTGGTTTGATTTTTAGAAATTTATTTTTAAAATTTTTTTTAAAAAAAATTAAAAATTAATTTGGTTAAGAAATAAAAAATAATTTTTATTTTTATATAATTTTATCTTTTGAGTGGTTAGAAATAATTTTTACAAATTAAATATATTTTTTCATATTTATTTTTATTAAATTAATTTTTGTTTTATTTTTAAAATTTTGAATTTTTTTTTAAAACAATAAATCAAACATAGTTCCAAAAACATTTTTTTTTTCATCTAAAGTAATTCTTTTGTAAATTTTGTTGATTTATCAGATGGATTTTAGCAGGGGCAATATCATCCATCAATATATATTTTGATAATATCAACTAATCATTCTTAATGTTTTAGTTAACGGTAGGATTTAAATTATTATATGAATATAAACCTTGAAGGAGGGATATAATTTTTAAAACTTAAAAAAAAATCTATATATATATTCTTTTTATTACAGGAAAATCCTTCCTACCCTCCCGCAAGTCCAAGGCAGCGCCCCTTGCAGAGATCACCAGAGTGTCCTGCTAGTCGTTCTGAGCGAGGAGACTATAACCTGGGAACTTGCCCCAACCTCTCAAGACAAGCTCCGCTTAAGTCAGGACTCGCACAGCGGGGCCCCAACCTCCCAAGACAAGCTCTGCTTAAGTCAGGACTCGCACAGCAGGGGAGCATTGAACCCACACCAAGTACTGATTAAACTAGGAATAGCAACGGGACGGGGCGGGGCGGAGCCGGGGATCACCCTCCCCCGTCCCCGTCCCCAATCCCCGGTGGAGAACCCATCACCCTTCGCACCATCCCCTAATGGGGATCAGGGATCCTCGACCCCGAAAAATCCCCATTCAAAAACAGCATCCATAACAAACGACAACAACCCCAATAGATCAACAACCACAACATTACAACAACAAAAAAATGGACAGATCTGATATACACACACACACACACACATATACATACATGTATACATATACAACAGATGAACCAAAAAAAAAATGATACTGATTCACACTCACACACACACATACATGTATACATATACACAGATTTGTGTGGATCGTGCATGGATCCATGTCGATCGACTCAGATTTACACCGAAACATGGCTGAAACCGCGATGCTACGGTGAGAGAGGAGGTGCTACGGCGGTGCTGCGATGGAGGATGGTAGAGGAAGTGTTGCGACGGAGGACGCACTAGATCTGGTCTGGATCGACATGGGTTTGAGAGAGTTGACAGAGAGAGAAGACCGAGAGAGTGAGAGAAAGATGAGAGTCAGTTGAGAGAGTTGAGAGAGTGAGTTGAGATGAGAGTCAAAGAGAGTCTGAGAGATATATATGAGAGAGAGAGACAGAGAGAGTTATATAAATATAATACAAACTAAACAGATATATAAATATAATACAACTAAATATATAAGTAGTATATACGCGGGGATCCTTCGGGGAAATGTCGGGCCAGGGCCAAGTCAGGGCCGGGGCCGAAAAATTTATCCCCGTCCCCGGCCCAAAAATCATCGGAGATGTATTTTTCAATACCAGCTCAGGCCCTATGGAGAATAATTTTCAGGGAAAAACCTATTTATCAGGACGTGGCGGTCCGGGTCCCCGTCGGGCCAGGTTCATATTGCCATCCCTAGATTAAACAACTTAAGGTCCAACCTCCTAACCAACTGTGTTTCGTCTAAGAGATTGACCCAAGGAGAAGGGAATTGAACCTGTAATCTTGGGGCTTAAACCCTAAACTTTAACCACAGTGCCACTCACCCCTAGGTTAAAATCTATAATTTAACTAAATATCGGGAAGGATAGATAATTTGCCCTAGAATACTCCAAAACAGAATTACGCGTGAGCTACAGGAAAAGATTACCAAATCAAAATTATTTTATTGATCTGACCATTACGCGTGTTGACCAAATCTCAAATCTAGCGCATTCAAAAGCCCCACTGATGGGTTTTTCTTTCTCTATAATATACAAATATAAGGATAACACTAGAGATATTAAAAAAAAAAATTAATAAGTGATTAAATATTTTATATGTGCATAGGATTTATATTTTTATGGACTCTATATTTATGTAAGATATTTACTTATTTATTTAGTAAAAAAATTTGAAACCTATTCAATATGTTTGGTTTGAGTTTCTTAGATTAAGTTTTTTAAAAATCAAGTTTTTTGATTTTCGTGTTTTTTTGTTTTTAGGAAATATTTTTAAAATTTTAAACATTTTTTTTAAACTTTTTTAGATGTACTTTACTTAGATATATTTAAAAAGTAAAAAATTTGTGAAAAAATATTTTAAAAAATTAATAAATACATAAAAATATAAAAAATGTATTGAATTCTTATTTTTTTTTTTGTATTTTTGGCATTTAGTGAATTGTTAAAATATTTTTTTTACAATTTTTTTTATTTTTTAGGTGTATTTATGTTAGATGTGTCTAAAAAATAAAAAAAATTGCTTAAAATATTAAAAAAATTCAGTAAAAACAAAAAAATACGAAAAATAAGAAAGTAAAATTTTCCGAAAAGTGTTTTTGAAAAAATGAAACCAAGCAAGTTGTTTTCCCAAATATAAATCTAAACGTGTTTTGTTTTAACTTCTAGGGCGGCAAACGATCCGAGTTGAGTAGAATTGGTTTTTAATATGGTTGAACTTATTTAATAAAAATTTATTTAACGAATTTGAATTTATTTATTTATTAAATTCGAATTAAATAAAAATTTAAAAAACCGAACTCGAGACAAGTCATTTTAGGCTTAATTCGAACTTGAACTTGTTCACGAATCTTAGCGAGTCAAAAAAATTATAAATTTATATTTGCATATAAAACTAAAGTTACAATTAAAATTTTGATTATATAATTATATATATACAATATATATAAACATAATAAAAGAAAAATCAATATTTTACTAAAATAATAATATCTACTACCATTATTATATAAATGTATTATCTCTAGTTGGCTATTATTTACATTTACATTTTTAAAATCTATAAATAACATATTTATTTTATTTTTATACTTATTTTTTATATAATTTAATATATAGATAATAAATGTTAAATGAGCTACTTAACGAGCCGAGCTAACGAGCCAAACTTTAATATGTTTGGATTTATTTATTAAGATTTTAGCGAGCTCGAGTTTGAACTCAAACGAGCCCTTACAGAGCCGAGATCGAATTTGGTCACGAACGATTTTGTTTATTTGTAACACTACTTACTCCTAAATTCCAAACAGGGAAAAATAAATTACTAGTAGTAAGTAGTTGGGGTAATGCTATGGTACATGTGTACTACATGTAGTTTTATATTCCCTCTGTCCCAAAATATTAATCTGTTATTTTATTTTTTATTGTCCCAAAATATTAGTCTCTTTTCAAAAATTAATGACTAAAATAATGTGAATTTCTTACTTTGCCCTATTTTAAATTCATTAACAACACAAAAAAATACAATTATGACAATTGATATTTCTAAAAAAAATGTACTATCATAAGGTAATTTTGGAATATTAATATTTTTAAGTGTAATAATTGTACTACTAAAAAAAGTTAGATTATCTAAAAATGACTATTATTTTAGGACGAAAGGAGTAATACATATTAAATATTTTGTGATAAATGTTACATATTTTTTTTAATAAAATTATGATAATTTATGATGGAAGCTGCTATTCATACTCCATTTTATTCCAAATATACTCCCATCTTTATTCTTATTATACATAGTTACATTAATGAGAAGTTCTAATATACACCATTTAAAAAAAGTGTACCATATGTACCTTTAGTTATGTCATTTTCTTTTTTACTTGTAATTAATTTTCTTCTTTAGTTATGATATTATTTTAGTTATAACTCACGAATTCTTTAGTTAGCCTCATGTTGTATTTAATTATGATATATTTTTTAATTCATAGCTATGACTAAAAAAATTGAAATTATGAAAAAAATTTCAATTATAAGATGCATATGGTACACACTCTTTAGTGTTTCCCTATATTAGTACTCTTCAAATTTTAATTTTTTTAGGAAGTATTTTATGTGAAAGGGTATTAATATAATTATGTATAATAAATGACAAAAAATAGAATATATTTAGAGCAAAATAGAATGATATTAACAACTCCCTTTATTATTTAAAAATAAAATTATATATTTTATAATAATATTATACATTTTTATATTAATCTTACACATTATTTTAAAAATATATATACAATATTTTCACAAAAATATCACATTACACTGTACCAAAAATATTACATAACATTTAGTACGAAGATACATAACAAAATGTATTATATATATATATTTTTTGTTCCATATATCATACATGTTCTCGTATCATAGAATTTCCCCCGTAGTGGATCCCCACGGTCTTGGGGTCCACGCTGTACACGTGTTTGGCTGCCCATATCCACATGCCGAAGGAAACGATAACCATGCCATGATGGGCTCTCTCTGCAAAATCTCATGAATAAACAACACTACGAAAATTAGGGATGTTTTAAGGACAAAATTTTATTAAATTAATGATGTTAATTTTGTTATTTTAAATATTGATACAAATTGCTTCTCTTATTAAATTGTACTGAAATTAAACCGATTGAAACAATTCGATTCGAAACGGTTTGATTGGTTTAAAACCTTTCAAACCTGAATCACATTTAAATATAACTAGCATATCACCCGTGCTATGCACAGATTATATTTACAATTATTTATATATGTGAATTGCGATTTTTAAATGTCTTTTTTTTTTTTTAAATGTCTTCGTTTTTTTCCTTTTTTATATTATATTAAAGTTTAATATTTTGATAATAATCATATGTGTTAGACTTTTTAAGGAATTAAATGTCTTTTTTTTTTTCATATTATATTAAAGTTTAATATTTTGATAATAATCATATGTGTTGAACTTTTCAAGAAATTTTTTTTATGCTTGTTCTTAATGCATTAAACTGTTATTATAAGAGATAATAATCATATGTGTTGAGACTTTTCAAGGAATTCATATGTGTTGGATTTCAAAGAATTTTTTTTATACTTGTTCTTAATGTATTAAAGTGTTATTATGAGGGTAAGACTTGGGGATTGGGAGAAGTTAATAAATGCTAAATTTTTTTTTTTTAATCAAAAAATCAAGAAATTTAGATTGGGAGATTGGAGCTCTCACAAGACTTGGGGTTAAAAACCCCCTTTTGCTTAATATATAGTATAGATTACTAATATATATAAAAATATTAAATTAGTTATTGTCCACTATTTCAAACATATTCAATCCATCTATTTAATACATAATTTTTAATTCCTAAATTAACAAAAATAAAGATGAAAGAAAATTAAAAATATTAAGATTTCAAGAATAATGAGTCAGAATTATGATTATATTACAAATTTAGGTTATAAAGATGGTAGGATTAATTAATTAAGGTTAATAATTTCTTATACTTATTAATATCATTATATTGTTAGATTATATATATATATATACAATATATACTGAAACGGTTGGTTTCGATTTAGTTTTGTGCATAAGGTGCTTCAACCGATACTGAATTGAAAATTGAAAATTGAAAATTGAAAACTGAAACAAATCAAATTTAAAAATCCATAAACCGATTCTTGTTTAAAAAACAAATCAAATACAACCAACTTGATCTGATTCAATCCATTTGGTCAATTTTTTCAAATTTTCTTTCCTCCCTAACTACAAAAAATAAAAATAAAAACATACGCACGTTTCCTGAACGTCCGACCAAATTTAAATTAAAAATTTTGAGAGTTAAAATTTGGCATAGACCGCTAATACGGGAAAATAAAAATTAAAAAAATAAGAGAGAAAAAGAAAATAAGGTTAATTAGATTGTGTGTTAGGTAGCCGACAGCCAACACGTAAAAAAGCCGCTCGGATCCCTTATGAAAATGAATCCTACTTTG
This sequence comes from Camellia japonica, assembly GCA_030407325.1. Taxonomy (NCBI): domain Eukaryota; kingdom Viridiplantae; phylum Streptophyta; class Magnoliopsida; order Ericales; family Theaceae; genus Camellia; species Camellia japonica. The sequence goes on from JAPPVO010000016.1 coordinate 170,970,653, forward strand.
AATCGTTTAAATGCTAGGTCGTTCCCCTCAAGTGACGCGTTGCGCCTGCCTCCGGGTGTTTCGAAAAATGAGCAAGGGGTGCCGCATCGACGCCTGGGTGCGGTGAAAAATGGGCAAAGGTTTCCGCGTTTTTCTGGACGAGCGCGGGTAAAGAAGCTAGTCCAAGACTATAGGTTTAGGGTAGCCACTTGGAACATAGGAACCTTAACGGGTAAGACGATGGAATTGGTAGATGTTATGATTAGGAGGAGAGTTAGTATAGCTTGTTTACAAGAAACTAAATGGACAGGAGAGAAAGCTAGGGAAATTGAGGATACCGGTTTTAAACTATATTATAGTGGTAAGGATAGACGTAGGAATGGGGTAGGAATCATAATTGCCAAGGGTCTCGTGGAAAGTGTAGTGGCGGTCAATAGGAAAGGAGATAGGATTATGCTAGTTAAACTAGTTATTGGAGTGAATATAGTGAACATTATTAGCGCATACGCCCCTCAAGTAGGGTTAGATAATCAGACTAAGAGGGATTTTTGGGAACAAATGGATGAGATCTTACAGGAGATACCCGTAGGAGAGAACCTGGTTATAGGTGGAGATTTTAATGGTCATGTGGGCATAGATAAATTAGGTTATGAAAGGGTACATGGTGGATACGGTTTTGGTGACAGAAATGAGGCTGGAGAGAGTATCTTAGATTTTGCGTTGGCTTCTGACCTGGTGGTGGCCAATACTATGTATAAGAAGAGGGAGGAGCATTTGATAACCTTTAAGAGTGGATTAGTTAAGAGTCAAATAGATTACTTCTTAGTGAGAAAAGTGGACCGCCTAAAATGCAATGATTGTAAGGTGATTCCTGGAGAGAGTATGGTCTCTCAATATAGGATTTTGGTACTAGATTTATGTTTTAGAGGGCAATACCAAGCTAAGAAGGATGGTGGGCGTCGTAGGACGAGATGGTGGGACCTAAAAGGGGATAAATTAGAAATATTTAAGAATCGAATGGTTAAGGAAGGTACTTGGGACTTAGAAGGTGATGCTAACACTATGTGGAACTCGATGGCCAATTGTATGAGGAGAATCTCAAGGGAAGTGCTTGGAGAGTCGAAAGGAACGAGACCCAGCTCTAGGGAAACTTGGTGGTGGAGGGAAGAGGTTCAAGCGGTAGTTAAAGCAAAAAAAGAGGGCTTTAAAAAGTGGCAGAAGGATAGAACTGAGGAAAACCTTAAGAGCTATAGATTGGCTAATAAGGAGGTCAAGAAAGTAGTGAGAGAGACTAAGTTGAAAGTTTATGATGACTTATACACTAGACTAGATAGTAAGGAGGGAGAGAAGAGGGTATACAAACTTGCTAAGATGCGGGAGAGGAAAACAAGAGATTTTAATCAAGTAAAGTGCATCAAGAGTGAGGATTCTAAGGTATTGGTGAAGGATGATGAGATTAAGGAAAGATGGAAGAATTATTTTGAGAAACTATTAAATGAGGAACATGGAGGTACGACAATAAGGGAAGAAATAGCCAATAATACGATAAACCAAGACTATAGGTTCTATCGCAGGATTAGGAACTTTGAAGTGGAGTTTGCACTTAAGAAGATGAAATCTAATAAGGCTTTAGGACCTGATGATATCCCTATTGAAGCTTGGAAGTGTTTGGGCAAAAAGGGAGTTGCTTGGTTGACTAAGTTGTTTAGCAAAATTTTGTTGACTAGGAACATGCCAGATGAGTGGAGGAAGAGTATTTTAGTGCCAATCTATAAGAATAAAGGTGATGTCCAGAATTGTAACAACTATAGAGGAATCAAGCTAATGTGTCATATAATGAAAGTGTGGGAGAGGGTGATGGAACGCCGATTGCGAGATATAACAGAGGTGTCAGAGAATCAATTTGGGTTTATGCCTAGTAGGTCAACAATGGAAGCGATCTATCTTTTGAGGAGAGTAATAGAAAAGTATAAAGAAAAGAAAAGAGACATTCATATGGTGTTTATTGACCTTGAGAAAGCATATGACAGAGTGCCCCGGGATATAATATGGTGGGTGTTAGAGAAGAAAGGGGTGACAAAAGGTTACATTGACGTGATTAGGGACATGTATGAAGGGGTGGTGACCACTACTAGATCGCCAGCTGGAGAGACAAATGAATTTCCTATCACTGTAGGGTTACACCAAGGATCTACCTTAAGTCCTTATCTTTTTGCTTTAGTTATGGACGAGTTGACGATAAATATTCAGGATGACGTGCCATGGTGCATGCTTTTTGCAGACGATATTGTGCTAGTGGATGAGACTAGAGAAGGAGTTAACACAAAGCTAGAGATTTGGAGAAAAGCTCTTGAAGCTAAAGGATTCCGGATAAGCAGAACTAAGACAGAGTACATGGAGTGTAAATTTAGTAGCAGTAATAATGAAAGCAGAGGAGAAGTGAAGATTGAGAACCAAGAATTGCCTAAGAGTGAACATTTTTGTTATTTAGGGTCGATTATCACAACAGCGGGAGAGATTGATGCAGATGTGGCCCATAGGATTAAGGCGGGATGGTGTAAGTGGAGAAGTGCGTCGGGGGTTTTGTGCGATAAACGAATACCCACTAGACTAAAAGGTAAGTTTTATAGAACGGCTATGTTGTATGGGACAGAGTGTTGGGCAACCAAGAAACAACATGTAGATAAGATGAGTGTGGCTGAGATGAGGATGCTAAGGTGGATGTGTGGTAAGACTAGACAAGACAGGATTAGGAATGAGTGTATTCGGGAATGGGTAGGAGTAGCACCGATAGAAGATAAGTTGAGAGAGAATCGTTTGAGATGGTTTGGTCATATTCAACGGAGACCAACAGAGGCAGTAGTGAAGAGATGCGATGCTGTAACAGCTGATGGTAGTATTAGGGGACGTGGTAGGCCTAGATTAACGTTGACTAGTGTTATAAATAAAGATATGAATCTACTTAATTTGACTAATGAAATGGCCTTTGATAGGGCCGCGTGGAGAAGAAGGATTCATGTAGCCGACCCCATTTGATGGGACTTAAGGCTTGGTTTGGTTTGGTTTGGTAATATGAACTAATTATATTCAGTGTGTTTGGTTTCAGTTTTCTGAATTCAATTTTTTGAAAATTGAATTTTTTATTTTCCATATTTTTTGTTTTTAGTGAATATTTTTAAAATTTTAATCAATTTTTTTTCTTTTTTACATTTTTAGATGCACCTTACTTAGATGTATCTAAATAATAAAATATTTGTGAAAAAATATTTTAAAAAATTAATAAATACACAAAAATATGAAAATTGTACTGAATTTTCATTTTTTTTTTGTTTGTATTTTTTGGTATTTAGTGTATTTTTTAAAGATTTTTTCACAAATATTATACTTTTTAAGTGTATTTATGTTAGGTGTTTCTAAAAATTAAAAAGAAAATTGCTTAAAATATTAAAAAAATTCATTGAAAAATTAAAATACAAAAAATAAAAAAGTAGAATTTTTTAAAATACTGTTTTCTAAAAACCATAACCAAACAAGTTGTTTTTAGATTGGGAAGAAAATTTTCATTACAAAATTGATAAAAGCTTAGATCAATTTAGTACAATGGTATAACAAGATTTGAAACAGAGAAAAAAGAAATTTCATAGAAGGAATGATCCAACCCTTCATAGAGGAGGGGAAAAGCTCTCACAAGGAACGAAAACAAACACTACACACAAAGAATTATTATATTAACAAATTAAAAATAAATAAACAAATCCAACAGAAAAATTCAAATCTAAGTTGCCACCAAACTTATCTAAAACTCTACTACTCTGCAATCTTTAACTTAGAATTTGAAGACCCTACCTCCTCTAATCAAGATGGAAAATTAAAATTAAAAACAAACGTGTTATCCAGTATCAGTCTTCAGACTGTGAGAAAATCCGAACCAGATATTAAAGTTTTGGGCTTGAACGTGGAGAAGGTAAAACGATGATAGTCGGACTAGTGAGGCATACATCATATCTGGAGGAGGATTAGAAAAAGGGAAAGGAGAGGGAAATTGGAGAAGTAGGGGAACCACTACCGTTTCCCTCTCCTCTTGGAGAAAACTCTAAAAAAAAAAATTAAAAAATAAAAAATCTAGGGTTTAATATGATCCAATCCAATTATTAATTGTTGTCAGCTTCATGGGTTTAGCAAAAACATCTTCATATTTTGTCTAACAAAAATATATTGAAAGTACAAAATCTAATTGAGCCAGCCAATTTTATTTTTATTTTTTTAATACATATACTTCAACAAATTTCTTTATTTTAGCTAATAATATTAATAATTTTTTTTATTTGTACTTTCTTTACAAAAAAAGAAAGAAATAGTAGATTGAAAGAGATACATAGTAAAGCATTTTTTTAATATATATTTAAACATTGATTGAGAATTGGCTATAATAATTAAAAAATTAAAAAGTCATTACACTTTGTCATATTATTTTATATATATATATATATATTATTTTAAAAATTCAAAAAACTAACTAAAATAATAAATTCTCAAACGGTACCTCAGTATGTGTGGAATGACTCTCCAATTCAAAATAATAAAATCCCGAGCAGTGATTTGTAGCTCGAATCACTGGCTCGAATTTGGCTCGAATTTGGCGTCGGAGGAGGAGGAGGAGGAGGAGGAGGAGGGAGGAGGAGGGGAGGGGAGGGGGCCATAAAAATGGATGGAGGAGGAGTCGGGGCCGAAGGGACGGCTGCGCGGGGCTGCGAGCTGCGGCGTGCTGCGACGATCGGAGCTTCTGCGACGATCGGCGGTGTGCTGCGACGGGGACGGCGGGCGGAGGTGACGAGCTCCTTGCGACGACGACGGCGGCCGGACCTCCCTCTCTCCTCTGGTTTCACCTGGTTTCAACGGAGAAGAAGAAGGAAGAAAAAGAGAAGAAAAAGAAAAGAAAAAAAAAAAAATCCAAAACGACGTCGTTTTGGCTCGAATAGCCAAAACGACGTCGTTTTAGAAATTCGAGCCAAATTCGGGCCGGGGTTTTCGAGCTACCAGGAATTATTCTAAAATCCCTAGCATTTGCAACATGTTCTTTAAAAAATTCAAATTAAGCATTTTAGATATACTTATTTTTACTTAATTTAACTTGGGCGGACTAGTAACTCGAGTTTAGTGAAATATTTTTAAGTTTGGATAAAATATATTAGTAAGTGTAAAAATTCAAATAAGTATTTTGTATATTCAACATTTCTATATATATACATAATTTGAGTTTCGAGTTGCTCAAATTATTTGATATTTTTATTCAAATTTGTCAAAATTTAATTCGAGCTTATTTTAGAGTTCTAAAAATTATTTTTACAATCCAACTCTTCAAAAGTGAACTTATTTTTACTTATTCCTTCCAAGTTATTTGCATTTGAAGAGCCTAAGAAACTCTTAAAACTATGAAAATATTTTTAAAATCAATACATGTTCGGTAAAAAAAAAAGTCAGGTAAATCATGTTGGAAATGGTTATAAAATTCTGGGTAAAATCAGAATTTTTTCCCATGTTTGGTCTAATTTTTAGGTGGACCCCGTGCATCGATTTACACGGGTCAAAGTGGTAACGCGTTCTATGCCGCGTTGTGATTCACGTGGTATATTTGGTTGCTCAAAACCATTACTGAGTGAATGGGAAATTGAAGCCAAAGTATGCTCCATGGAAATGGAGTTTTGATGGAAATTCCTTAAAGGTTTGAATAAGGTTTGTCCCACATTGATTTGGTGAGAGGTTTTGAGAGGGTTTATAAGGCATGGGTTTGGTACTTGGGGTGTGCCCCAAGGGGTACCCAAGTGTTTTAGAGGGAGAGGTTATGGGCAAAATGGGCTAGACCCATTGGACCCAAAAACCACCACAAGCGCGCCACCGCCTGTCCGGTCGGATGGGCCTGGGCGCGAGTGCGTGGTGTGAGGTTGGGTTGGGCTTGTTCGGCCCAATACTAATCTTTTTGGGCCAAAAACATTTGAAAGAATTCAAATTTAATTGGTTTGGATTTAATGTTCATCCAAACAAGGCCCTTCCCATTTTCAAACAGAATTAAATTGGTTTGGATTTATTGTTCATCCAAACAGGGCCCTTCCCGTTTTTGAACCCAACAGATTTAAATCTGTTTGAATTTCAAACCAAACAATGCCTAACCTGTTTGTATCTGTTTAATTCAAATTGAACAGGTACAGTACCTGTTTAATTCAAAACCAAGAGCCACCTATACATCTATAAATAGACCAGCCTCCCATTTGGATTTTCATTCCAATTTTCGTATTCCTTCTTCTGCTTTAGATCTCTGCCATATTGCTGCATTTTATTTCTGAAAGAAAGAGTGTAAACATTTTGTGTGTTCGACGGACGAATAAATTGTAGTGCTGCATTTATTCGTTGAAAGATCATTTCATCCTGGGAGATAGACGTCCAAATTCTGAAAGCACCGTGGAGAGGACGAATCTGTCTTAAGGACACAGTGTTAAACACTGGACTTGATTAGAAAAGTTATTCAAAGAAATTAACCAAGTAAGTTGTTTAATTTTATTCTGGTTTTTATTTGTTTATTTAATCAGATTTTAATTTTGTTTTTGTAACAAAATAAAATCTGTTTTTATTTATTTTTTATTTTAAGTTTGATTTTTGTAATCAAACAAATTCTCTCCTTTTCTTTATTTTTTAAATTCTAGTTGTTGTTTTGTACACAATAGAATTATATCTTTTAAATACAATGAAGATTGTTCCAACAAATCAAATAATGTACTTTAAGAAAAATGTTTAGTGACCTGAATTTGTGTGGCTCGAATGGCTCGAATGTGTTAAAACGACGTCGTTTTACACTCAAAACAACGTCGTTTTGGGTGTTTCGAGCCATTTGAGCCATGAATTTTTAGGCCACCTATCATTGTTGGTACTTTAAATAGCTAAAATGAAATATATTGACGATGTTGCTCTAACTATACCGTTGGATATACTCTAACAAATGAAAAAGTTATCATTAATTTTAGAAATATTTATACACAAATCCTAATTTATAAACTTATACTCTATTAAGTTCTAATTAAGATTTTTTAAACCGTCAAGTCCCATTAAAATTTTAATGGTTGGAATTGCTATTCAAACAATGATTATTCATCATTTATAATTATCTATAAAGGCACATGATGATTTAATATTTATTTTGATTTTTAAAACTTTAAAACATCAACTTTCAAATTGAAAAAGCTAAAAATAAAAAATAAAAATTATGTGCAAAAATAATAATAAAAAAAACTAATCAATGTGTTTGGTTTCAGTTTTCTGAATTCAATTTTATGAAAATTGAGTTTTTTAGTTTTTCGTATTTTTTTGTTTTTAGTGAATATTTTAAAAATTTTAAGCAAATTTTTTTACTTTTTTAAATGCACATTACTTAGATGTATCTAAATAGTAAAATATTTGTGAAAAATATTATTAAAAATTAATAAATACGAAAAATATACTGAATTTTCAAATTTTTTTTTTATATTTTTGGTATTTAGTGAATTTTGTAAAGATTTTTTTCACAAATATTATACTTTTTAAGTGTATTTATGTTGGGTGTATCTAAAAATTAAAAAAAAAACTTAAAATATTAAAAAAATTCATTGAAAACAAAAAAAAAAATAAAAGGGAAAACAAAAAGGTAGAATCTTCTGAAAAGTATTTTCTAAAACCAAAACCAAACAAGTGTTTTTTTTTTTTTTTTTTTTTTGAAAAATTTGAAAAAACTAAATTATGTGAAAAATTGAAAATTTTGTGTTTGAAGAAGTATGATGATGGAACATTGATGTACAAAACTTAAAAAAAAACTTTAAAAATGGAAAAACTGATAATATTCTCAATTTTAAAACTGAAAAAAATGATAATGTTCTCAGTTTTAAAACTGAAAAAAAATTGATAATGTTCTCGATTTTATTAGATAGTTGAATCAAACAAATAAGACGAATGACAAAAACATTTAATCTCATTCTCTGTTTTTTTTCATCAATTAGTGAAACAATTATCTGGAACATTACCATGCAAAATTGATAATATTTTTAGTTTTAAAAATTGAAAAAAATGATAATATTCTCATTTTTACTAAATATGACATATTGGTTAAAAAAAATCTTAAATATAACCTAAGCTACCATAATATTTGTAAATAAGACTTTTAAGTAATTAACTCTTAATTTTATGATAGAATAAAAAATAAATTAAATTCAAATATCAAATATTAAGCATTAATTTTATTTTTTATTTTTTTAAAATTACAAAATTAAAATTTATTTTTTCGGTCCACCTGACCAATTTATATTCTATGATGCGACAGTAGAGTAGTGTAATTTAGGGGTGCAATTTGGGCTGGTTGAGAGTTGTTCAAGCTCAATCCCAAGTTGTGCTAAGAGCTGTCCAGGTCCACCCAAGTTCGAATTATAACCTGAGATTGTTTGTCCAAAATCGACCTAAGTTAAACTCGAATTGGTCGAGTTGCCTGAATTGCACATAAATTTTAATTTTTTTAGTGCAATTAAGTTAATTAATTTGTTAAAATTAGATATTTACAATTTTTTTATATAAAATAATTAATAACATCAAAACAAATAATTTATACAATGTAAGAGTGATGCCGTTATGATGGTCTTTATAATTTATGAGTGAAAAAAAATAAGTCAAATTTTGTATTGTGTTATTTGTGTATATAATATATATTCAATATGATCTATTGATCTAAATTACGTTAATGTCATCTAATAGCTAATAATTTATATGTATATTCAACATTTCTATATATATATATATATATAATTTGAGTTTTGAGTTTGCTCAAATTATTTGATATTTTTATCCAAACTTATTAAAATTTAATTCAAACTTTCATTTTTTTTCTCTAAATGCATACCGAATTTAAAAAAATATTTTATCCAAACTCTAAAATATTTCACTGAGCTCGAGTTACTAGTCCGCCCAAGTTGCACACTTTGTATAATCTGCTAAGTTGCGAACCCTAGATGCGAGAGGTGTAATTGCTCAACATATGCTTAATACAAAGGTCTAGCTTGTCTTCCGTTGGAGATCAAGATTTAGATTGAATAATCCACACCGTAGGCTAATTTTCGAATCTCGTTTTGATAATTCAAACTGTTCGCATTATAAAATTCGTCGAGTATATTATCTATGCAAAAAATCAAATCAATTGGATAACGATAACCACACGTTTAAATCAGCTTTAGCTTTATATGAACCATTTATTTTTCACAGTATATATATTTTTTAATACAAAATTGATTTGAACACGTAATTATTGTTATTTGATCGATTTGATTTTTTGCATGAATGATATACTTGATGAATCCTAAAATGTGAATGGTTCAAATTATTAAAATGAGATCTAAAAATGAACCCACGATGTGCAATGTTAGGTAAAGTCTTAGGGTCCGTTTATTTTGGGAGATGGAGGTGGGACTCACTAATATTGTGTTTGTTTTGAGAGATGAAGAGAGGATTCATAGCCCTCCGGATTAGGATAGACCTTGGATGTTGGGATTGAGATGGAAGCCAAAGACTTAGTATTAGAAAATTAGTCCTCCGGCTTAGCTTTATTTATTTATTTTATCTTACATGTTGGACATTTTCTTGAACATTAATGTTCAATATTTTTATATTTTTTATTAAGTAAAAATCATAACTTTATTTGTTTTATTATTTTATATTTCTATTATATAAAAATAATTTAACAATTCCTACACAAACAACTAATATCAAAACAAACACATTTTTACTTAATTCTCTCACTATCAATCTCCTCTATTCTATGTATCTGAAAGCAAATGAACCCTTAATCTTTAACCCGGAGACGAGCTGGACCTTAATACAACTCCCTCGACATGACCAGTGGTGCATGGTATTGATGTCCTTTGAAAAATGGATTAAAAGTTATCTTTCAACTTTTACTCTATTTTAAATCATGTATCTTTCACATTTTTTACATATTTTTTTTTAAAAAATTAAAAAATAACTATCTTAATCATGTATCTTTCACATTTTTTACATATTTTTTTTTAAAAATTAAAAAATAACTATCTTCTAAAAGAAAGTGATATTGGATTACCGGGTTTGACCCCCACAATAGTTTCTTACACGAAGAGATCGGACTATCAGACACACAGAGAAAACAGAGTCTCAGCAATTGGTCTACAAATCTCCAATCACCCTAAATTGTCCTCCTTCCCTCCCGCCTCTGTCCTCTCTCTCTCTCTCTCCTCTACCTGCCCCATCACTGTAGAGAGAAGAAGAAAAGAAGAGATGCTCTCTGTAAACTGAAGTCAATAGCAGTCTTCATTCCTTGCTTTTTCTAAAGATTAGGTACACCCAAGAATAAAGAAAAGGAACAACCAGATCACGGTGCTTTGGAATGTGATTCTCCATCTCTATTTTTCACAAGAATCACAAAATCATACTGTTTCACTGTAACTCAATAACAACTTTTGTTTTTTTATCCTTTTTCTCTGTGTAAATTGTATAAGTAATAGAGATTTGGGATTTGGTGTTGAGGAGATGGAGAACTATTTGAAAGAGAGTTTTGGGGAGGTGAAGCCGAAGAACTCGTCCGAGGAGGCGCTTCAGAGATGGAGGAAGCTTTGTTGGATTGTTAAGAACCCTAAGCGGAGGTTTCGATTTACTGCTAATCTCTCTAAGCGTTTTGAAGCTCGGGCTATTCAACGCTCCAATCAGGTCTCACTCTCAATCCCACTCAAATTCACATCTATCTGTTGTTTTGTTTGGTTCCTCAGAAAGTTGAAGGAAAATAATAGATGAAATCGTCATGTGCCGGAGTTTTTCTTAATTTGGATGCTTTTGGTTAATTGATCTTCGCGTTTGGTGATTTTATGCTCTGTTGTGAGTCTTTAGATATGGAAATTTATTTAATATGTGAATTCTTCAGATTATTAGTAATAATGAATTTATGATACCGTTTTCTTGCTTTTATTAAGAGCAAAAAGAAAAGCATTTCAAATTATGCTTTCAAACAATATAAGTAATGCGAAATTTCTAACCAAGTGATTAATGCCGATCTAGTCCAATGTTTTAACTCTCCTTCTGTTCCAGGGAAACTATTCGCTTATATTTATGCATTCCTTATACAATTCACAACAGTGTGAAGACCTTGAGGATTTTTCTGATTCATAGGTGAACATTTATACTTTACCAAAAGAAATGAATTGCAGTATAGATGATTACAATGAAAGACTATTGATGAAGCCCATTGTGATAAACCAGAACCTTATTCGTTGATTGAGCTTGAAGGCTGAAGGGTGTGACATATGCTTTTGTTTGATTTTCAAGGATCCATATATATATATATATATGTTGGAAAATGGCTTTAAAAAAACCTTATTTTGTGCTAACTTTGAGCATTAATTAAGGTAAGATCTAAGCGTTATTTTTAATGTTTCTAATTGGGTTCGTATTTAATGTTGTGTAGTGAATAACATAGTGTTTTTGGTTGCTCAAAACCATTTCCGGATGAATGAGAATTCAATGCGCATTTTCGGGTTTGTGGAAATGGTTTTGAGTGGGGTTTCTGACACATTTGTGAAATGTGCTTATTCCACATTGGAAAGGTTTAAGGAGTTGTATGGGTATATAAACTCTAGTTTGGGATACTTGGGATAGCCCCAAGGGGTATCCAAGTTTGTAGAAGGGTGAGGTTATGGGTAAAGTGGATTAGACTCATTGAACCCAAAACAAGAACCGCCCGCCGATGTCCGTCTGGTCGGGCGAGCTGGGCTGGGCTTGGTTTGGGCGCGGGTGCGAGGTGCGAGATTGGGTTGGGATTTTTTCTTCTACCCGAATAAGTTGAAATTCAAACCAAACAAATCTGTTTCTATCCAAACAGGTTTTCTACCTGTTCGGAAAAGCCATCAATTATCTTATATAAAGTCTGCCATCTAGCAATTCAATTTTTCCTTCAGATTTTCGTCTTTCTTCTTCCTTTTGCATCTTCCAGTTTTCTGCATCTGTTCTACATTTATTTTTAGGAAGAAAAAGAGAGAGTCACAACAAAGTTTTGGTTTGCCAGACTTGATTTTGTAGTGCTGCAAATCAAGTGTTAGTCGTTGCATCCTGGGAAGTAGACGCCGGTAAATCTCGAAGCACCAGAGCGAGGGCGAAATCTATTTTAAGGAGATTGTGTCTAACACAAGCCTCGATTTATAATTTCTGTAGCAATGGATTCGGAATTTAATTTATATAATTATTTTATGAATTAATTATTTTTTATTTTGTTCTTTATTTTATTTATACATTTATTTACATATACACACATCCATTGTGAGAATAACAATCTTAAGGTAGATTTATGTTTTTTTATTTTATTTTAAATTTGTGTGTTAGACAAACGAATATTTTGTTTTGAAAAATTAAATAGTAGTCATATACTGTTTAATTTTTTAAATAGTAGTAATATACTGTTTAATAATTTCTTTGATAACATAATAGTCATATATTGTTTATCATTGAAATTTTGTTACAGAATATTAATCTGTATATTGTGTGTAAATTCTATTTTGTATAAATTTGTGATTAGTGCATTATTATTTCGACAGAAATATGACTACTGAAACAAACAATACTGAGACTGTTATTATTCCGACCCCCATACCTGTTGTGCCAGTGATGACTCTGGCAGTACCGGTAAATCATGGGGAGAAACCAGAAAAATTCAATGGAAATGATTTTAAAAGATGACAACAAAAGATGATGTTTTATCTTATGACGTTGAATTTGGCTTGCTTCACTCATGAAAAAGCTCCGCTACTGAATGAGGGAGAAACTGACCGGCAAGTAGTTGCCGCAGTCGATGCATGGAAACATGGTGATTTTCTGTGTCGGAATTATATCCTCAATGAGTTGGACAATACATTGTACAATGTGTATAGTGTTCAAAAGTACTGCAAAAGAACTGTGGGAATCTCTAGATCATAAATATAAGACAGAGATGCCGATACAAAGAAATTTGTTATCGGCCGTAATTTGGATTTAAAAATGGTAGATTCCAAGACGCTTATTAGTCAGGTTCAAGATCTCCAATTAATTCTCCATGTCATACATGCGGAAGGGATGGTTCTCAGTGAATCTTTCCAAGTAGCGGCAATCATTGAAAAATTGCCACCATCCTAGAAAGAATTCAAGAATTATCTAAAGTATAAACGTAAGGAAATAAAATTGAAGGAACTGATAGTGCGGCTCAGAATTGAGGAGGATAACCGTGGTTCCGACAAGAAGTCAGGAAACCATGTTATGCAAGCTAAAGCAAATGTTGTGGAATATGGACAAGGGTCAAAGTTCAATAACAAAACGCGGAAGCATGATGGCAATGGTTCCAAACAAGGATCCACAAGTAAGATCAACAAAGGGATCAACAACGGGTTCAACAAGAGGTTCAGAGGCAAGTGTTTTGTGTGCGGAAAAGATACACATCGCGCTAAGGATTATCATGTTTGCAAGGACGGAGGGAGTTCAAGCAAAAAGCCAACACAAGCCAACATAGCCGCGGATTTTTATCTTTCCGATGGAGTGGTAGACATCAATCTTGCTGCAGTAGTCTCTGAGGCAAATTTGGTGGGCAATCCCAAAGTGTGGTGGGTGGATACTGGAGTAACCTGCCATATCTGTGCAGATAAGAAGATGTTCACAACCTACAAAGTGGTGGAAAGTGGGGAACATCTTTTTATGGGAAACTCCTCCACTTCAACTATAGAAGGACAAGGAAATATCGTGCTAAAAATGACCTTAGGAAAAAAACTCACTCTTAACAATGTACTCCATGAACCAGAGATTCACAAAAAAATTGATTTCTGGGTCATTGTTGATTAATAATGGGTTTAGATTAGTCTTTAAATCTGACAAGGTTGTACTATCCAAGAGTGGAATATATGTGGGGCAAGGTTACATGAGTGATGGGCTTTTTAAGCTCAATGTAATAACTATTGTACCTAATTTGGCTATTAATAATAATAACACATCTTCTGTTTATATTGCAGAGTTTTTTTTTTATGACATGGTAGATTAGGACATATTAATTTTAATTCTTTGCGTAGACTTGTTTCTTTAGAATGTTTGTCAAACTTAGAGTTTGATCCTAATCATAAATGTGAGATTTGTGTCGAGGCAAAACTCACTAAGGCATCATTTAATAAAGTAGAAAGAAGTACTGAACCTCTAAGTTTAATTCACACAGATATCTGTGATTTAAAATTTGTTCAAACTAGAGGAGATAAAAAGTATTTTATTACTTTTATTGATGATTGCACTCGATATTGCTATGTTTACTTATTGAGAAGTAAAGATGAAGCCTTAGAAGCTTTTAAACAATATAAACTTGAGGTTGAAAATCAACTTGGCAAAACTATTAAGATAGTAAGGAGTGGCAGAGGTGGTGAGCTAAGTAACACGGACACGGACACGAGACACGACACGGACATGACACAGACACGCGGACACGCAATTTTTCAAAAAATGGGGGACACGACACGCTGGGGACACGTTTAATGTATATAATTTTATTTATATATTATATGTAAAATTAAAAAATATATACTATTTGTATTTATTTTTATTTATTTATTATATGCAAAATTAAAAAATATATACTAATTTTATTTATTTATTTTATTTATTATATGTAAAATTAAAAAATAAATATATTATTTGTATTTATTTATATTATTTAAGACCAAAAAAAAGGTTAGGGGTTATATTATTTATTTTATTTATATTATTTATTATTAGTATATAAATATATATATGTATATATATTGTTAGTATATAACGTATCGATGGTTGCTTCGAAAATTTTAGCGAGAGAGAGAGAGAGCAGAGAGCAGAGAGGGCGACGATGGTCAATCGATGGTCGATCGATGGTCAAACGATGGTCAAACGAGGGCGATCGATGGTCGATCGAGGCGCAGAGAGGAAGACGAACAGGTTAGGGTTTCTTCTCTTTGTCCTCAATCTGTCTCTCTTTTCCCTCGACCTATCTCCCTCTCTCTCTCTCTCTCTCTCCCTCGATCTGTCTCTGTCTCTGGCTCTCTCTCTTTCTCCTCTCCAACAGTTCTAGGGCTTCTTCTATCCACCCACCTGCGTGTCTGAATCGTGTCCTCGCGTGTCCAACCTCGTGTCCGACTCTGAAAAATTCTGAAAAAAGGGGGACACGCAGGGGAGAGTGTCGGACACGTGTCAATAGCGTGTCGTACGCGTGTCCGTGTCCGACACGTGTCCGACACTCGTACGCAAGCCTCAGGGACGTGTCCGTGCTTCTTAGGTGGTGAGTATGATGCACTATTTAAGGAATTTTGTTTTGAACGTGGTATTATTCACCAAACCACTGCACCCTATTCTCCTCAATCAAATGGAGTTGCTGAGAGAAAGGATCGAACTCTTAAAGAGATGATGAATGCCATGTTGATTAGTTCAGGGTTACCTCAGAACTTGTGGGGGGAGACGATTTTGTCTGCTAACTTTATCCTTAACAGTGTACCCCACAAGAAAATCAATCAAACACCTTATGAAGTATGAAAAGGTCGACGACCTACCTACAATTACCTCAAAGTGTGAGGGTGTTTGGCTGAGGTGGCAGTCCCTAGTCCCAAAACAACTAAGATAGGACCAAAAACTGTTGATTATGTGGTCATTGGTTATACAAATAATAGTAGTGCATACAGATTCTTAGTTTGTAGATCTGAAAATCTTGATATGCATGTAAACACTATTATTGAGTCAAGGAATGCGTCATTTTTCGAACACATTTTTCCTTGAAAGGAAACTGAAGAGACAAGTTCAAATAAAAGAACTTTTGATGCTGCTATGGGTGGCAGTGAATACCAAAATGATAATGAAGCAAATGAACCTAGATGTAGCAAGAGGGCTAGGTTCTCTAAATTATTTGGTCCAGATTTTCTAACATACTTGTTAGAAAATGAGCCTTAAAACTTCAAGGAAGCAATGTCAAGTCCTGAAGCTCCATTGTGGAGAGAGACTGTGAATAGTGAAATTGAATCAATACTGCAAAATCATATTTAGGAGCTGGTGAATCTTCCACCAGGGCGTAAACCTCTTAGATATAAGTGGATATTCAAGAGAAATAAAAGCAAATGGTTCAATTGATAAATACAAGGCTAGGCTTGTTGTTAAGAGATACAGGCAGAAGGAAGGCCTTGATTATTTTGACACTTATTCACCAGTGACAAGAATAATATCTATTCGCATGCTAATTGCGATTGCAACTTTGTATAATCTGGAGATACATCAAATGGATGTTAAAATAATCTTTTTGAATGGCGAGTTAGATGAAGAAATCTATATGGAACAACCGGAAGGGTTTCTAGTTTCCGGCCAATAGAAAAAAGTTTATAAACTTATCAAATCCCTTTATGGATTAAAACAAGCTCCGAAACAATGGCATGAAAATTTGATCACGCTATGCTTTCGGATGGTTTTAAGATAAACGAATGTGACAAATGCGTCTATGTTAAAAGCACAGACAAAGGCTGTGTTATAGTGTTAGAATATTATTATTATTAGTTGGGTTATTATTCTATTGTAATTATTCTATGCCTTAGGGCTCCCTTGTAATTATTAATCTTCATTAATATAAAAGGGAATGATATCATAATCAAACCCGAATTACTTTCTCTAAAATATTTTACGTGGTATCAGAGCCACCTAAACCCTAGCTTTTGACCTTCGTTTGCCTCTTACCAGTCAAGGACAACACCACCCAACACCACCCAACACCACCACAGAGCAGCTGGCACCCAAAACTTGCCCTTTCGACAGCACCCTCCGTCACTGCCCATCATCTGGCAGTGACTCAACACTGCCTTGCGACCCTTAGGGGCCATTCGCTGCTGACCTGCGACTCCTCTAGGGCCTGTCACACCTCCAGATTGTCTCGCTAGAGTGGTCTGTTCACCCCGAATACTCCTAGGGCTCATTCGGCTCATTCTTGATGATGGGCTAGGACTTAGACAGCCTTACCCCAGTTTGCCAGTCCCTTCTTCTCTGTCTGGAGGCTTCTAATCAAGCCTATGTGGTGATTGGCTCATATGTTCATACTTTGCTTGTTCAGGCCCCCTGTTTTGATTGACGGTATTTTTTTAGTTTTTTTTGTTATTTCTTAGGTCTGTACATGACCCTACAATTCAGCTTGACTGATTCTATTACTCCCTTGGTGTGTGGTTAAGTGCGTGTCTTGATTCTGTAAAAAAAAAAAAAAGAAAAAAGAAAAAGAAAAAGAAGAAGTAAAGTTCTTAATTTTTCGTATGATTTTTTAGTGATCATAGTACTTGCTATTTCTCCACCATCTTCCAGGTTTGTGATTGGCACTAGTTTTGTTGAGGGTTAGGTAGTAGAGTATCCATGACAGATTCCATTAGTGTGTCCACTACTTCTCAGACACCTCGGAGTGAGAGTTCCATTATACCTACTACTATGACTGATAATCTCACCCTAGTCTTAAAATCACCACCTCTCTATTTAATGGTCAGAACTATCTGGCATGGTCGCAGAGTTTGACTATGTTTTTGAAGAGCAGAGGAAAGATGGGCTATGTTGATGGTAGGATATAAGCACCTAGCACCATTGACTCGGGTTATGACCAATGGGAGATTACCAACTCTTTGATTATGAATTGGTTTATTCATTCGATGGTACCAGAAATTGGTAAGGGCTACTTGTCTATAGAGACTACCCAAGATATTTGGAATGCTGTGGCTGCCACCTATTCTCGTAAAGGGAATTTCTCACAGGCATTTTAGTTGCGCCGCTCTATTGAGAGCTCTGTTCAGGGGGAGCAGCCTGTTCTCTAGTACTTCACATTCCTCACCAACGGCTGGAAACGCTTTGATCACTTGCAGGACTATAAGCCTGTTTGTTCTGCTGATTCAGTCTGCTATAGGAAGTTTATTGCACAGGAACAGGTATTCAAGTTTCTAGCAGGTCTCAATGTGGAGTATGATTCGGTTCGGAGTCGAGTTCTGGGCATGGATACTCTTCCTTCACTTAAAGAGGCATTCGCCTATGTACAGAATGAGGAGAGTCATCGGTCTGCTATGATGTCACCTATCTTTACTAACCGCTTTGCATTACTGTCTACACCTAGAGATGGCCTCAGCCAGACTCCCATTCCTCTGTCTACCGCCAAGGAGTCTGTGTTCTGCGATTGTTGTCGTAAGCCGAAGCATACTCGTGAGACGTGTTGGAAGCTTCATAGGATTCCATCCAGGGGTCGAGGTGATCGGTCTGGTTTTAGAAGAGGTAGGTCAGGCTAGTCTCGCGGACGTGGCTCCCATCCACGAGCTCATCAGTCTAGTGCCGGTGACACACTTGATTCTACTTCTGCTTCCGTTAGCCAGGCTACTAATGATCTCTCTAGCATGACTACTCATGAGCTTGAGGATGTTCTGCGTTACTTATTGGACCATCTATCTTCTACAGCTCTCAGTACATCTTCCTCGTCGTTTGTCCGTTCAGGTAACTTAGCCTCTTCTCCTCATGTTTTCCTTTCACGTAAGTCTTTGTCCTGGATTATTGATTCTGATGCCTCAGATCATATGTCTGGGTCCTCTGACCTTTTCTCTATCTATAAGCCCTCCTCAGGTCAGGACAAAGTTAGGATTGCCGATGTACTGTTTCGTCTATTTTTGGGAAATGTTTAGTCCATGTCACTCCTACCATACCTCTATCTTCTGTTTTCCATGTTCCCAATTTTTCTGTTAACCTATTATCCTTGAGTCATATTACAAAGGATTTGAATTGTAGTGACTTTTTTTTCCTGATCATTGTCTTTTTCAGGGCCTTGTCACGAGGAGGACGATTGGCAATGGTAGTGCAGAAAATTGTCTCTACTTCCTGGATCAACCGGACACGCTTACTCATTCTTCAATCACAAGTCCTACTACCACAGATGATTTATGGTTGTGGCCTCGGCGTCTTGGGCATCTTTCTTTTTATTTACTTAAGCATTTATTTCCATCTATTTTTACAAACAATAATGTGTCTGAGTTTCTTTGTGAGTCTTGTCAACTTGGAAAACAACACAAAGCCTACTTTTGCTCCCAGTTTTAATAAAAGTTTAGTTTATTTTTCATTAATACATTCTGATGTCTAGGGTCCATCTCGTGTTATGTCTGTGAAATGTCATAGATGGTTTGTTACATTTATTAATGATTTTTCTCATACTACTTGGGTGTATCTCATAAAAGACAAGAGTGAGGTTTTCTCTGTATTCCGCAATTTTTTTTCATAAGATGATTTCTACTCAATTTGGGGCCGGGGCCACTGTCAAAATATTCCATTATGATAATGGGGGAGAACACATAGATTCTAGGTTAGGGCAATATTTTTCTGCCCATGGCATTGTCCATCAGACCTCTTGCACCAATATCCCTCAACAAAATGGGGTGGTGGAACGCAAGAATCGTGATCTTCTTGACATGGTTCGGTGCATGTGTTTTTCTATGAGTGTGCCTCGGTCCTACTAGGGCGATGCTGTCCTCACCGCTGCCTATCTTATTAATCGTCTTCCTGCCTAGGTCTTGCAAAAACATGCTCCCCTTCAAGTCCTCCTAGGTTCCGAGTCCTTATTTACTATTCCTCTAAAAATATTTGGCTGCGTCTATTTTGTCCACAATCATTCTCCTACTCGTGGTAAGTTGGATCCTCGCTCCCTCAAATGTGTTTTCCTTGGGTGCTCTCCTACTCAAAAACGGTATAAGTGTTATCACCCTCCTTCTCGTAAGTGGTTTGTATCTATGGATGTCACTTTTTTTGAGTCCCAATCCTATTTCTTGTCCTCTCCGGTGTCACAGTCCTTCTTTCAGGGGGAGCCTTGGTGTGAAGTGATTTCTGTACTTCCTATGGTGGAATCAGTTGTTCTTGCACCACCACCTCGTACTGGGACTACAGAACCCAATGTCACCAAGGATAGGGAAGGGCAAGTTTATGTTAGGGACAAAGACAGACAGAAAGTTAATTGGATACAAGAGACCACTTCTCCTCACCCACTTCCATCTCCTACTTCTGATGAGAGTCCAGGTAACTTTGAATCTCTTGAGTCCAGTGATCTTGATACTCCTAGTGATCTTGATGTTCTTATTGCTAAGAGAAAGGGTGTAAGATCTTGTACTCAACATCCTGTCTCACATTTTGTGTCCTACTCTCATTTGTCGTTCTCATATAGAGCTTTTGTGTCAAATATTTCCTCTGTTAGCATTTCTAATCATTTTCAGGATGCTCTTGTTACCTCTGAGTGGAAACTTCCCATGATTGAGGAAATGAAAATACTTAGGAAGAATGGCACTTGGGAATTGACTGAGTTATCTAAGGGAAAACGTCCTGTGGGATGCAAATGGGCGTATACTGTGAAATACAAAGCAAATGGTTCTATTAAGCGTTACAAGGCTAGACTTGTGGTAAAAGGGTTCACTCAGACATATGGCATTGACTATCAAGAGACCTTTGCAGTTGTGGCTAAGATGAATTCAGTCAGAGTACTTCTCTCTCTAGTAGCTAATCTAGATTGGTCACTTCATCAGTTTGATGTAAAGAATGTATTTCTCCATGGTGACCTTGAAGAAGAGGTATATATGGACATTTTTCTTGATTTTGAGGATCATCAAACAGAGGGTAAAGTGTATGTCGGCTTCGAAAATCATTATATGGTCTCAAACAATCTCCAAGGGCTTGGTTTGAAAGATTCACTCAGGCTATGCTTAAATATGGCTTCAAACAGAATCAGGCAGATCACACTTTGTTTGTAAAACATTCCTCATGTGGTAAGACTACAGCACTCATTGTTTATGTGGATGACATAGTTCTTACAGGTGATGATAGTGAGGAAATACTTCTGTTGAAGAAATATTTAGCAAGTGAGTTCGAAATCAAAGACTAGGGGAGCTTGAAGTATTTTCTGGGAATTGAAGTTGCTCACTCCAAAGATGGAATATTTATCTCACAGAGGAAGTATGTGCTTGACCTATTGAAGGAAATTGGGATGCTTAGCTGCAAGGCCTGTAACACTCCACTGGAACCCAATTAGAAACTGGGAGATGATGAAGGAGGAGCGGCTGTTGATAGGGGGAGCTATCAGCGTTTAGTGGATAAGCTCATCTACTTATTTCACTCCTGTCCTGATATTGTTGTTGCTGTCAGTGTGGTTAGCCAGTTTATGCATGTTCCTCATCAGATTCACTTCGAGGCTGTCATACGAATTTTGCGGTACTTGAAGTCTTCTCCTGGTAAGGGTCTTTATTTTTCAAAGCATGATCATCTTTGTGTGGAAGCCTACACAGATGCGGACTGGGCTAGATCCGTAACTGATAGGAGGTCGACTTCAGGGTATTGCACCTTTGTTGGAGGCAACCTAGTTACTTGGAGGAGTAAAAAACAGAATGTAGTTGCCTGGTCAAGTGCAGAAGCTGAGTTTAGAACTATGGCACAAGGGGTGTGTGAGCTCTTATGGATCAAGTTATTGTTGCGTGATCTAGGTATTGATCAGACGGACTCCATGCGGGTATACTGTGATAATAAGGCCGCTATCAATATCACTCACAATCCGGTTCAACATGACAGGACAAAGCATGTTGAGATTGATCGTCACTTCATTAAAGAGAAACTCACCAGTGGCATAATATGTATTCCATTTGTGTAGTCTGGTGAACAACTCATTGATATCCTCACCAAGGGAGTTGGGAGTAAGCCATTGCATGACATCTTAGGCAAGCTGGGCATGAGTGATATCTTCGCACCAACTTGAGGGGGAGTGTTAGAATATTATTATTAGTTGGGTTATTATTCTATTGTAATTATTCTATGTCTTAGGGCTTCCTTGTAATTATTAATCTTCATTAATATAAAAGGGAATGATATCACAATCAAACCCGAATCACTTTCTTTAAAATATTTTATAGTTTGTCTTTATGTAGATGACATGCTCATTATTGGAAACAATAATGACAAGATTAAATCCACAAAGAAAATGTTGAACAAAAAGTTTGACATGAAAGATCTAGGAGTAGCGGATGTAATTCTAGGAATAAAAATTACTAAAACATCTGAAGGATATACTTTATCTCAGTCTCATTATGTCAAGAAGATTCTAGAGAAATTTGGAAAGCATGACGTCTGTCTTGCTAAAACACCTGTTGACATTAGCTTTCATTTGTCAAAAAATACAAATGCAGGCATATCACAATTAGAGTACTCTCGGATAATCAGAAACTTGATGTACTTAATGAATTGCACTAGGCCAGATATAGCTTATAAGCAAATTGAGTAGGTACACAAGTAATCCAGAGTTCGATCATTGGAAAGCGATAATTAGGGTACTTAGGTGTCTAAGACATACCCAGAATTATAGTTTACATTATACCAAATATCTAGCAGTACTCGAGGGGTATAACGATGTAAATTGGATATTGGATACTAAAGACTCAAAATCCACTAGTGGATACGTCTTTACCCAGGGAGGTGCTGTAGTCTCTTGAAAATCTTCCAAGCAGACATATATAGCAAGGTCGACAATGGGATCTGAGTTTATCGCATTAGATAAAACAGGAGAAGAACCAGAATGTCTTCGTAATTTCTTAGAAGACATTCCAATGTGGCCTAAGCCTGTGCTAGCTATATGCATTCACTGTGATAGTGAAGCAGCAATAGACCGGGCACAAAATCATATGTATAACAGTAAGTCTCGACAGATTCGTCAAAGACATAATACCGTTAGGCATTTGCTCTCATATGGAATAATTTCCATAGAATATGTAAAGTCAATGGAGAATATTGCGGATTCGTTGACTAAAGGGCTAGCTAGAGAGCAAGTGTACCATTTATTGAGGGGAATGGAATTAAAGCCTATTACTTAAAAGTCGCCATAATGGCAAACCAACCTGGTTGACTGGAGATCCCAAAATCTAGGTTCAAAAAGACAACTGAATTATAGATGACTTCACATATTACTAAGGAGGTTTACTCCTACCCATTTCTATGATAAGAAGAGTGATACTTGCAGTATTAGTAGGATAAGCTTTGCTTTTAATGATTCTTATAGCTTGGACATCCAAGTGAGGTATAGCAAGATACTCTTAATAAGAAGTCACCTATATGAGTGTAAGCTGGGCCGGTTCTGTAAGAATAGATAAAACTAAATTCTCTAGAGCACTCATGAATTACCAGGTGTTGTTCAGGGCCAAAATGAACACAACCGTAAGAACCAAACTGTGTTTGCGGATACACTAAGTGTAGTCTATTGTCTTGGCTTACACAAACAGCTCAAAAGTTTAAGGCATCATGTCCACTGGTTAGCCAGTAAGTCCGATAGGCTTTTACTAGAGGAGGTTCAAAACCAAAAGCTACCTATCTCGATGTGGTGTATCTTCTTAATGTACTCTTTGTTTATCTACATCTTGTTGCATGTTTGTTATCATGAATTCTATTCATGTGGGGGATTGTTAGAAAATGACTTTGAAAAAACCTTATTTTTTGCTAACTTTGAGCATTAATTAAGGTAAGACCCAAACGTTATTTTTAACGTTTCTAATTGAGTTCGTGTTTAATGCTGCGTAGTGAATAACATCGTGTATTTGGTTGCTCAAAACCATTTCCGGATGAATGAGAATTCAACGTGCATTTTCGGGTTCGTGGAAATGGCTTTAGGTGGGTTCCTTACATATTTGTGAAATGTGCTTGTCCCACATTGAAAAGGCTTAAGGATTTGTATGGGTATATAAACTCTAGCTTGGGATACTTGGGATGGGCCCCAAGGGGTACCCAAATTTGTGGAAGGGTGAGGTTATGGGTAAAGTGGGCTAGATTCATTGGACCCAAAACAAAAACCATGCACACGCCGCCAGCCGTCTGTCAGGTTGGGTGGGCGCGCTAGGCTGCGCTGGGGCGTGGGTGTGTGGTGCGATCCTTATCTTTTTGGGCCAAAAACATTTGTATTTTATTTATTTATTTTTTAATTTTGGTTTCAAAATTCAAAATAAATTGGTCCAGATTTTTTCCTCCATCCAAACATGTTTAAACTCCACCCAAACAGGTTGAAATTCAAACCGAACAGATTTGTTTCTGTACAAACAAGTTTTCTACCTGTTGAATCCAACCAAACAAGTTTTCTATCTGTTGAATTTGTCCGAACAGGTTTCTATCTGTTGAAACCTGTTCGGAAAAGCCACCAGTTATCTTATATAAAGCTTGCCATCCAGCAATTCATTTAATTCAATTTTTTCATCAGATTTTCGTCTTTCTTCTTCCTTTCCATCTTCCTGTTTTCTGCATCTGTTCTGCATTTATTTTTAGGAAGAAAAAGAGAGAGTCACAGCAAAGTTTTGGTTCGCCAGACTTATTTTGTAGTGCTGCAAATCAAGTGTTAGTCATTTCATCTTGGAAAGTAGACACCGGTAAATCTCGAAACACCGGAGCGAGAGCGAAATCTATTTTAAGGAGATTATGTCCAATACAAGCCTCGATTTATAATTTCTATAAGCAATTGATTCGGAATTTAATTTATATAATTATTTTTTATTTTGTTGTTTATTTTATTTATACATTTATTTACACATACACACATCCACTGTGGGAATAACAATATATATATACATATATATATGAAGAAAAAAAAGGAAAAAACCAAGAACACACAGATATCAGTTGGAAGTGGACACTGGACACAAGCAATTAGATTCTATTTAAGAACACATGTCAATTGGCCATGCTGCAACTCACAAAAAAACTTTTGAATGTAATCTGGTGATACTGCAGTTCCAGTACTGTAATAGAATGGCCTGGTTGCATGGATAAAATGTTAGAAAAGAATTTATTTTGAATTTTTTTATGGTTACATTGGAGGGGAGGGGGAGGGGAACATGTGATTTCCTAGTGAGTGATACATAGGTTTTGACTTGGCCACTAGACTAATCCCATTGGTTTGAAAACAAGTTAGTTACATTGTAGGTGAATTTTCCAATTTTTGACGTCCTATGGGGATTCACTATGTTACTATGAAGACTTTGGTGGACTGTGGGACTGACAATGAAAAAGCTAATCCAGCTAGCTGTTTTAAATCAATCATTGACAATTTACAGAGGAAGACCAGAGAGAGAGAGAGAAAAACAACATTTAGTGAGAAAGGAATCCCATGCATGTGCCATTTGAAAAAAAAAAGAACACCCCATGAAAATGTTTCAGTTTGAGGGGGGAAAAAAGAAAAATAACTAGAGCCTTAACATCAACTAAAGTCATGAATCCTGTTTCATTTTTTCACTATTTCTAAAGCCCTACTTCTGTTAAGAGGCCTGGTTTCATGAATCCTGTTTCATTTTTTCACTACGTCTAAGGCCCTACTTCTGTTAAGCGGCCTGGTTTCATGGCTTTCCTCATTGTCTCAACCACATTGGTTCTGGTCCATACCTATTCCCTGGCATTACTCCCTGTTTGAACCACGTAAATGTTATTTACTGCGGTGAAATTCAATTTTCCTAAAATTTGTTTCATCATTTTTAGCAATTCCATCTTGAACTGAACTGCAGGCCTGATTTTTCTGTCTGACACAGCATCTGAAAATAAGGTTAGATCATGATGAAAACATTTGCATAATACTTAATGGTGAACCAGATTAAAATTTATCATTTTTTATCTTTGAAAAAGTAGATTTTTTTTTTTTGGTCTCCTTTCTGGCTCTCTTATTTGCCAATTTACTCTTCAATGTCGTAGGAGAAGTTCAGAGTAGCTGTGTTGGTTTCACAAGCTGCCCTTCAGTTCATCCATGGTATGAATATTTAAAATGTACTAAAATGTGAAGTTTGCAATATTATTGTTTTTTTCATGTTAATTTTTATGTAAATGTCTCTAGGTATAGCATACACTGTACCAGAGGAAGTCAAAGCTGCGGGTTTTCAAATTTGTGCTGATGAGTTAGGATCCATTGTCGAAGGCCGTAATGTTAAGAAGATGAGAGATCATGGTGGGATTGAGGGTATTGCAAACAAGCTCTCCACATCAACCATCAAAGGTATTTCTACTTCTGAGGATTTAATGAGCCGAAGAAAAGAAATTTATGGGATTAATAAATTCACTGAAAGCCCAGCCAAGGGTTACTGGGTTTTTGTGTGGGAAGCTTTTCAGGATACGACCCTCATGATACTTGCTTCTTGTGCCTTTATATCTCTAATTGTTGGCATAACAATGGAGGGATGGCCAAAGGGTGCCCATGATGGACTTGGAATTGTTGCAAGCATCCTGTTGGTTGTATTTGTCACTGCTACGAGTGATTATAAGCAATCTTTGCAGTTTAAGGATTTGGATAAGGAGAAGAAAAAGATTACAGTTCAGGTTACTAGAAATGGATACAGGCAAAAGATCTCAATATATGATTTACTTCCTGGTGATATTGTTCATCTCGCTGTAGGAGATCAGGTCCCAGCTGATGGACTATTTGTTTCAGGATATTCTTTGTTGATAAATGAATCTAGTTTAACAGGAGAGAGTGAGCCAGTTTATGTGACTGTTGAGAAGCCTTTTCTCCTATCTGGAACTAAAGTTCAGGACGGGTCCTGTAAAATGCTTGTTACTACTGTTGGGATGAGAACACAATGGGGAAAACTGATGGCTACCCTTAGTGAAGGAGGAGATGACGAGACCCCATTGCAGGTTAAACTGAATGGAGTAGCAACCATTATTGGGAAAATAGGACTGTTTTTTGCCGTCATTACATTTTCTGTTTTGGTTCAAGTATTGTTTAGCCGCAAGCTGCAAGAAGGGACCCATTGGAGTTGGTCGGTAGAGGATGCCCTAGAAATGCTGGAACACTTTGCTATTGCTGTTACAATTGTTGTGGTTGCTGTCCCTGAAGGATTGCCTTTAGCTGTGACATTGAGCCTTGCTTTTGCCATGAAGAAGATGATGAATGACAAGGCACTTGTTCGCCATCTGGCTGCTTGTGAGACTATGGGTTCCGCCATGAGTATCTGTAGTGACAAGACTGGGACACTGACTACTAATCACATGACTGTTGTGAAAGCTTGCATTTGCGGGCAAATCAAGGAAGTTAGTAGCTCTGTAGAGACTTCTACTCTTTGCTCTGGGATTCCTGATTCTGCTTTGAAAATGCTACTTCAATCCATATTTAACAACACTGGAGGAGACATCGTTCAGAATGAAGACAACAAAATTGAAGTCCTGGGAACCCCTACTGAAACAGCTCTATTGGAATTTGGGTTGTTGCTTGGTGGGGATTTCCAAGCAGAACGACAAAAATCAAAACTTGTAAAAGTTGAGCCATTCAATTCTGCAAAGAAGCGGATGGGGGTAGTTTTAGAGCTTCCTGGAGGAGGTTTCCTTGCACATTGTAAAGGGGCTTCTGAAATAGTTTTGGCTGCATGCGGCAAGGTTATAGGCTCGAATGGTGAGGTTGTTCATCTTAACGAGGCATCCACCAATCATCTGAAGGGTACAATTGAAAATTTTGCTAGTGAAGCTCTTCGAACTTTATGCATTGCTTATAAGGAACTGGGAAATGAGTTTTCTGCTCAAAGTCCTATTCCCTTTGAGGGGTATACTTGTATAGGAATTGTTGGAATTAAAGATCCAGTTCGTCCTGGAGTCAAGGAGTCTGTTGCAATTTGTAGATCAGCTGGCATTAATGTGCGGATGGTTACAGGAGACAACATAAACACTGCAAAGGCAATTGCTAGAGAATGTGGTATCCTGACTGATGGTATAGCCATTGAAGGCCCAGAATTTCGGGTAAAGAGTGAGGAGGAGTTGCGTGAACTTATTCCAAAAATTCAGGTGCTTCTATATTTGTAATTGAATCATTCTGGCTGCTTTTAGGGTTTCCAAGAAACAAATTTGGGGATGAATGGATTTTGAAGTCTCCTAGAGTTCAAAATGCAACTTCCACAACCATCAATGATAGGACCAATTGAACATGTAGTTCTTTTTGACTTTACGGTTGAACTGACTCTTAGAAAAAAGAGTGCTGTATCTGTCTTGTGCAGAACGGGGGAAAAGGTTCATTTTTTGAGGTTTAAAACTGGCACTACATTTCCACATGCTTTTTTCGCCCAATAAAGGGTATCACCAGGGCAATCATCCATGCAAATGCTGTTCTTCCTGGTCTGCTGTTCTTGAACTTTTGAATTGCAGTATTGCATTTTGGATAAAACTTCCATTTTATTTTTTTTCCTTGAAACTTTTTGACAAAGGCAATGTATGGGTTATTCACAAGACTCCAAACTAAAAGCAAATATAGCAGCACCAATAATGACTCTAGGACAATATAACCAAAACATGCCATTAGCTAACTTTGGAAATCATTATTTGAAGTTGGTTCTAAATACGCTTTCTGATCATTTATATACTCAGCAGAAATTCATTCAGCAATCAATATCTTATATTTTTTCTTGTGCAGGTAATGGCTCGATCCTCACCTATGGATAAACATACACTGGTGAAACATATACGAACAATCTTTCAAGAAGTCGTTGCAGTCACTGGAGATGGCACAAACGATGCTCCTGCGCTTCATGAAGCAGATATTGGGCTTGCAATGGGTATTGCGGGAACTGAGGTGATTATTAAGTTCTGCTGTTTTATTCTTATTCTTGCCCGTGAATAGAACTTCCTTTAATAAAGATGGATTTCCAATTTATAACATTTTAGGACTTCTTAAAACTCCTTTTGTTTTGTCATTTCTACAATGTTATCTGTGAAAATCTAACAAACATGGCTTCAAGTTCAGATGGGATTGGTATGGGGTTGATATCTGCACACAATGACCATTTTTTTTGTTAACTAAATATGTTTTGATTTTGCATATGGGTTTCTGCACTTCTATGGTGTTGGTGTGCGAGTGTGGTGGTGGTTTGGATTTGGTGGTGGAGGATGATAGAGGACAGCCGGGAAAAATGGAATTTGTCTATATTATTTTATTGGGTAAATCACAAATATACCCCCTGAGGTTAATTAAAATACGAATCGCCCGATGTGGTTTTAAAAATTATATTTCACCCGCTGAGGTTTCTAATTTCACAATAAATCGCCCCTTTTATTAATAAATCATTAAGTTAATTAACAGTTTTTAATGATGATAGAAATATGTTTCAATTAATAATTTAGATAATTGTATTATTATATAGGAGAGTGATTATGAATTTTCTTTTTTTAGTTAATTCTGTTAAATAAAAAATTCTAACAAGGGAGTATTTGTAATTTTTCAAACCATAGGGGGCAATCTGTAATTTAAGCAAACCTTAAGGGGTGTATTTGTAATTTATCCTATTTTATTTTTCCATGTTTAGGATTATTTGAGGAATAACCTATCTACTTCTGTCAATTAACCATTGCAAATCAAGATCTTTGGGAAAGTAAATACTGCTTGCAATTTAGTTTTGGAAATTCCTTAGGAACTTTTTATACTGAATCAAGTCCATCATTGTAGCTTACGGAAAGATTAATCTTCCATTGATTTTATATCAATAAACTTCTCAGAACATATATGATATATATGTTATATGTCAACATATATCTGTAATATCACAAGAGGCTTGAGTGGGAAAGCAGGATCGGCCTTGATAAGTTTCAACTAGGAATCATAGATGACAGTGCTCATGACCCCAAAAACAAGAGAGAATAATAAAAAGAAGGGAGGTATATCATAAATGATAGAATTGTTCTTGGAGGCATCTGATTGTCCTTTGGAGATCCTGATGCCCCAACTTTTGTATCAGAAGCCATTGTGTTTCTTTTGATTGGATTGATCTTGTTGATCTTGCAACTGGTTGTGAAGATATTGCCCTGTGTCTTCTTCTAGTCCTGGTTCTTCTTCTTTTTTTCTTTTATACAAATTCTCACCGTCCTGTGCTTTATTCTTACATATACGAAATCAGTAGAAATTTTTTATTAAGTTATTAAATTATTCATGGCTTTTTAGGTGGCTAAAGAGAGTGCCGATGTCATAATTCTAGATGACAACTTTTCCACAATTCCAACTGTGGCCAAATGGGGACGCTCGGTATACATAAACATTCAAAAATTTGTTCAGTTTCAGCTGACAGTCAATGTGGTTGCCCTAATTGTCAACTTTTCTTCAGCTTGTTTGACAGGTAAAGCAATCCTGGCCTTAATCACTCTCTATATCCAATTTCATTAAACATCATGTTTCTCATAACACTATCCTTTTCTCCCGTTTTCTTTCTCATTTACTGTATGCTACCAGGAAGTGCTCCCCTCACTGCTGTTCAGCTTCTATGGGTCAACATGATCATGGACACACTAGGAGCACTTGCACTAGCAACCGAACCTCCTAATGACGACTTAATGAAGCGACAACCAGTTGGAAGGAAAGGAAACTTCATTACTAACGTTATGTGGAGGAATATTTTGGGGCAGTCGATATATCAGTTTATCATAATTTGGTATCTTCAGACATCAGGAAAAACAGTCTTTCATATTGAAGGCCCAGATTCTGATCTGATTCTAGACACACTTATTTTCAACACGTTTGTCTTTTGTCAGGTAACTTCTAATTTTTTAAAATTTTTTTAGATGATGTTTTCTGTAATGAATAATATCCTTCTGCTGTGTGCATTCACTACTACATTTGTTAGTAATGTTGTTTCCATAAATTAAACTAATACTAATGCTTCTTTTACCCTTTATTAAGCCCCGTTGATGGCCATTATTGATAGTGCAAAGACAATTCATTCTTCAGAACTGACCAAATCCTTTTTTGATGTGATTTTACACTTAATAAATGAGCTTGAAGGTTAAGTTATTGATGGTGTTATTTATTTATTTTCAAATATAGCATGATAGATGGCTTTAACTGCATTTGAGTGAAAGTGTGCAACTTTTCATTCATGAGAACTTACATTTGTTTTTCTGATCTGGGTAATGATTGGCTGATGTAAAATATATAATTGTGAGCGTTGTCTGAATCAAAATCCATAAATCCCAATGATTTCTTCAAAGGACAAATTAATTTACCAAACATGTTTGTGACTTGTGATAGAATGCCTTTTTTTTTTTTTCTTCTTTCCCTGCAGGTTTTCAATGAAATAAGCTCCAGAGATATGGAAAAGATAAACATCTTCAAAGGCATACTGAACAACTATGTATTTGTGGCAGTACTTGCTTGCACGGTCCTCTTTCAAATTATTATCATCGAATTTCTTGGTACTTTTGCAAACACTTATCCTCTCACTTTGCCTCTATGGTTCGTGAGCATTTCTCTTGGATTCCTTGGCATGCCTATTGCTGCTGCCGTAAAGATGATCCCTGTGGGATCTTCATAAAACTCAGGCGAAGCAAACAGATACTTTCCACTTGCCCCCAATATCACAGTAGTAGGGAGCATCACAGCCACCAATAGCATTTCTCATACAGTAAAGTTGCAGCCGGGCAAATTTGAAGGCTGAACAAGATCTACCACACAACATACATTGCTGAAAAAGTCTCATACTACTGTAAGAATCTTTTGGGCTTAATATTAAAGTTAACAGAACACTAGGAAATTTTTGTTGACTAGTTTGGCTTAATCTTAAAGTTACTTTCAGGTATTTGCTCCCCATGTTTATTCTTATTTAATATTTTTTATTCTATTTTTTTTTTTTGGTGTTGGGGGGGGGGCGGTTGGTGTGGTGTCTTATTTACAGTGTTATTCATGTGTTTGTTCAATGTTTTAGCAATTGATCTTTACTTTTAATTATACATGCGTGCGTGCTCACACACACACACACACAAATCCTAGCAGGATCAGAAGAAATAAAAGCAGAGAAACAGAATATTGGAATCCCATCAGTAGTCGCCTTATGACTGTAGCAAATCTGTCTTCATACAGGTGAAAAAAACAAAGGGGAGAGAGAGAGAGGGAAACCCGGGGGGGGGGGGGGGGGGGGGGGGGGGGTTGTGTGGTAAATAAAAGGAAACACTATGTTACACACTTCTTCAAGGGGTTTGTACTATATGCACTTATTGCATATTTTTGTGATAAATGTTATGTATTTTTGTGATAAATGTTATGTATTTTTCTAATAGGATAGGAGTTACGGTAATTTGTGATTCAGAAATGAAATTATACACTTTATGGTAGTGTTACACTTTTTTTTTTTTTGAGGACGTGTTACACATTTTTGTGGTAATGTTATACATTATTTTATCCAAATATTTTTTAATAAAATTTGTGATAATACTATAAAATATGTAACAATACTACCAAAATGCGTAATTTCATTTTTCAATCACAAATTATTGTAATTCTTCTACTAGAAGAGTATATAACATTTACCACAAAAATACATGAGACACCACAAAAATATGTAAGATCATCTCCAAGGGAGGAGGCAATAGGGCCACATGAGGTATTTTTGCTAGTTAAGTTGGTTTTCTCTTCTTCCAACAGGCTCTGCATTTCAAGAGGCATTTTGTCTATTTTCATTTTTGCTCTCCACATCTAGTTAGCCTCCATTGCTAGGCAAAATGGTTTTCTAACTGTTTTGAGGACTTCATCTTTACTTGCTCTCTCAATCTTTATTGCATCTCTGTTTGTTTAAGCTCATTGTTATTTTTAAAAATATCATATAAAAATATTATTTTTAAAAATAATTTAATTATATATTTAAATTTTTTTTTGTCAATGTTAGTTCAATACTAGATGCATAAACAACATATTATCAAAATATTTTAATTTTTTATTTATAGTATTTTTCCTTTAAAATTAGTTAAATTTGTTTGATAGATTAATTAAAATAAAGAGTATGATTAGAATGCACATTAACTAAACTAGTTAGGTAAAATAAACATTGTATTTTTCTGTGTACTTTTAGAAGACATTTTGTCTAGTACTCTTCGAGTTACTCTAACAAAGTGTATATAACACACATCCTTGGAGAGATATGTAACATAGAAATAAATAGACAGTACATTTTTCACAGCAGATGAAATCAAGATACTTTTCTTTCTTTTTTTTGCCAGCAAAGTCACAAGTAAAGCAGTCAAATATTATTTTACTTGCCCAGTTTTGACTGCACGGCAATGATCTCACCCCCTCTGATTTTGTAAGAAATGCCAAACGAAACACTAAAAAGGATCAGATCTCATTCTTTCATCAGACAAGTCCTCCATTTTTTCAACTTCCTGCAACTCTGGATCGATCTCATTCTTTCTTGCACCTCCTCTTCTTCATTTGCAATCCTGTTTAATGGTGGTACAACCGAAACCTTTCAACCCTCCCGAGGTATTCGCCAAGGTGATCCCCTTTCACCCTACATTTTTATCCTTTGCTTGGAATACCTTTCTCTCTCTATCACCCACGCTTGCAACCTCCACATTTGGAATCCCATATAAGTGTCCAGAGGTGGCCCACCCTATCACACATTTTCTTCACCGATGACCTTATCCTCTTTGGCGTAGCAAATGCCCTAACCTGTCAAACCATAGCCAACACCCTTCAAAATTTCTGTGAGATGTCGGGACTCCAAATTAACTCCACCAAATCCAAAGTCTTTTTCTCAAACAATGTGGATGACCAAACTCACTCCATGCTTGCCAACCAACTCCAAATCCTCCCTACCTTGCACCTTGGCAAATACTTGGGATGCCCCATCCATCATAACAGACCAAATGCCAATTCCTTCAATTTCATCATTGAGAAGATCCAGAACAAACTCATTGGTTGGAGAGCCAAACTCCTTTCTCTAGCAGGCAGAACTACCCTCATAAAATTTGTCAATGCTGCCATTCCCTCCTATATTATGCAAACCAACTTCCTCCCAAAGAAAACCATCCAAACCATTGACAAGCTTAATAGAGACTTCCTATGGGGATTGACACCGGAAAAAAGGAAACTCCACACGGTGAATTGGGAGAATGTTTCCAAACCCAAAAATCTTGGTGGTCTAGGCATCAGACAAACCCTCCTGGTCAATCAAGTGTGCATGGCCAATTTAAATTGGCGTCTAGCAAATGATAATCAGTCACTGTGGATTAGAGTTCTCAAAGCCAAATACCCAAGCAATCCCAATCGTAGGAGGCGCGCCTCTCCCATTTGGAGAAGTATCCTTAAAGGTAAAGACCTCTTTGACAAAGGAACCAAAATCCTCATTAGAAGTGGTGCTAATACAAGCTTCTGGTTCGACAATTGGACCAACCTTGGCCCTTTGCGTCACCTAGTGGAAGGCCCCCTTACCCGCGAGGAAACTCCTCTCACAGTCTGCGATTGCTGGAATTCAAATCATTGGAACTTTAATAAACTGTCCATACCAATTCCACCAAACATCCTTTCCCAAATTCAAACAATCACTCCGTGTTGGTTTGGACTTGCACCCGATACGACCTCTTGGAATCACTCCCCCGATGGCCTTTTCACCAGCAAATCTGCGTACTTAATTTCCAAAAACTTCTCCACCTCCCCTCCTTTATCCAGTTGGGATTGGGTTTGGAAACTCCCTACCAGACCGAGAGTGACCCATTTCATCTGGCTAGCACTCCAACAATGTCTTCCCACCAAAGACCTCTTACTTTCAAGAAACATCACCTCGAATAGTTCTTGCCAACTTTGTGGGTCTTATCCAGAAACAATCCTCCATGCATTGAGAGACTGTACTTCTGCGAAAAGATTTTGGGACTCAGTCGTTATCCCCACTAAGTTATCACCTTCTTTCAACCTTAGCTCAACGGAATGGCTCAAAATCAACTACCTCTCCACTGAGCCTCACTCATCTTCAATTCCTTGGGCCATTGTCTTTCCCCTTGCTTGTTGGACCATTTGAAAAAATCGAAACTCTGCCTCCTTCGAGCCCACTTCCCCAAACCCACTCAAACCTACTTGGACCATTGCTTTGGCCACCGAATGGTATCATCTCTTTTACACCAGCAAACCCCGTGCCACTAAAACCATTGCTTGCAGTTGGAAACCACCCCCCATTCATTGCTTCAAACTTAACACTGATGGCGTGGCAAATGAAAACCATGCAGTCGCAGGTGGTATCGTTCGTGACATTCATGGCAATTGGGTTTCGGGCTTCTGCAGATTTCTGGGCAAAACCAACAGTCTAACTGTTGAATTTTGGGCCTTTAGGGATGGTCTCAAATTGGCTCTTGAAATGGGTCTTACACCAATTGAAGTTGAATCTGATGCTCTCACTCTTGTGCACATGGTATTAAATAATTGCAATGACCAACACCACCTTAGCAATATTGTTCATGACTGCAGGTTCCTCCTGGACAGCCTCGGATCACCAACTATTAAACATATTTTCAGGGAAGCCAATCAAAGTGCGGATGCGCTAGCCAATTATGGGCTACTCATGATGGATGGGAATTTTCATGTTTTCTCCTACCCTCCATCTTCTTTTATCTCTCAGATGGTTATGAATGATGCTATGGGAATTCTATATCCCAGAACTATCTTGTACTAGCTATTTTAATTTATAACACGCATACATTTACCAAAAAAGAAAAAAAAAAGGACTTGGACTTGATCTCGCCCATATCTTGAATTGCAGTCAAAAGATACTGTGAAGGAGAAAATGAATAACTCTCTTACATCATCTATATTGAAAATTAAATTGATTAAATATTGATAATTATATAATTTGGTAAATAATTTATTTTTAAAATTATATAAAAAAAATGACATTGTCACATTATATAGTAAAGCATTAATTATATTAGCATTAATTATATATATAAGTTTTCCATAATGATAGAGTTTTCCATATAGTAAAGCATTAATCACATTCCCATCAAATGTCATGCCAACAATTTTGTCACATAAAGATCTATTCAATTAGTAAATACATAATCAACATAGAAAGTCCTATTGATTTCCACAAATGTCTTGGTTTTAATGAACCCTCAACACTAGACCAAAGCTTCACTTCAAAGGGGGAAAAAAGACAGGTCCCACTTTTAAAAGGTATGCCCCAAACATTCAAGCAAATCCAATCACATTCACCTTTACAACCTTGTTTGATGGCCCAACATGCAACACAGAAACATCAAATCACCCAAACAGAAGCTCCCCAAGTCCCCCTCCCTCTCCTCTCTTGACTCTTCTCAAGTCCTCAATTGCTTTTCAAAGACATGAAAAGCATCCCAAGCACACCCCAATCATCAAAAGTTAGGGCTGCAAAGGATGTTACAACACCCAAAAGATATAGAAAAAAAGCAAAGATTGAAAGAAATAAAACAAATTGAACAAGTGACACAAACTAAGAATGGTTGTTGTTGTACAAAGCACCTTTCATGTCCTATCTTAGGGACCTCCGCTCCACTTTGTTGTGAAACATTTGGACCCAAAAAAACACTTTTCTTGTTGCCTAAAGCATTGCTTTTATTTCTCTTTTCCCCTTCTTTCCTTCTCTTCCTTTCTTTTATGTGTTGCTGTCCAGAAACCCAATCAACTCCAAAATCATACCCAAGAAGTGATGAGAGGAAAAAAATATATAAAAATTAAACCACTCATTAGGCTAATAATCACTTAGCATTCCTCTATCGCTGCTGCTGCCGCTTCTCGTCTGGTACGCCGTAATTTTGATCACAACCACTGATTGTAAGCCTCTTTCTCTTAGTGCTCAGAGCAGAAGTAACAGAAGAATTTTCAAAAGCATCTCTCAATCCCGGTGACTGGTCCGCCGATTTTATACATTTGGGTATTGTGATTTTCCCCATTTCCAGTTCTTGCATTCGATTATAGCAAGAAAATACATCCTCCTGTTAGCCCCCCCACCCACCAAAAAAAAAAAAAAAGCACCAAAGAGGTTGAAATCGAATACAAACTGATCAAATATATATATATATATAGGATTGGACCGATAAATATGAGAATGAGTACTTACAATTTCAAGAAATCTACTTGGAGATAAGGCATTGATCTTAAGCTCCAAGGCCTGTCTTGTTAATTTTCCATCCAATGCCACCAATGTGGCTGCCCCGGCTATGACTGATGGTCGATGAGCCATTAATTTTGCATCTATGCATACATAATTAATGCGGATAAATAAGTAATAAGAATCCAACTTAATCAATTAAGTTTCATGAATGTGGCTTTTAATTAGTTACCTCTCATCATAGCCAAGATAAGATGTCCAATTCTAGAGATTATATTCCTTGGTGGAGATTGATCTCTGCAGAACTTGGCGATGAAATAATTAATGTAATCAAAAGGAGTGACTGAACTCAATCTCCATTCCAATGTATTCAATACCAAAAGCTCCATTCTCTGAATCACTTTGCTCTCCAAGTTGTACTCTTCAATATCCCGATACTCCGACACCGCTGGTGCTCTGCACTCCTCCATCTTTGCAGCCAATGATAAACACGCCAACGATAGCAACCGAATCGCCCAATCTTTTTTATTCTGCATCAAAAAATTCCCCCCCAAAAAAATATAATTTTACAAAAAAATCATAATTGAGATTAGAAATTAAAAAACTTACATCGATGAATCGCTTCGAAAGAAACCGATCAAAATAGATCACTGATAAGTAAGAAGTTTGAAATCGAAATCCGAACAAGGCTCTAGTCTGGATTGAGATTACAAGAAAAAAAATTAAATTAAAGCAAATCAAGTTATATATCTTATATAGATTGGTGTGTGATAAAGAATTGAATGGATTTGGGGCTGACTTTGAGAATCCAAGTGATGGCGTCTAAGCGAGAGCATTCGATCCAGCTATCGATCGCGGCGAGGTTTGAAGGTTCGGATTTCGATTGGCGCCATTGGAGTCCAACACTGAGCTCCCTGTGAAGCAACATTTGTACGTATTCATCATCATCTTCTTTTTCTTGACTAGTGTATGAAACAACAGAGGAATTAGTTGTGAGGTCAATGAAGGTGGTTTCATCGTCTAGCTGTTGTTGGTCTAGGCAAGTCTCAGATTCTTGACAGAGGAGAAGCTGGCTAGACAGAGAAGGTGTAGAGAGAGAATTATAATTTTCCATTGCATACTTTTATTATTCTCTCTCTCTCTCTCTGCAACGAAACAGAAAATATAGGATAGTGGTAGTGGTAATCATCAACTGCTAAATCCACGATTTGGAGAGAGAGAATGACGATTGACTACCATGATTTAGAAACAAAGAGGAGAGAGAGAGAGATGGTTCCTCCAAATTTAGTGGGGATGTGACGTTTTGTGTATAACGGCTCCGTCGATTATATCCCACGGAGCAGGCTCCACCCCGGTCGCGTTTTCGACTACGTATTGAACAGTCTATATCATTGATGTAAGTTTTGTGGTGGGCTCATGAAATTTCAATAGTACCCATCAATTTAATTTGGATTTGGACTGGAAATAAGTTTGCACTAGGGGTGAGCAGCGGATATATCGATCCGTCAAAACCGACCGAACCGAACTGATCCGCTGCATTTTAGACGGATGCGTGATGACGAGCGGACGGTTGCAGATTGATTTTCTCCAATCCGCAAATTTGGCGGACGGATGGCGGATTTGAGATTTCTTTGGCCGCAACCGAACCGCCAAACCGCCAAATCACGAGCACCACCTAGTAATTTATAAGACTTTGTGTTTTCAAGTTGTTTAAATATTATGTTTGTGTTTTCAATTGAAAAAGAGTTTAAATATTATGTTGAAAAAAAGTTTTCAACTTGAATATATTTTTTGAATTGAAAAAAATAAACGTATTATTTATCTATATTTTTTGGTTTTTAAATCTAACTCTAAAAATAATAAATAGAAAATATGATATATGCTGGTTGATTTTTGTTTTCAAAAACATATATAGATGTAACAATACAGAGACATACAATCTCTACTACTGCTCTGTTCATGGTTTTGGTGGTTTGAATTGTTATTATATTTTAAGAATCACAGATTGTAATACTTTATGTGAATGAATTATACTGTGATTGTAATATGTAGATGAGGCATG
This sequence comes from Camellia japonica, assembly GCA_030407325.1. Classification (NCBI taxonomy): domain Eukaryota; kingdom Viridiplantae; phylum Streptophyta; class Magnoliopsida; order Ericales; family Theaceae; genus Camellia; species Camellia japonica. Next base: position 171,009,593 of record JAPPVO010000016.1, read on the forward strand.
CAGTGATCGTGATATTCTAAAGTTTTAAACTTTCTTTCTTTAGATAAGGCATACAGTAATTGTAATACTTTTTTAAATCATTGATTGTAATACTTTCTTTCTTTTTTTTTTTTCTTTTTTTTTTTTTGAGGAAGTGCACAAGTTGAATTATGTTGAAAATTTATAAAATTTTAAACCGCCAAACCGATTCGCATCCATCCGCCAAACCGCCAATCCGCTCAATTCACATCCGCCGGATTGACGGACGGATGCAGATTGATTTTCTCCAATCCGCCAATCTAGCGGACGGATGGCGGATTGGAGGTTCTGTGGCCGCAACCGACCTGCGCCCACCCCTAGCTTGCACCATATCGGAATATCTTTTGGCAAACGTGGGCCGGGTTAATATTACATAATAAAGATTTTTTTGTTTAGTCTAAGTCCAGTTCGATCTTAATATTGGGTCTCTATATCTGTTCAAGTCCAATCTAAAAAATAATTATAAATCATAAGTCCATCCATCGAGTTATATGTTAAAAAAAAAATTAAAATATTTAATAATTCAATTCAATTACACATTATATTTCTTAAATAAATATATTGACATTATTATAAATTGAAAGATTTTGCGTATAAATTAAAATATTTCTTAAATAAATTCAATCACACATCACCACAAATGTAAGTTTCGATAAAATCAACAAAGATAAAGTTTAGTCTCAAAATATATATATAATATATTATAATTAATTAATTAATTAATTAGCGGAGCGGGGGCGGGGCAAGTTGAAAGTATAAATCCTAAGTCTAACCCATTAATATGGAAAATGACTCGTAGCTCGAATTCGGTGGCCCGAATTCGGCTCAAAACCCAAAATAACGTCGTTTTGGGTTTCGATTTTTTTTTTTTTCCTACATTTTCTTTCTCTTCATTTTCTTTCTTTCTTTTCTTCTTCTTTTTCGTTGAACACAGGAGAAGAGCAGAGGAAGAAGAGAGGAGAAGAGAAAGAGAAGGAGAGAGGGAGAAAGAGAGAGGAGGAGAGGAGATCGTCGCAGCACCACCACCGTCGCCTCGCCGCTGCCGATCGTCGCAGCACCAGCGATCGTCGCAGCACCACCGCCGTCGCCTCCGGCCCCGCCTCCGCCTTCTCCTCCTCTTGTAATTATGCCCCCTCCAGTCCTCCTCCTTCCTCCTCCTCCTTCCTCCTTCTTTTTCTTCTTTCTTCTTCTTCTCTTCTTCTTCTTCTCCGAATTCGAGCCTCCAAATTCGAGCTACCTATCGGAACCGCATTAATATTTCGGGTTGAAAATGTTGATCCAGCCAGATTTTATGGGTTAAAATAACATTTCCACACCCTAGAAAAGTAGAGCTGGGTCAGGCGGGCTGGGTAGACCAACGAGCTAATGTCCACGAGTTAAGATTTTTGAAGTCTTATTAGCGAGAAGTTATTTGGTATTTTTGGAATAATACTTTTCATTACTAAACATTTGGCACTTGTTAAGTTGTCTATTAATAATCCAATAAAAAGTATTGAATCTCATAGTTTTAATTAATAATTGGGTGAATTACACTAACAGTCCCTATAGTTTGGGGCTTGTGTCATTTTGATCCATGACTTTTTAATTGTAACACATTTGACCCTGAATTTTAAATCTTGTTCCAAATAAGGACAATTGAATATACTATTGGATTTTTCAAGGGCAAAATTGTCAATTTGATAAAATATAAATTAATTTGACAAAAATAAATATTAAAAAATTATTTTTAAATTTTTAAAAATTACTTCTATCTACTAAAGATAAAATTATATAAAATTGATAAATCTTTAGAATTTTTTTTTTTTTTACCAAATTAATTTTTATTACGTATTTGGATGATGATCATGTAAAATTAATTTTTAAAAATTAATCATGTAATTTTTATTAATTTTTATCAATTTTACGTAATTTTATTTTTAGTGGGTAGAAATAATTTTTAAAATTTTTAAAATATTTTTTTGACATTTATTTTTGTCAAATTAGTTTATATTTTATCAAATTGACGATTTTGCCCTTGAAATTAAGCAATTGTATGTTAATTGTCCTTATTTGGAACAAGATTCAAAATTCAAGGTCAAATGTGTCACAATTGAAAAGTCAGGGACTAAAATAACACAAGTCCTAAACTATAGGGACTATTAGTACAATTTGCCCTTAATAATTCAAGTTGGAGGACCAAGTGACAATGTCCTAGACAATCATATAATTTTTCCCTATTAGGGGTACGTTTTGTGTTATTTTTTTATTTTTTAAATAAATTAAAATTTAATAAAAAGGCCTTATATAATGCAACTTATAGTATTATTTATAATTTTATTTTTCTAAAAAAAATTAAAGAATTATGTGTTGAAGTATTTGGTATAATTTTTGTTCACTGCTTATGAAGTAAAAATTATATAATTTGAAGGGAAAAAAAATAGAAAATAGAGGAATGGATATTTTTAATTTATATTTTTTAATTATCAACTTTTAACATGTAAAAAGTTATACTAAACAAACTATACGAAAGTTTAAACCAAAAAAAAAAAAAAAAATCATTCTTTTAACTTTTAAGTTAATAGAGTCTGTTTGTTTTCAGAGATAAATTGGGTAGAATTGTTAGTGACGAGATTATTAGTGGGAGGATTGCTAGTGAGTGGTTTAAGAAACATTGTATTGTACGACAGCTAGTGGACTATCAATAGTTTATGTTTGTTTTTAGAGATATGAGTGAGATTAACAATATAAAATTTCACAAATACCCTTGTTGCATTACTATCAAATTTGGGCTTGTACCAACTAATAAATGCATTACATATTTTAATATTAAAAATATATTTTATAAATATTAAAATTATATTTCATAAATATATATATATATATATATATATTTGGTACTATTTTATTTTTTTAATATAATTTTTTGGGTATAAATATTATTATACTATTATATTTTTATGTTAAAAATTCTTTTTATATTAAATTATTTTGATATAAAGAATAGTGGAGTAAAAAATGGTGGAATAAATTTTTTTTTTTTTTAAAAAGATAGAAAAAAGACCATACCAATCAAGCAGAGTAAGTAAATTAAATAGGATAATAGAAGACAAAATACTAAATCTTCCTCTAATCCCAAGGGATTGTTTTTATAATACCATCTCTCATGGGGGACTATTAATCCTATCCATGGAGATCTATTATACCCCGTTTGTTTTCAGAGGTAGAATGGAGGGGATTCATAGTGAGGGGATTAAATAAAATTGTGTTTGTTTTGATGATAGTTGTTAGTATAGGAATTGTTAAATTATTTTTATATAAAATAATAAAACAAATAAAAAATATATAAAAAATTAAACATTAATATTTTAAAAAAAATTCCCAATATAAAAAAAATAAAAAAATAAAAAATTCTAATCCCCCTTACTATTTTTCTAATACCACCTCCACCTCCTTCATTCCAATCCTCCTTCCAACCTCCATCTTAATCCCCTCCTCCATCCTAATCCCTTCCTCAACTCTGCAAACAAACACAACACTAAATAACTCCACCTCCATCCCAATCCCCTTCCATCTATTACACCCGAAAACAAACGAAACCATAGTCCCAAGGTATTGTGAATTTCCTTTCCCATTTTGCAAACAAACACAATATTAATAGACTCCACATCCATCCTAATCCAATCTCATCTCCTATGTCCCCGTTTGTAGAGTTAGAGGATGGAATTGGAATTAGTAGTGAGATGAGATTCAAAAAATTATGTTTGTTTTGGAAAGTGGCCATAGGATTAAAAGTCTCATGAGACTATGAAAGGCCTTGGATGAGGGAACTAGTAGTGGCCAAGGGGAGGTGGTATTCAAAAATAAATCCCTTGGGACTATGGATTAATTGACTATTTTACCCTTGTGTTTATTGCTAAATTTGTTATAATACTTACAATGAGGCTCATAATATGGCTCATATAATATTAAACACAAATAATTGAGTAAAATTTTACGGGACATTTACACACAAATCCTTATTTGTGGATTTATATTCCATTAAGTTCTAACTAAAATTTTTTGGACTTTCAAGTCCTATTAAATTTGTAATAGTTAGAATTACCCTTCAAATAATTATTGTTCATCATTTATGATTATTTATAAAGGAATATGATAATTGGATATTTATTTTGATTTCCAAAACTTTAAAAATGAACTTTTAAATTGAAAAAAAAAATTAAATAAACTGAATTATTTTTTTTATACGAAATTAAAAATTTTGTGTCTATAAAGGAGTATGATGATGAAACATTGTTGTGCAAAATTATAATTAAAAAAAAACTTCAAAATGAAAAAACTAATTATGTTTTCAGTTTTAAAACTGAAAAAACTGGATAATATTTTCAGTTTTATTGGATAATTGAATAAAACCAATAAGTAAAAAGATGAAAACGTTTAATCTCATCCTCTGTTTTTTTTTTATCAGTTAGTGAAATAATTATCTAGAACATTAGTATGCAAAATTGATAATGTTTTTAGTTTTAAAAATTGAGAAAAACTAATAATATTCTCAGTTTTACTAAATAGGACTTATAGGTTTAAACGATCTTAAATAGGGCATGAGCTACCGTAACATTTATAAATAGGATTTTTAGGTAATTAACTCAAATTTTATTAATAGTTGGATTCTTTAATATTTGCAAAAAAAAAAAAAAAAAAAAAGAATAACATTGACTAAAAAAAATTTGATTGTTGGATTCTTTAATATTTAAAAAAATATAATTTTTCATAATCTCCTCACTAACAATCTCTTTCATTTTACATCTAAAAACAAACGAGCCCTATAACCCAAAACAAACGGACCCTTATAGACAAAGGTTGTAACAAACCTATAAAGTAGAATATTTCACATATATTTAGGGATTGCTTAGGAAGTATTAAATTAATATATTTTTGATTTTTTATGAAAAAAACATGAAATATAAATTAGATTTGAAATGATGTGATAGAAAGAAGATATGACCCAAATAAAATTATTATAATCCAAATAAGATAATATGTGCTATTTTAGCACATGCTGAACAAAAGCCTTAATATAAACCTTATTACCTTTATGTCTAATAATAAAAAAAAATACTACAAAAATTATTTATATGTAAAGCAGTAACACATAATTGTTCCACATAATGAAACACATACTTGTCACAAATTGGTGAGTCTCACATGTAGACTCTGTTATAAATGGTTTTGAAGTTTTGGAAAATTTTGATTTTTCCTTAACTTTGATCTATTTTTTAGGTAGGACTCATACGTCAAAGTTGGCGAGTCTAAGTGGTAACGCGTTTTATGTCGCGTTGTGATTCACGTGGTATATTTGGTTGCTCAAAACCATTATCGGGGAATAGAAAATTGAAGCCAAAGTGAGCTCTATGGAATGGGAGTTTTGGTGGAAATTTCTTAAAGGTGTGGTTTAAGGCTTGTCCCACATTGGTTTGGTGGGAAGATTTTTGTGGGTTTGTAACTTGGGGAGGGCCCCAAGGGGCACCCCAAGTTTGTAGAAGTGAGAGGTTATGGGCAAATTGAGTTAGACCCATTACACCAAAAAAAAAACAAGCACATGCGTACCGTCGCCACCGTCCGTTCGGTCGGGCGGGCGGGTTGGGCTTGGATGCGGGTACGGGTACGTGGTGTGAGTTTGGGTTGGGTTTGTCCGGCCCAATACTTATCTTTTTGGGCCAAAAACATTTGAATTCAATTTTATTTTTTGGTAAAATAAAATCTGTCTAGTTTAAATTTCAATTTTTTGAATTCAAATTTGTCGCACCTCTTCAAAATTTTTGTACAGTTTCATATCTGTCCAAACAGATCCGAATTTGTCCAAATTCAAACCCAAAATAGTTTTTATCTGTTTGAAATTCAAACAGATCTGTTGATCTGTCCGAACAGGTACCATACCTATTGGATTCAAACCTACCAGCCACCATTTTCATCTATAAATAGGCAATCCTTCACTTGGTTTTTGTACTCTAATTTCATCCCTAACTCTGCCTGCTCTCTTTGCATTTTGCTGCATTGTTTTCTTGTGAGAAAGAATGTAAACACAAAGTGTGTTCGTTGTACAAACAATTTGTAGTGCTGCTATTGTTTGCTGTTGATCATTTTATCCTGAGAGATAAACGTCCACATTCTGAAAGTACCGCGGAGAGGACAAATCTGTCTTAAAGACACAGTGTTAAACACTGGACTTGATCAAAAAATTTCTTCAACAAATTAATTTGGTAAGTAATTAATTTACTTTTCTGTTTTATTATTTTTTCTGTTTCAAATTTTGATTTTGTTTTTGTAACAAAATAAAAATCTGTTTTATTTATTTTATTTCATTTTCTGGTTTGATTTTTGTAATCAAACAAACTCTCTCCTTTCCTATATTTCTTTTGTATTCTGTTTGTAGTTTAGTACACAAACAAAATTTATTTCATTAAATACAGTGAAGATTGTCCAACAATCTTAAGATAGGTTTTTTTCTTTGGTGTCTTCATTGTATTTAATTTTCTGTGCTTTCACAAAGTGATATTTTGGTTGGAAAATACAAATAGTAGTAATATACTGTTTGACAAATAGCAGTAATATACTGTTTATTTTCTTTGACAACTAGTAGTAATATACTGGTGTCATTAACAATTGCAGAATATTAATTTGTGTTACAGAAAAGTATTGTGGTATTTTATTTTTCTAGTTTTAGTAACAAGGAAAATAAAATTATTTTGTGTTATAATTTATTTTCTGGTTTTAGTAACTAGAAAATTAATTTGTGTTTTGGCTTTTTCTGATTTTTGTAATCAGATATTATAGCTGCTGAAAGTAGTACTCCAAATCCGATTGTTACAACGATTCCGGTCCTTATCCAGAACTATGTTCAAGTTCTGATAAATCATGGAAAAAAATCGGAAAAATTTAATGGCACTGAGTTTAAAAGATGGCAGCAGAAAATGTTGTTTTATCTTATAACTCTAAATTTGGTCGGGTTTCTCCGTGAAGAGGCTCCAGTACTTAGAAAGGATAAAAGTGATCGGCAAGTTGTTGCCGCTATAAATACTTGGAAGCATTCTGATTTTCTGTGCAGAAATTACATCCTCAATGGCCTTGACAATATGCTGTATAATGTTTACAACCCTCTGAAAAACAAAAGAATTATGGGATTCTTTGGAGAAAAAATACAAGACAGAGGATGCCAGCACAAAGAAATTTGTTGTCGGTAAATTTCTGGACTTCGTTATGATAGACTCCCAAACGCTAATTTCTCAAGTTCAAAATTTTTAATTAATTTTGCATAATATTCATTTTGAAAGTATGTCTCTTAGCGAGTCTTTCCAAGTCACTGCTTTAGTGGAAGAGTTACCACCGACTTGGAAAAATTTTAAAAATTATTTAAAACATAAACGCAAGGAGATGGTCATAGATGAATTGATTGTAAGACTAGGAATTGAGGAAGATACTCGAAAGGCTGAAAAGAGGAATGGTAAAAATTCTATTGAGTCCAAGTCTAATGTGGTTGAACAAGTGCACAAACCACATAATAAAAAAAAAAAGTTTACTGGAGATGGTCCTAAACAAGGCGACAACAATGGCAATCAAAAGTTTAAAGGTAAATGTTATAACTGTGGCAAGACCAAACATCGAGCTTCTGATTACCGCTGCCTTAAGAAGGATCGCGAAAGTACAAGCAAGAAGACCACCAATCAAGCCAATGTGACAGAATTAGATTACATCTTTGACGGGGTAAATGACATCAATCTCTGTAAGAACTTGAATTTTTAGACAATTAATTAGTTTGTTAATAATAATATTAAGTCAATCAATAGTGATTATTAAACTATTATAATGTTAATAGCACCATAATTAATACCAATATTAAATTCTTTTAAATAAAATTATTTATCTTGCTGTGATTAAATTTCTGTATCTAAATACAGTTATAAAAACTAAATGAGTTAAATAAATAGTAACTAAATTAATCAGAGGATAGTAGAGAGCAAAATATATAGTGACTAGGTTGTATATATTCATTGATTTTATTCTTTAACACACACACGTATATTAGCACACAAAAAAAAATAGGGGAGGAGGCCAACCATGAGTCAACCCTTATGGGGAAGGATAAATTTTGTCTATATGGAGATGCCCCCTCAAAAGTGCAGCCACTTTTGCATGCTCGATCTGAATTTTTCTCACCCTTGAGTGTAGGGGTGGGTTATCATAAGTGTGCAATATGGGATGGGCAGCCCACCAATGACCATGCATGCATGCTTTCTCTTACCAATCCCTTGTCCAAGTTTTCTCTCCCATTTTAGTCTATTAAGAAACACAAAATCCTCCAACATAGAACTTGAAAAATTCGGCTGGAACAAGAGAGAAAGAGAAGGAGAGAAAGCAAGAGGGAAAGGAGAGAAGAGAGGAGAAGAAGAGCTCAACACTTGAGATTTTTTTTTTTTAAACTTCATTAAAGTAAGAATACTCAACATCTATCCTCCCTTAGATTTTTTTTTACTAAATCTATATATCAAAAATATGCAAGAGTATGTATTGTTAATATCCAATAACTCAATGTATGTTGATAGAATGATGATCTTATGATTATATGATTTCTATCCTTCTTGCAAGTATAGATTAGGGGGTCTAGTTACTGATTTTTTTTCTTATGTGTTCAAATATTCTCCATTGTTTGAATTAGTCTTGCATGCTTATGAATTTGTGTTTACTATTCATAAATATTATTTTTATCTATTCCCTATCACCACTAATGAAAGTAAATATGAAAGATTAGAGTTTCACATGAGAATAATAGCAAGAAACAATTTTTATAGTCTTGCATGTGATTCATGGAGAATACAAAGTGTGTTTTTTTTTTTCTCACAAAATACTGAACTTCCAGCAAAAATAGATTTTTAATCCGTTTTGAATAAACCCAAACAAACTCATGTGAACACTTTCATAAAATCTAAAACTACTGGAGTAGTTTAACATGTTTTCATGGTGCTAGAATTAAAAAAAAAAATTTATTTGACAACGTTTCGTGGCCAAAACATATTTTTAACTTCATTGCTGTTTGGAGGCAGTAGCAATGCTGACTTTACTAGGTCACCGTTTATTCTACAGAGTGAATTTTCAAGTGATTCAAATTGTAAAGGTTAGATTTTTAAGTTACCTTTCAAATGCCACTGGTTTCATAATTTTTTATTAAGCATTGAGAGAGAAACGTCAATTTTTCCAAAATGTGACAGAATCTGTCCAGTTTTCTTAGAAAATTTATTTGACCATCTTCCATTGGGTTTAAGTTTTCAAACTCTTCTGGAAAAGTGTTCTAAACTCAAATATCTAGCAACCCGTTCTAACCATACCTCTTTTTGACACTGTTTGAGGCCCATTTTTATTTTTCAAATACAGATCACCTGTGCTCGAAGTGAATATAACTCACTGCCCCAAAAAAATTAGTTTTCTTCCAAAATTTATTTCTCCACTTTAAAATCGTTTTTAGCCCTACTACTCTTCTCAAAATATTTTTCTAACTCGATGAACTAGTACTAGTTAAAATATTGTAATGGTTGAACTTCGTTTGATTTGGGTTTCATATTTTTTTCATCAAACCATACAGTGCTAAAAGAAGAAGTGTGTGAATTCCTGAGAAACTTTATGATGAGTCCTAAGACATTCTGTCATATCTATTTTGGTTGCCATACATGATTGTGTTGTGCTATATAAACATTATGATACCGTGGTCTTCAAACTAAAACTCGTACATGCATGAAAATGTGAATTAGACGAAGTAAAGAAAAACGAAATTGAACCGATCCATTAGAATTTAAAAGTGATGGGGTGAGCCCAGTTTAAAATCTTGCGCAAGTAAGTTGCGAACCCTAACATGGCACGGGAAGGTATTTCGGCTCTTATCGGTGTAGGCGATATAAGGTTGGTGGTGCGGGTGGCATAACATAGACCGTTCCCTTGGGGCAGACCGTGATGTCACGACTCGGGTACGTAACCCTGGTGCATGGGCATTATTAGTAGTTAGAGCAAGTAACATTTGAATAATTGACTAAGGGGGAGTCAGAATTGCCCGTGGCCATTACTTAGCGGTTGAATGGAAATAGTGCTCCGCAGGGAGTTGCTTAAACTTATCTGATAAACTAAATCTATATGAATTTTAAAAAAAAGTTGGCATTTTTCCTTATGATAAAATACTGCTTCCACTTTCCATTGTTCTTATTATCTATTGTTATTACTTCAACTGATAGCATTCTTGTTATGCTTATTAAATGCTGCTTGTTATTCTGTTACTAGACAGTATTCATTAATTGTGAGTATTATTATCGGAGTGAGTATTTTCGGGTTGTAGTATCTTATTGAGCTCGTTGCTCATTGGCATTCTCGTTGCCTTGGCGTTTTATGCCAGGTATCGAAGAAACCGAAGGAAACACCGAGGTGTTACAAGACAACATTCAGCCCTGGTTAGCTTGAAGCGTACCAAAGTTCCATGATCCATTTTTCTGAGTTTTCTAGTTTTCTTTTTTTATATTTGTGTGCGTGTGTGTTTTTTTTTTTTTTTTTTTTTTTGTACTAAGACTAAGTTGAAAATAAGAACTTAAATTTTCTAGGTTGTAAATAAATGGATGTTAGTAATATTGGTGGCAATATTGTTTTTAAGTCTAAATCTTATTATGATGTCCTTAAATTTTGGGGTGTCACAATCTCTCTGCTGTGATGTCTAAAGCTAATTTGGTTGGAAATCCCAAAGAATAATGGGTTGACACTAGGGCAACTCGTCATATTTGTGCGGACAAGAAGATGTTCACTACTTACAATGAGACTGCAAATGGTGAACAACTTTTCATGAAAAATTCTTCTACTTTTATTGTGGCTGGACAAGGAAAAAATGATCTTGAAGATGACATTATGAAAAGAACTTATCCTCAACAACATATTGCATGTACCAGACATCCGAAAGAATTTAGTTTCTGGCTCTTTGTTAAGTAAAAATGATTTTAGGCTTGTATTTGAGTCTGATAAATTTGTATTATCAAATAGTGGTATGTATGTCGGTAAAGGATACATGAGTGATGGTCTCTTCAAGTTGAATGTAATGACGGTTGTACCAAAACTTGCTAGTAATAAAAATAACACATCTTTTGCTTATATTCTTGAGTCGAATTTATGGCATGGTAGATTAGGATATGTAAATTTTGATGCTTTGCGTAGATTAATTAGTTTGGATTATATACCAAAGTTTGAAATTGATCTAATCACAAATGTGAGATTTGTGTAGAAGCGAAACTAACTAAGACTCCATTTAAATCGGTTGAAAGAAAAACCGAACCTTTAGAATTAATTCATACTAATGTATGCGATCTTAAATTTGTTCAAACTAGAAGAGGCAAAAAGTATTTCATTACATTTATCGATGATTACACAAGATATTGTTATATATATTTACTTAGAAGTAAAGATGAAGCCTTAGAAATGTTTAAACTCTACAAAACCGAAGTTGAAAACCAACTTGGTAAAACCATTAAAATGGTTAGAAGTGATAGAAGTGGTGAATATGATACACCATTAAATGAATTTTGTGCATAATATGGTATTATTCACCAAACTACAGCACCCTATTCTCCACAGCAAAATGGAATTGCTGAAAGAAATAATAGAACCATTAAAGAAATGATGAATGCCATGTTACTAAGTTTGGGCCTACCGCAAAACTTGTATGGGGAAGCAATATTGTTTGCTAATTATGTTCTTAAGAGAATACCTCACAAGAAAATCAATAGCACTCCTTATGAATTATGGAAAGGTCGACCACCTTCCTACAAATACTTAAAAGTGTGGGGGTGTTTGGCAAAGGTAGAAGTTCTTGTTCCTAAGAAGACTAAGATAGAACCAAAAATAGTGGATTGTGTGTTTATTGGTTATGTTCAGAATAGTAGTGCATATCGGTTTCTGACTTATAAATCAAAAATACCTGATATAAATGTGAACACTATTATAGAGTCAAGGAATGCTGTGTTTTTTAAACATGTCTTTCCTTACAAGAAAAGACAAGAATTAAGTTCACATAAAAAAATTTATAATTGTACACAAAGTCAAGAGACTAATGACAATCAAATACAAGAGACTAGTAATGGTCTCAACCAACATGATTTAATTGATGATAAACTAAGATGTAGTAAGAGAGCAAGAACATCAAAATCTTTTGGTCCATATTTTCTGACATATTTGTTAGAAAATGAACCTCAAAGCTTCAAGGAAGCAATGACAGGTCCTGAAACACCTTTGTGGAAAGAGGCTGTTAATAATGAAATTGAATCCATTATGCAAAATCATACTTGGGAATTGGTGGATCTTCCACCTAGTTCTAAACCTCTTGGATATAAGTGGATATTCAAGAGAAAAATGATAGCAAATGGTTCAATAGACAAGTATAAAGCAAGACTTGTAATAAAAGGTTACAGACAAAAGGAAGGTCTTGACTGTTTTGACACATATTCTCTTGTGACAAGAATAACATTCATCCGCATGCTTATTGCCATAGCAGCGTTGTATAATTTAGAGATACATCAAATGGATGGTAAGACAGCTTTCTTAAACGGTAATCTGAATGAAGAGATCTATATGGAGCAACCCAAAGGGGTTGTAGTGTCAGGGCAAGAAAAGAAAGTTTGTCGGCTTGTAAAATCTCTTTATGGATTAACACACGCACCTAAGCAATGGCATGAAAAATTTGATCATACTTGTTTACCAATGGGTTTAGAAAAAACAAATGTGACAAGTGCGTCTATGTTAAAAATACTGACCAAGGATATGTCATAGTTTGTCTTTATGTGGATGACATACTTATCATTGGAAGTAGTCAAAATATGATCAAATCAACTAAGTAAATGCTGAATAAAAGATTTGATATGAAAGATATGGGGGTCGTAGATGTTATATTAGAAATGAAATTACTAAAACATCTGACAAATATGCATTATCTCAATCACATTATATTGAGAAAATTCTTGGTAAATTTATCAAGGATGATATGAATGTAGCTAGAACACTTGTAGACATCAGTCTTTACTTATCGAAAAATAAAGATGATGCGGTGTCTCAGTTAAAATACTCCCAAATCATTGGAAACCTAATGTACCTAATGAATTGTACTCGTCCTGATATAGCTTATGCTGTCAGTAAATTGAGTAGGTGCACTAGTAATCCCGGAAAAGACCATTGGAAAGCGGTCATTCGAGTTCTTAGATATCTAAGATTTACTCGTGATCATGGTTTGAACTTTACTTGATATCCAGCAATACTCGAAGGTTATTATGATGCCAATTGGATATCGGATACTAAAGATTCAAAATCCACTAATGGATATGTCTTTACTCTAGGAGGCGGTGCTATTTCTTGGAAATCCACGAAACAAACATGCATCCCAGGATCTACAATGGAATCTGAGTTCATTACTTTAGACAAAGCAGGCGAAGAAGCAGAATGACTCTGTCACTTCTTAGAAGACATTCCAATGTGGTCAAAACATGTGCCAGCTATTTGCATTCATTGTGACAGTCAATCTGCAATAGGCAAGGCACAAAATCATATGTATAATGGTAAGTCACGACATATTCATCGTCAGCATAATATCGTAAGGCAATTGCTCTCAAATAGAATAATCTCAATAGATTATATAAAATCTAAAGAGAATATTGCGGATCCGTTAACAAAAGGTTTGACAAAAGAGCAAGTGTATAGTTCATCAAAGGGGATGGGATTAAAGCCTATTACTTAAGAGTCATCATAATGGTAACCCTACTTATATGACTGGAGATCCCAAGAACTAAGTTCAAAGGGATAACTAAGTTATGTATGGCTCACTAGAAATCACCAAGGGATTAAAATTCCTTACCCATTCCTATGGTGAGAGTGATATCTGCAACATGTGTTGTATGCAGGGGTATAAAGATAAGCTTTTCTTTTAATGATTACTTATATCTTGATTTAGGCATAAAAATCAAGACGAGTATAAGAGATACTCACAATAATAATCACCTATATGAGTGTCCAATTGGGGTCGATTCTATGAGAATGAAGAGGCTAAATTCTTTCGAAACACTCATGAAAACTAGGAGCGTTCAAGGCCAAAATGAACACAGCCATGAGAACCACGATGCGTCAGATGATAGTTTGTGTAAAATCTATTGTCTTGGCTTACACAAACGGCTGAACAATTCAAGGCATCACGTCCATTGGTTAATTAGTAAGTCCAATAGGTTATCACTATGGAAGGTTCAAGGCCGAAAGCTATCTATCCTGATGCAATATATTTTCGATTTATACTCTTTCGACAAATTCTGCATATTGTTGCATTTTCGTTGTCATCAAATTCCATTTATGTGGGGGATTGTTAGAAATGGTTTTGAAGTTTTGGAAAAATTTGATTTTTCCTTAACTTTAGTCTATTTTTTAAGGTGAGACCCATACGCCAAAGTTGGCGGGTCTAAGTGGTAATGCGTTCTATTCCACGTTGTGATTCACGTGGTATATTTGGTTGCTTAAAACCATTATCAGGTGAATGGGAAATTGAAGCCAAAGTAACCTCCATGGAAATGGAGTTTTGATGGAAATTTCTTAAAGATGTAGTTTAAGGCTTGTTCCACATTAGTTTGGTGGGAAAATTTTTGTGGGTTTGTAACTTGGGAAGGGCCCCAAGGGGCACTCCAAATTTGTAGAAGGAAGAGGTTATGGACAAATTAGGTTAGATCCATTGGACCCAAAAACAAAAACAAACGTGTGCGCCGCCGCCGTCCGTCTGTTCGGTCGGTCGGACAGGCTGGGTTGGGCCTGGGCCTGAGCCTGGGCTTGGGTGCGTGGTGTGAGGTTGGGTTGCGCTTGTATGGCCCAATACTTATCTTTTTGGGCCAAAAACATTTGAATTCAATTTTATTTTTTGGTAAAATAAAATCTGTCCAGTTTAAATTTCAATTTTTTGAATTCAAATTTGTTGCACCTCTTCAGAATTTTTGTATAATTTCATATCTGTCCAAACAGATTTGACTCTGTCCAGATTCAAACCCAAAACATTTTTTATCTGTTTGAAATTCAAACCAGATCTGTTGATCTGTCCAAACAAGTACCATACTTGTTGGATTCAAACCTAACAGCCACTATTTTCATTTATAAATAGGCAATCCTTCACTTGGTTTTTGCACTACAATTTCGTCCCTAACTCTGCCTGCTCTCTAAGTATTTTGCTGCATTATTTTCTTGTGAGAAAGAGTGTAAACACGAAGTGTGTTCGTTGTGCAAATAATTTGCAGTGCTGCTATTGTTTGTTGTTGATCATTTTATCCTGGGAGATAGACGTCCACATTCTGAAAGTACCGTGGAGAGGATGAATCTGTCTTAAGGACACAGTGTTAAACACAGGGACTTGATCAGAAAATTTGTTCAACAAATTAATTTGATAAGTAATTAATTTACTTTTCTGTTTTATTATTTTTTCTGTTTCAGATTTTGATTTTGTTTTTGTAACAAAATTAAAATTTGTTATATTTATTTTATTTCATTTTCTGATATGATTTTTGTAATCAAACAAACTCTCTCATTTCATATATATTTTTTTGTATTCCATTTGTTGTTTAGTACACAAACAGAATTTATTTCATTAAATACAGTGAAGATTGTCCAACAGACTCCATATTATGTGGGACTTATCTTTTTATCTCACATACGTGTTTGCTGTAGAACACGCGTGCTCCTAAAAATATTATTTATATATAGCATTACTCGTAACATCATGATGATCATGTTATTTTATCATATTTTATTTATATCCTATTTTATCACTTTATTAGTTTAATAGGTCTCATTACTCTTTTTTTGTTACCAATACACTAATAATACAATAATGCTTGAGACCACTAATTGGTGCTACCACTAATAATGTGGCAGTGGGTCCCATCCACTGCCACAATGTGTGTTGTGCCTTTTTTTTTCTTTTCTTTTTTTTTTCCATTTTCCACCTCACTAGTGGTGGATTTAGAGCTCATTATTTAGAGCTCTAAATCATTCCTGCTAATAATAACATGACACAATGAATAAAATATAATAAAATAAGGAAACAGTTCATTTCCAGTTAAGTTTTCAACGGGAGTGTGTTGTTGGGTCTCCATGGCCCTACCACAGAACCCATATCAATAATTTGAATGGTACAATGTGTAGGGCTCAGTGAATACTTCATTTCTGTGAAATTCATGTTGACCGGATATTAATAATTATTTGATCAGATTACATATATGCCAATAATTTATATTTAAAATCATAATTACCATTGACACAAATTTAATTCAATCAAGAAGCTATCTATACCCAATTAACGTAATTTTTTACAAGGATAAAATAATCAATAAGTTCTATATGTTGAATGGTTCGGATCACTAATATAGACTTCATGATGGTGGCCTCCCTAACACACTTCAATACAATTTTAAATTAAGAATTATTTTATAAAATATTAAAGAAATGAACTTTTTTTTTTAGTACTTTTCAAAAGAGACCTGAAAAGAAGCCTGAGCCTAAAATAATAGTAATTGTTTTAAAACATGTATATAAACAGGGTCAATAAATTATACTAAAATCTGATTTTAGGGATTGTTGGGGATGATCAAAATAAATATATTTTTTTGATTTTTTATGAAAAGATGTGTGTGGGTGATTTTCCGACCACACTGCCAACTTAGTATTCAACTGGAGAACACCGGCAGAATAGATGGCACTTGTCTGACCTGCAACAGAAAGAAGAGTCTCTGGCGGTGGCTCGTCCACCCGGGGGTACTCCGACGATCAAGTCAGTACTCCATATCTCTCATAGATAATCAATAGCTAAACTCATAAGCTTGAGCATAAAAGCATACCTTAGACCCATGGGGGTGCCTCTCTTTTATAGCCAACATAAACCTAGTCCCAATAGAAGCCTAACTTCTATGGACTCAGGATTACTGCTAATCTTTGGACTCCCAGTTAGATTAGGATAAACTCTCTAAGAGTCTTATCTTAATACAAACTGAAGTCTTCTCTCATTCTAGGACTCTTGCCCCTTATCCACTTATCTCGGATTCCGATATCTTCGGAGATAACCTCGGCCTTGCCGAGATCACCTCGACGTCACGATTAGGACACGTGGCACCTCGGCTGACACGTCGGCGTCACCTTGCCACGTGTTGGTACTCAGAAAATATATCCCCACAACTGCCCCCTAGGTTCTATTACCTCGGCATTCTGAGGTGATGGAACCTACACTGTTCGTTCATCTGTGCCCCTCTGTCCGAGATCAAACTCGCCGACCTCAAAGTTCCTTGGACTTTACTATCCACTGGTGTCAAGAATCAAGTTTTATGCTTTCCAAGCTGCTTGAAATCGCACCTCCTAGCCGAGGTTCTGGTTCCATTAATTCGTAAACTCCAAGAGTTTTGCAACTGCTCCACTCACACTCTCTGGTGAGTTCCCGATTTCCAGTCATCTATTTGACTCCAGCGATTTTCATATCGGCGTTCATTTCACTTGGTAGGTTCATAAACTCTTTACTTTGCTATTAAGCTCAATCTTTCATAACTCTTCTGAATCTGTTTACTTGCCATCTGTTGCCTTCTATTTTCGTCTGTCTTTAAGTTTTGAATTGTTTGAATGTCTGGCACTGTTCTTGTCATATCCGCTTTCTGTTACTAGCATCGTGTCTGGGTCATTACTTTCTTGTTCTTCACATACTTACTTAGTGCCTGTGCACTTGGCTTTATTTTTGAACTTTGTCGTCTTCTTGACTATTTTTCTCTTTTTTCATTCAATCCTCTGGCTTTTTCTCTTTCTAGCTCTTTTGCTTAAATCCGTCATTGTTCCAAGCTTTCAAGCTTCTGTAACTGTCTTCGTTCCTCTCCTCCGGTGAAGCTTACGTCATTCTGTCATTGTCGTCAGACTTCGGCAATTCTCATTCCGGCTTCCCTCTTTCTGGTAAGCCACTGTTCCTCCTGGTTTTATTTCTTGTTGCTTTCCAAGAAGCTCTGCTTCATTGTTAATCACCATTGTTGTTTTACCCGTTGTTTCCAAATCATCTTCTTGAATACACACTGTTCACACATCTATTGATTTCTGCCACTGTTCTTGGCTTGACACACCTGTACAATCTTTTTGTCTTGATTTCCTGATAGCTTCATCACCATTCTTGATTACGAATTACATTCTTATTTCTGTTTTCTGTGTCTTTTTCTAGATTCTTGCTTTCAATCCTTGCCTTCAAACTCTGAGGTGCCAATTGCCGAGAAGAGCCTTGATCAAACTCTTCGGAAGATCGATGCTAAGCTCGAGGCCGACAGGGCTGCTGAGAAGTCTTCCCAACTGTCTTCTATATCCTGCCATTGATGCCGAGTAGTTTTGTTTCCTTCTTTTACTCCTTGTACCTTGTACCTTGTACATTGTACCTTGTACTTTGTCCGTCTTTGTATGCTTTTAATCCGACCGACGTGCCATTTTTGTAGTCTGAATAATTTATTTTTCAATATTCAGGCCGAAGTGCCTTCTTTTTTCTTTAAATGTATTTCTCTGATTTCTTCTTTGAATGTATGTCTTCTTTTTTCTGCTCTTGTATGATTCTATACTTAGAATAATTTGCATATCTTCAAAGTACACCTTGACTGTGCAATCTCTTCGGGTAAAATACCTCTGTCACAACTTCTAATCTTGCTCATCTCGGCCTTGTCCTAACACTTGAAAATATTGTAACAAATATTTTCACAAGTGTTGCTTAGGACTTGTCACTTTCTCAATGTCTTCTATCAAGACTTCAGTTTTCCATATTTCAAGTTTTGACAACCTGGTAGTCTCGGCAAGTACGCAGATATTGCTTGAGCTTGACTTTAACTTGTAAATTTTTCTCAAAAATTTCAACAAGTGTTTAACCATCATCCTTTATCATAACCTCGGCTTAATTTCAGCTTGTAAATTTTTCTCAAAATTTCAACAAGTGTTAAACCATTTTATCATAACTTGTAAATTCACACAGAATTTCAACAAGTGTTAAATATCACAGCGGTTTAACTTCAATTTGTAAATTCACACAGAATTTCAACAAGTATTAAACATGACCTCGGTTTAACTTCAACTTGTAAATTCACACAGAATTTCAACAAGTATTAAATATGACCTCGGTTTAATTTCAACTTGTAAATTCACACAGAATTTGAACAAGTGTTAAACATCATCTCGGTTTAACTTCAACTTGTAAATTCACACAAAATTTGAACAAGTGTTAAACATCATCTCAGTTTAACTTCAACTTGTAAATTCACACATAATTTCAACAAGTGTTAAACATGACCTCGGTTTAACTTCAACTTGTAAATTCACACAGAATTTTAACAAGTGTTAAACATCAACTCGGTTTAACTTCAACTTGTAAATTCACACAGAATTTCACCAAGTGTTAAATATGACCTCGGTTTAACTTCAACTTGTAAATTCACACAGAATTTCAACAAGTGTTAAACATCAACTCGGTTTAACTTCAACTTGTAAATTCACACAGAATTTCAACAAGTGTTAAATATCACATCGGTTTAACTTCAACTTGTAAATTCACACAGAATTTCAACAAGTGTTAAATATCACATCGGTTTAATTTCGACTTGTAAATTCACACAAAATTTCAGCAAGTGTTAAATATCATCTCGGTTTAACTTCAACTTGTAAATTCACATAGAATTTTAACAAGTGTTAAACATCATCTCGGTTTAACTTCAACTTGTAAATTCACACAGAATTTCAACAAGTGTTAAATATCACATCGGTTTAACTTCAACTTGTAAATTCACACAGAATTTCAACAAGTGTTAAACATCATCTCGGTTTAACTTCAACTTGTAAATTCACACAGAATTTCAACAAGTGTTAAACATCACATCGGTTTAACTTCAACTTGTAAATTCACACAGAATTTCAACAAGTATTAAACATCATATCGGTTTAACTTCAACTTGTAAATTCACACAGAATTTTAACAAGTGTTAAACATCATCTCGGTTTAACCAACTTGTAAATTGCTACAAATTTCAACAAGTGGTAAACATCATCTCGGTTTAACCAACTTGTAAATTACTACAAATTTCAACAAGTGGTAAACATATTCTTCTTCTCTCTGCCCCCTGCATGGCTTCCACATACTCCTTTGCGAACCTTATAAAAGGTCTTCAACCTGGCTAACTGCAGTCCAACCTTGTGTGTTTTCTTTTTTATCTTCTGGGATCTGGGATTTGCTCACTGAGCTCTTCTCTTTTCAGACTTAGTACCGAGATCTTGTCTGCTAGAATCTTGGATCTGCTCATTCAGGTTGAGCTCTTCTCTTCTCGGACATACTCATCTAGGCCGAGATCATGTCTTCTAGGATCCGGGATCTGGAATCCGGGATCTGCTCACTTAGACTGAGCTCTCGTCTTCTCGGGCCTACTTGTCTAGGCTGAGATCATGTCTTCTCGGATCTGGGATCCAGGATCTGGAATCCGAGATCTGCTCACTCAGGATGAGTTCTTCTATACTTGAATGTTATCTCCTTGGGAGCGCTCATGCCCCTGTCTTTGCATCCCTTCTGGAAGGGTCTTCGTTCCTCCGCAGGTATCTATCCTTCCATACCTGGAGGTCATCTTCGTTGTAGTATCCGCTTCGATCTGTTGTCTTTGGTGCGTCACCTTCCTGGCCGGCGTCTTTCACTCCGTGACTCTGGTCACGAGTTTCTGTGTTGCGGTTGTCCCCTTCAACGTCGAGGTTGATAGGTCTCCCATTCCCAGCAGGAGCGTTGTCTCCAGTCTGATCCTTCTGTCCATCATTGGCCATCTATTCTTCTTTCTTTCCCACAGACGGCGCCAAATTGTGTGGGTGATTTTCCGACCACACTGCCAACTTAGTATTCAACTGGAGAACACCGGTAGAATAAATGGCACATGTCTGACCTGCAACAGAAAGAAGAGTCTCCGGCGGTGGCTCGTCCACCCGGGGGTACTCCGACGATCAAGTCAGTACTCCATATCTCTCATAGATAATCAATAGCTAAACTCATAAGCTTGAGCATAAAAGCATACCTTAGACCCATGGGGGTGCCTCTCTTTTATAGCCAACATAAACCTAGTCCCAATAGAAGCCTAACTTCTATGGACTCAGGATTACTGCTAATCTTTGGACTCCCAGTAAGATTAGGATAAACTCTCTAAGAGTCTTATCTTAATACAAACTGAAGTCTTCTCTCATTCTAGGACTCTTGTCCCTTATCCACTTATCTCGGATTCCGATATCTTCGGAGATAACCTCGGCCTTGCCGAGATCACCTCGGCGTCACAATCAGGACACGTGGCACCTCGGCTGACACGTCGGCGTCACCTTGCCACGTGTTGGTACTCAGAAAATATATCCCAACAAGATGTATAGAAAAATAAAGAGATGATGTGACCTAAAAAAGTAAAAAGATAAAAGGTATACTTCTGTAATTTATCCCAAACAACAAGTTAGTAGGTGTTTGGCATGTACTAAAAAAGTTTTTTTTTTTTTTACATACATACAATTATTTAGGTCACATCAATCAATATCTATCAACATCTTCTTTCTACTTTTTTTGTCCACTTTCTCTCTTTTTTATATATTTTGTTTATAAAAAGTCAAAAAATATACTTATTTAGTGGTGTTTTGGAAAGTTAGTAAAAATCTGACTTTTTAACTTTTTTTTGACTTTTTGGTGACTTTTTTAACTAAAAAAGTTAATTTTTTGATATTTTTTTTTATGACCTTTTTATATAAAAAAACTAAAACACTAAGGGTCTGTTTGGTAACGTTTACGTTTTCAGTTTATATTTATAAAAATTTTATAAACTAGGTTTTGTTTATTTTTTGTTTATTTTTAGAAAAACATAAACTACAAACGCGTTTGGTAATTGACAAAATGTTTTAAAAAATTAAAAATATAAAAAAGAGTGAGAAATGGCAAGTTGTGGCAAGTGGCGGCGGAAGACGGTGGTGGAAAGTGGTGACGGTGGGTGGTGGTGGGTGGGCGGGTGACGGTGACGGGTGGTGGGTGGTAGTGAGTGGGTGGTGGTGGTGGTGGTGGTAGTGGTGGCGGTGGCAGGTGGTGGTTGGTGGTGGCAGGTGGGTGGCGGATGGCGAATGACGGGTGGGTGGTGGCAGCGGGTAGGTGGCGGGTGGTGGTGGTGGTGGGTGGGTGACGGTGGTGGGTGATAGTGAGTGTGTGGTGGTGGCGGGTGGTGATGGTGAGTGGGTGGGTGACGGTGGCGGTGGTGGGTGGTGGTGGTGGCGAGTGGTGGGTAGTGGTGGCTGGTGGTGGCGGATGGCGAGTGGTGGGTGGTAACGAGTGGGTGGTGGTGGTGGTGGTGGTGGTGGCGGTGGTAGGTAGTGGTGGCAGGTGGGTGGCGGGTAGTGGTGGTGGTGGTGGTGGTGGTGGTGGGTGGGTGACGATGGCGGGTGGTGGTGGTGGTGGCAGGTGGGTGGCAGGTGGGTGTTAGGTAGTGGTGGTGGGTGATGGGTGGTGGTGGCGGGTGGATGGCAAGTGGCTGGTGGCTGGTAGTGATGGATGGCTGGTGGTGACGGGTGGTGGCTGGTGTGGTGGTGGTGGTGGGTGGATGGCAGGTGGGTGGTGAGTAGTGGTGGTGGTGGTGGTGGCGAGGGGTGGGTGGTGGTGGCGAGTGGATAGTAGGTGGGTGGTGGTGGCAGGTGGGTGGTGAGTGGTGGTGGCAGGTGGTGGTGAGGGGTGGGTGGTGGAAGACGGTGGTGGAAAATGGTGGCAGGAGGTGGCCAGTGTTGGGTGGTAAAAAAAAAAAAATTCAAAACTCAAAACAGAAACATATTTTTTGAGTTTATATTTTTTGACTAAATTTATAAACTGAGATCACTGATTTATAAATCAAAAATTTACCAAACAAGTTTTTATTTGAATTTTTTTAATTTTTATAAATATAAATAAAAAATTAAAAATGTAAAACCTAAAAAATTGACTTTTTTAACATGTTCTCTAATTGCCCCTTAAAATATCCCAAACCACACCCGAGTGTGGGAGTGGCAGTGAGCGTTGAGAGTGATGAGTGTGACGACGACTCGAGGTTTGACTGGGCACGACCTGTAATTGGAAGAGAGCTTTGTGAACTGAAGAGAATTTTATATTGGTCAAAAATGATAATTTTTTTTTTTTTTAATTAAGAAAATGGTGATTCTCTTATAAGTGAATCGGCTTCACAATATTTAATTGTTGTAAAATAATGGGTTCTATCATTTTACCTAAGATTAATATATTTTTTAGATATAAAATTTATTGTTTTGAACTAATCATATATATTGTGTTTATTTCTCAAGAAATTGTATTGATCTCATTATTAAATCAATAAGAATGTTGTGTTTTGTTCCAATAATACTACATATCTTCAATTTGACCTAAAATTATTAATGTATAGTCCAAATTTATTATGTGCATAAATCTCGTAATACATTATTAAATTCCAACTAGACTTTTTCTTCTAAAATAATTTTTTTGGGTTTAATCTATTTTGAGACAAAAAAATTACATTATGGTTTTAGTATAAATTTATGCAATATAATGTATTACTTTTGTGCCAGACTACTAAAAGACAAGAAGAAAAGTGGCACAATATGCGTATGATGTTGAACGTTAGAAATTATAATTTGCCCTTGCAACAAATCTATGTGATGTGTTCTTTTGAAATTATGAATTGTACCACCATTTTGCCTCTTTTGCTTTTGAAGGAGTAATAATCATGTATTTTAAATTGACGGTGTGTCCAACTAATTACAGGGTTAAAATAATTACATGACTCCTATAAATAAGAAAATAATAGAAAAATAAGAAGATATTATTAGATAAGTACATAATCACGTAACTTATATAATAATTTTTATCTTTGAAAAAATAATAAGACATTTATCCAAATATGTTGGATTGAACAGTGGATTGTAAAGTCCAGTTAAGTTATACTATAAATTTAAAAATTAAAATTAAAATTAAAAAAAATTATAAATAAAATATAATTATATTTTACTAACGTTTCATATATATTTTTTTTCTTTTTAAGTTTGGGGGATGCACCAATAAATCCCAAATTAATAACTTATGCACTGTTTAGTCCTAAAAGTTTTTTTATAGACTGAAAAGTCTCATTACAATGTTAATAACATCAGATACAATGTTAGTAACATCAGAGTCATGTTACAAACATTAGATTTCAAACATCTAATGTTCATCAAATTTCAATAATGTTTGAAAATATAGGATGAAAAACATCTAATGTTTATCAGATTTTAATAAATTTTGAAATTATAGAATGAAATATCAGATCATTTACATCATGCTGATGTAAAAATAAGACTAAATAGAACATAAGAAAACTTTTAAAACTAAATGGTTCAACGTTTCAAAAACTATGACTTATTGGTAAAATTTCCTTTAAGTTTCTTCTTTAGAAATGAAAAGATGGGTGGGGGCGCGTGTACGGTGTGTACGCAGTGGGTCCACATGTATAGAATGGTGGTAGAACAAAATGCGCTTGTGATTGGACAGTGTTTGGGCCCCTACAGCGATGCCTAACCGACCTTGAATGACTAGTCGACTATTATGATCGATTAGCAGCAGATTCAAACAAATTATTAGGCCCACTATATTTTTTTTCAGAGAAAACTCAAGCCGGATATCAATGTTTTAATTCAGCGAAATTAGGAATATAAATTTTATAAAAAATGACTCGTAGCTCGTATTCGGTGGCCCGAATTCAGCTCGAAATCCAAAATGATGTCGTTTTAGATTTAGATTTTTTTTTTTTTTTTTCTACCTTTTCTTTCTTTCTTTTCTTCTTCTTCTTCGTTGAACACAGGAGAAGAGCAGAGAAAGAAGAGAGGAGAAGAGAAAGAGGAGGAGAGAGGGAGAAAGAGAGGAGGAGAGGAGATTGTCGCAGCACTACTGCCGTCGCCTCGCCGCCGCCGATCATCGCAGCACCACCACCGTCGCCTCCGACCCCGCCTCCGCCTCCTCCTCCCCCTGTGATTATGCCCCCTCCAGTCCTCCTCCTTCCTCCTCATCCTCTTCCTTCCTCCTTCTCTTCTTCTTCTTCTTCTTCTTCTTCTTCTTCTCTGAATTCGAGCCAAATTCGAGCTACCTATCGGAATCGAAATTTTATTTTGACTATGAAAAATGTGTGAAAATTACCTTGTCTCATATTTATTTGTTATTGTGAAAATTTTATACAGATTTAAGAGTGTTATTCGCACTGATAGAAAGATTATTTAAACAATCTAAAATTGTGTTGAAAGTTGATCTCGAATGACTAGTCGACTATTATGATCGTTCAGCAGGCAGGCTCAAACAAATTATTAGGCCCACTATATTTTTTTCAGAGAAAACTCAAGCCTGGATATCAATTTTTTAATTCAGTCTAATTAGGAATATAAATTTTATTTTGACTATGACAGATGTGCCATTTTGTCTCATATTTATATGTTATTGTGAAAATCTTATGCACATTTAAGGGTGTTATTCGAATTGATTGAAAGATTATTTAAATTTAATTTAAAATTATGTTGAAAGTTGTTTAAACTTGTCTAATCCTGACTTGCAATACGAAAGTTTTTCCCAAGCTGACACTTGAGTTCTCTCTTTTTAAGTTAAAAATATCGTCTTTATTTGGTTTGTATTTTGAGACATTATTTAAAAAATAATTTTTTTGAGAGAGTTTTGAAAATTTAAAAATTTGTTTAATTGTATATTTTGAAAATAGTTTTGAAATTTTAGAATTTTGAATGATTTGATATTTTTTTATAGTTGAATAGATTGGTGTGAGAGAAAAAATGATTGATTAATGTGTCATAGAGAGAAAATTGATTTTAAATTTTTTTTTTAAAATTTCAACAAAACATGTTTTTGGAATTTTTTTTCTTCAAAAACATGTTTGAAGAGATAAACCAAGCATGCCCAATATTTGTAGCACTATTAATATACGTATCCCATTATATATATATATATATATATAAGAATTTCTTAACTGCTTGAAGTTCGTCTTCTTTTTTTTTTTTTTTTCTTTTCTGATTTTGCACTTTCAATTTGAATAATTTACTAATGGTGGCCTATATGTTGAGTGAAGGTTTTTTTTCGTAATTACGTACATATTCTTGATCAATTATGCAACAAGTTTTTCGTAATTACTTAAACATTCTTGGTCAATTATGAAACAGATTTTTTCGTAATTACACAAACATTCTTGGAAAAATTCTATTTCCACCTACCTACTTATCTCAATGTACATAATTTCTTAATGCACACATTTATGAATTTCATTAAGTGTGATTTGTCTTATTCCACACATCACATATTCCAATTATAACCCTTAACTAAAATATTGTACACATACTTCCCACTCAAACACACACCCACACAGCCATGATGGCTTTGCTAATGCTAGTAATTTCGCTTGTAATTGGGCTTGTGGGTGCTTTGGCAATATTGCATTCACCCAAGCTCTGCACATCGCCATGAATTCGAGTTGTTTAGCGAGCTTCCTCTGAAAAAAAAAAAAAAACAAAAAAACAAACACCGTCGCACTTTACTCCATTACTCCTCCAAATTCGATTCGAATTCTCTTTCAATTGTTGGAAAATTTTGGTTTATTAGGCTTATTTTGGGCCGACTTTGAGCCCAAAATTAAGTGGGCCCCGAACGTCTTTTGGGGCGGGTCCGAAGAGGTGAAGTGTTCCTTATCGCATGGCAAGTCACACGGTGAAGATGGTTCGTCAAAACCATTTATGAGTGAATGGGAACATGACGTCGTTTTCGGGTTCGTGGAATGGACATTTAAAGTTTTAATGTGGGTTTCCTTGTGAGGCTTGTCCCACATTGAAACTTTAAGAGAGTTTTGTTGAGTTTATAAGCTCTAGCCTACAACACTTGGGTTGGGCTCCAAAGGGCACCCCAAGTTTGTAGAAGGGAGGAGTTATGGACAAAGTGAATCTTAGCTCAAACCACCACCACGCGCGCGCCGCCGCAGTCCGTCCGGCCAAGCCGGGTGTGGGTCGGGTATTAATTTTTTGGACAAAATTCATTTGAATTTTTTTTCAAAAAATATTGCGGGAATTTAATTCAAATTTGAATTCCAATTTTTTGTCCAACATTTAAGTCTCCTCTGTCCGAAATTCCTTACAGAATTTAAACTTGTATCTGTTCAATTCAAAATGGTACCTGTTCGGGTTAGCATTTTGTGCCTATAAATACTTGACATTTCCAGCAGTCTAAACACCCGAAATTTAGTCTGCAATCTTTATATTGCTGTCCAATTTTTATTTAGTGCATTTTCCTTCATTCTAGTTTTAGGAAAATAACAAAGAAAGTATAGAACACAAGTTCTAGTTCGCTAAACAAATTTGTTTGAAGTGCTTCTATAAATTTGTGAAGATCATTGTATCTTGGGAGATAGACACCACTCAACCGTAAACACTGTAGCGGGGCGAATCTGTCTTAAGGACAGAGTGTCACACACTTGACTTGGTCTTTTATTTTTAATTCGGTTCAATAAATAAATTCGGTACGTTATTTATTTATTTTGTTTGATTTAGTTTCCATTTATTTTATTTACACAGAAGATTGTTCCAATAATCTTAAGACAGATTCGAATTATTCTGTTTACAGAATTATTCGTTTGTTTCCTTTTCTCTTTCTTCTTTTAAAGAAAAATTATTTTCTGTGGATTTACAAATTAATATTCTGGTTGGAAAAACAAATAGTGGTTATATGCTATTTGACAGATAGTAGTAATATACTGTCTATTTTCTTTGACAACTAGTAGTAATATACTGGTGTCATTAACAATTCAAAATATATATTTATGAAATTTTGTCAGAAATTAATTTTGGTTTTTAGAAATTTTTTTCTGAGTGTTCTTTAATTAAAAATAAATTAAGTTTTTAATTATTGAAGTGAAACAGAAATTTAATTTTCTGTGTGGAATTAATTTGGTTAAATAAAATTTTATTTTATTTCCAAATTAATTGGAAAATAAAAGTTACATTCTTGTTTCTTTTATTTTTACAGAATTTAATTCTGTGAATTTGGATTAATTTTTTGTGTAGTATAAATTCTAATTATAATTCTGTTTTATAAATTAGAATCAATGGCTACTGAAACAAATGCTCAAACAAGTACTACTATAGTAGCAACAATTGCGCCAACCCCCTCTCCTGTTGTGACAATACCGGTAAATCACGGTGAAAAGCTAGAGAAGTTCATAGGAACTGATTTTAAAAGATGGCAATAGAAAATGTTGTTCTATCTTACAACTCTGAACCTGGCTCGTTTTCTCCGTGAGGATGCTCCTATTTTTGAAAGATGATGAAACCGACCAGCAAGTGGTTGCTGCGGTTGATGCCTGGAAACATGCTAATTTCCTTTGCCGGAACTACATCTTGAATGGACTTGACAACACATTATACAACGTCTACAGTCCTATCAAGACAGCAAAGGAACTTTGGGAGTCTTTGGAGAAAAAATACAAAACGGAAGATGCCGGCTCAAAGAAATTTGTGGTTGGCAGATTCCTGGATTTTGTAATGGTTGATTCAAAATCTGTGATCAACCAAGTTTAAGATTTTCAACTCATTCTGCATGACATTCACGCAGAAGGCATGTCTCTCAGTGAATCCTTCCAAGTCGCAGCCTTAATTGAAAAATTATCACAAGGCTGGAAGGAATTCAAGAACTACCTCAAACACAAGCGCAAAGAAATGTCTATGGAAGAATTAATTGTGCATTTGAGGATTGAGGAGGACAACCGCAATTCTGAAAAGCGGGCTGGTAAGCATCCTATGGAGTCTAAGGCAAATGTGGTGGAACATGCTTCAAAAACCAAGAAACGAAAGTCTTCTGGAGAAAGTTCATTACAAGGCTCTAAGGGGGGGGGGAATAAAAAGTACAAGTTTAATGGCAAATGTTACATCTGTGACAAAGAGGGACATCGGGCCAAAGATTGCCGTAGCAAAGGTAAAAACAAAAGAAGAACAAGCAAGAAGCCTGCTCAAGCCCATATGACCGAAGTGGACAATATTTCCAATGGTGTAGATGACATCAATCTTTCTGGAGTTGTTTCCGAGGCAAATCTTGTCGGAAATCCTAAAGAATGGTGGGTGGACACTGATGCTACTTGCCACATTTGTGCCGACAAAAAGATGTTCACATCTTATTCTACAGTAGACAATGGTGAACAACTTTTTATGGGCAACTCCTCAACTTCTAAAGTTGATGGACAAGGGAAGATTGTTCTCAAGATGACATCTGGAAAGGAACTCACTCTCAACAATGTGCTGCATGTACCGGACATTCGTAAGAATCTTGTTTCCGGATCTTTGTTGATTAAGAATGGGTTTTGGCTAGTATTTGAGAGTGATAAATTTGTACTTACTAAGAATGGGATGTATGTAGGAAAAGGTTACATGTCTGATGGCCTTTTCAAGTTAAATGTATTGACCATTGTGCCCTTAGTTATTAATAAAAATACATCTTTTTCTTATTTGCTTGAGTCTTCAAACTATGGCATGGTAGACTAGGACATGTTAATTATGGATCTTTGCGTAGATTAATTAATATGGAATGTTTACCTAAATTTGACATTGATTCAAATCATAAATGTGAAATTTGCATTGAGGCAAAATTATTCAAAACTCATTTTCATTCAATTAAAAGAAGTACGGAACCACTTGAATTAATTCATAGTGACATATGTGATTTTAAATCAATTCAAACAAGAGGTGGGAAAAAAATATTTTATCACTTTTATAGATGACTATACTAGATATAGTTATGTTTATTTAATCCGAACCAAGGATGAAGCTTTGGAAACTTTCATTCAATATAAGAATGAAGTTGAAAATCAACTTAGTAAGAAAATCAAAAAACTAAGAAGTGATAGAGGTGGTGAATATGAATCACCTTTTGGTGAATTTTGTAAAGAACATGGAATAATTCATCAAACCACCGCTCCTTACTCATCTCAGCAAAATGGAATTGCTGAAAGGAAAAATAGGACTTTAAAAAAAATAATGAATGCCATGTTAATAAGTTCTGGATTACCACAGAATTGTGGGGGGAAGCAATACTTTCTGCTAATTATATTTTATATAAAGTACCCAGGAAGAAAATGAATCAAACACCTTATGAAATGTGGCATGGAAGAGAACCATCCTACAAATACTTAAAAGTGTGGGGGTGTTTGGCTAAAGTGGCTATTCTTAGTCCTAAAAAGACTAAAATAGGTCCTAAGACCATTGATTGTATTTTCATTGGTTATGCCGAAAATAGTAGTGCATATCGATTTTTGATTCATAAATCAGAACATTCCAAAATACATATAAATACTATTATTGAATCTCGGAATGCATCTTTCTTTGAATATGTATTTCCAAATAAGACTGGACAAGAGACTAGTAACAATAAAAGATCTCATAATGCTATTACTAGTCAAGATCAAGAACATGATCAAGAACAAAAGTTAGATCAAAATGAGGAAGAGGAACTTAGGCGTAGTAAACATGCTAGAACCTCAAAATCTTTTGGTCTAGATTTTCTAACATATTTGTTAGAAAATGAGCCTTTAACTTTTAAAGAGGCTATGTCCAGTCCTAAGGCTCCTTTATGGAAAGAAGTTGTTAATAGTGAAGTTGAATCCATCTTGCAAAATCACACTTGGGAATTGGTGGATTTGCCACCAGGTTGTAAACCTATTGAATATAAGTGGATTTTCAAAAGGAAAATGAAAGCAGATGGATCAATTGACAAATACAAGGCAAGACTTGTGGTCAAAGGTTTTAGACAAAAAGAAGGTCTTGATTACTTTGACACATACTCACCTGTTACTAGAATAACATCCATTAGAATGCTAATTGCCATTGCATCTCTATACAATCTAGAAATTCATCAAATAGATGTGAAAACCGCTTTCTTAAATGGTGAGTTAGAGAAAGAAATTTACATGAAACAACCAGAAGGTTTTTCTATTCCAGGAAAAGAAAAGAAAGTGTGTAAATTGGTTAAATCATTATATGGTTTAAAACAAGCGCCAAAGTAATGGCATGAGAAATTTGACAAGGCAATGATGCCAAATGGATTCAAAATTAATAAGTGTGACAAATGTGTTTATATTAAAAACACAGACAAAGGTTATGTCATTGTATGTCTTTATGTAGATGATATGCTCATTATAGGTAGTAATAATGATATGATTAAAACCACCAAGAAAATGTTGAATAAACATTTTGACATAAAAGACATGGGCATTGCTGATGTAATTCTTGGTATGAAAATTACCAAAACATCAGAAGGATATGCTTTGTCACAATCTCATTACATTGAGAAAATACTTGACAAATTTAGCAAAGATGATGATCATCTTGCTAGAACACCTGTAGATGTTAATTTGTATCTTTCTAAGAATGTACAGGAAAGTATTTCTCAATTAGAGTATGCCCAAATTATTGGAAGCTTAATGTACTTGATGAACTGCACTCACCCGGATATAACTTATGCAGTAAGTAAATTAAGTAGATATACGAGTAATCCGGGAGTAGAACACTGGAAAGTTATTATAAGGGTTCTAAGATATCTCCGATTCACTCGTAATATTGGGCTGAATTTTACTAGATATCCAGCAGTACTTGAAGGATATGTGATGTAAACTGGATATCGAATACTAAAGACTCAAAATCCACCAGTGGGTATGTTTTTACTCTTGGTGGGGCAGCTGTATCTTGGAAATCTTCCAAACAAACTTGCATTGCTAGGTCTACTATGGAATCTAAATTCATAGCTTTAGACAAAGTAGGGGAAGAGGCAGAATGGCTTCGCCACTTTCTAGAAGATATTCCAATATGGCCAAAACTGGTGCCTGCTATATGCATACATTGTGATATTCAATTAGCAATTGGTAGAGCACAGAATCATATGCATAACGGTAAGTCTAGACACATTCGTCGTCGACATAATACCGTAAGACAACTACTCTCTAATGGAATTATTTCCATTGAATATGTGAAGTCTAAAGACAACATAGCGGATCCACTAACCAAAAGGTTAGCAAGAGAGTTAGTTGAGAATTCATCGAGGGGAATGGGACTAAAGCCTATTAAATAAGAGTTACCACAACGGTAACCCAACCTAGTTGACTGGAGATCCCAAGATCTAGGTTCAAAGGGACAACCGAGTTGTGAATGACTCAGAAGGATCACTGGGGAGTCCAACTCCTACTCATTTCTATGATGAAATAAGTGATGTCTGCAGCGTTTTAGGTTAAGTAAAATTTTAATGATTTTTTATATCTAGGTAAACCTAGTGGAGTATGGCAGGATACTCTTCATAAGAATCACCTATATGAGTGTGAACTGGGCCGGTTCTATGAGAATTGTGAAGGGCTACAATTCTCTAGAGCACTCATGAGAGACCAGGTTGTTCAGGGCCAAAATGAACACAATAGTGAGAACTAAACTGTGTCTGGGAATATACTGTGTGAGTTCTATTGTCTTGGTTTACACAAACGGCTGAACAGTTCAAGACATCATGTTCACTGGTTAGCTAGTAAATCCGATAGTGTCTCACAATGGAAGGTTCAAAGCCAAAAGCTAGCTATCATTTGCAGAATATTTCCAATTTCTGTACTCTCTGTATTTAGATCATGTTGTTGCATTTTCTCTCCGTCAAATTCCATTCATGTAGGGGATTGTTGGAAAATTTTGGTTTATTAGGCTTATTTTGGGCCGACTTTGAGCCCAAAATTAAGTGGGCCCCGAACGTCTTTTGGGGCGGGTCCGAAGAGGTGAAGTGTTCCTTGCCGCATGGCAAGTCACACGGTGAAGACGGTTCGTCAAAACCATTTATGAGTGAATGGGAACATGACGTCATTTTCGGGTTTGTAGAATGGACATTTAAAGTTTTAATATGGGTTTCCTTGTGAGGGTTGTCCCACATTGAAACTTTAAGAGAGTTTTGTTGAGTTTATAAGCTCTAGCCTACAATACTTGGGTTGGGCCCCAAGGGGCATCTCAAGTTTGTAGAATGGAGGAGTTATGGACAAAGTGAACCTTAGCCCAAACCACCACACACGCGCGCCGCCGCCGTCCGTCCGAGCCGTGCCGAGCGCGGGTGTGGGTCAGGTCGGTTCTTGTATTAATTTTTTGGACAAAATTCATTTGAATTTGTTTTCAAAAAATATTGCAGGAATTTAATTTGAATTCCAATTTTTCATTTAAGTCTCCTCTGTCCGAAATTCCTTACAGAATCTGCGAACAGATTCAAACAGAAACTGCCCTGGCAGTTACAGTTTCTACACGGCAGTTACAGATTCAAACATATGTCAAGATCTGTTTGAATTTAAACTTGTATCTGTTCAATTCAAAACACACCTGTTCAATTCAAAATGGTACCTGTTCGGGTTAGCATTTTGTGCCTATAAATACTTGACATTTCCAGGAGTCTAAACACCCGAAATTCAGTCTACAATCTTTATATTGCTGTCCAACTTTTATTTAGTGCATTTTCCTTCATTCTTGTTTTAGGAAAATAACAAAGAGAGTATAGAATACAAGTTCTAGTTCGCCGAACAAATTTGTTTGAAGTACTTCTACAAATTTGTGAAGATCATTGTATCCTGGGAGATAGACGCCACTCAACCGTAAGCACCGTAGCGAGGCGAATCTGTCTTAAGGACAGAGTATCACACACTCGACTTGGCCTTTCATTTTTAATTCGGTTCAATAAATAAATTCGGTACGTTATTTATTTATTTTGTTTGATTTAGTTTCCATTTATTTTATTTACACAAAAGATTGTTCTAACATCAACCACCGCATAAACCTTAAAACAATGCTCACAAATTCAAAAAATTCATATAAATTTTTTTAATGTTTCCCCAAACAAATACATTACAAATAAGGAGATTATAGAGTTCAGAGTGTCCCCGAAATCTGTCAAATTTGCTGAAAAGTATTCAAGACTCGTCGGACTATATATTAATGCGGGTTTGAGGAGAGAGAGAGCGCTAAGGAGGCTACTCTCTCTCCGTCTTTAACTTTTTGAAATTCAACCTCGTAAATGAATTGGACGGTAAGGATGAGGGGTGATGGGTAATCGGACAATCAAAATTGACAAGGAATTATCTACGGATAGGAGTTTAGAAGAGGTGGTTGTTGGTCAATGGCTATTGGATTGAGGTGAGGTGAGAGAGAGAAGAGATGAGATGGGTTATTAGGGTTTTGATGTCCATTATGATCATTTTATTTTAAGATATAATTATTATTAAAATAAAATTTTATTAAATATGTGCAGTGAGATAAGTAGGTGTGTGAAAATATGATTTCCTACATTCTTGATCAATTATGAAATATAAATATTTTATTTTTTAACAAATTATAAATACACCCATAAAATTTGTTTAAAATATGAATTGCTCCTATAATATTAGAAATCACAACTATCGTTCATTATAAATATTAATTTAACACAATACTCGAGGGAAAAAAATTATTCTCTTATGCAATAATAAATTATCAAAATTATTTATTGAAAAATATTTCTCGTATCATTAAAAACTATTAAGCGACTTAATGATTTATTTATTAACAAAATGGTTAACTGAAAAATATTTTTCATATTATTAAAAATTGTTGATTTACTTATTAATAAAATTGGTCATCTGTTATGCGAGTATGATTTACGTATTAATAATATTAGTCATTTGTAAATATATGTATTTTCTTCTATTTCTTTATTAGTTCAGTGAAATATCTTAGTAGTTTTTTTTAGATGAGAGAATTATCTTAGTTTTTGTTTTATATTTATCTGTTGAAAAAAATTATATACCATAAATTTTTAAAATAAAAAATCGGAAGAAATGTTAAAAACTCATAAATTCACCTAAAATGATATGGTAATAGAATTAAAGTTTACATCATTAGGGGTATAACAAATCAAAAAATGATACATATTATACCACATAATTCTATCATATATCTAATAATTTATTCTATTGAATTTCATAGAATAATATTCTAATTTTTAAAAAATTATTAAAATACAAAATTTAAATATCTTGTAATAATAGCCCGTGCCTTTGCACGAATCTTTTTAAACTAGTATATATATATATATATGTGTGTGTGTGTGTGTTGGGTCGTCTTCTCATACATATGCAATATTTGAATAGTTGTTTGAAATAATTGAGAAAAGTTGGGAGAAACTCTAACTATTGATGCTAAAAATGGAATTTTAACATGTTGTGTGAGTGATTTTCTGACCAGACTGCCCGCTTAGTATCCAGCTGGAGAGCACCGGCAGAATAGATGGCGCCTGACTAACCTGCAACAGAAATATAAGAATCCTGCGGTGGTTCGCCACCCGGGGGTACTCCGACGATCAAGTCAGTACTCAATATCTCTAAAAGATAATCCATTATTCAACTCACAAGCTTGAGCATAAAAAGCATACCTTAGATTCATGGGGGTGCCTCTCTTTTATAGCCAACATAAACCTAGTCCCAATAGAAGCCTAACTTCTATGGACTCATGATTACCACTAATCTTAGACTCCCAGTAAGATTAGGATAAACTCTCTAAAAGTCTTATCTTACTACAAACTGAAGTCTTCTCTCTTTCTAGAACTCTTGTCCCTCATTCAGGTTGAGTTCCCTTTTCATTCTAGGACTCTTGTCCCTTATCCACTTATCTCGGATTCTGATATTTTCGGAGATAACCTCGGCCTTGCCGAGATCACCTCGGCGTCACGACTAGGACACGTGGCACCTCGACTGACACGTCGGCGTCACCTTGCCACGTGTTGGTACTCAGAAAATATATCCCCACACATGTCATTGTCAAAGTCAAAGTTTGACAAGCACACTAAAATAAATTTGCTTTTATAGTGTGTTAAAATTTCTCACTCCATCTCTCATGACTTGAGCCATGATTAACTTTTTTATTCGATATTTTTTGACAAAAAAAAAAAAAAGAAAAAGAAATAGCATTTATATTATTTTTGGGATGAGTCCTACTTAAAATCCTGTGATATAGTATTTGGTTCAGTGTATTCGAAAATGTGTAGCATTTGGTAATGCTTATATTTTTTGTTTATGTTTACAAAAATTTAATAAATTGATTTTTGTTTATTTTTAAAAAAATATAAATTACAAACACGTTTGGTTTGAATAAAATGTTTGAAAATTTTTAAAAATATCAACTAAAAAATATATTTGTTCAGGTCTAAAATATTTATATTTATTTTTTTATTATTTATGACAATGAAATCATACACATTA
Source organism: Camellia japonica (assembly GCA_030407325.1). Taxonomy (NCBI): domain Eukaryota; kingdom Viridiplantae; phylum Streptophyta; class Magnoliopsida; order Ericales; family Theaceae; genus Camellia; species Camellia japonica. Next base: position 171,045,979 of record JAPPVO010000016.1, read on the forward strand.
TAATTGAAAAAAAAAATAATTAAAAAATTAATTGAAAAAAAAATTTTGTTAGTCAAATTTTTAAATTTCTGTTTAAAAACTAACGTAAACTCATTTTTTGAGTTTATGTTTTTTCCTCAAATTTATAAACTGAGACAACAATTTATAAATCAAGAAAATTAGCAAACAAATTTTTATGACAGTTTTTAAAATTTTTGTAAATATAAACTGAAAATTAAAAACGAAATGGTTATCAAACAAGCATGTAGAGTGCGTCATCTTCACCCAATCTTTGAACCAAGTCTATGTAAAAAAATCCTTCCTAATATCAATTATTTTTAAGACAGATGAAATTGCTAACTCAACTCAGCTAAGTAATTTGAGGGTTTGAGCCAAAAATATTTAATTAATTGAGTGAGTTTTGAGTAAAAAAAGATCTTAAAGTCAGCAAATTATATCAATGCATGGTACTCTTAATTAGTAATGTCCAGTTATAGTCTGGAAACAAAAGGGCATGTGATTCTACTCATTATTAGATGAATCTTGAAATTGTATTTGATTTATGAATTTAAGTAGAAATTAAGAATAAGAATAAAGATTGGGACCCCCTTTTTCTCACCCCCTTTTGACCCCCTTTCTTTTTTGATTGGTCACTTTTTCTTTTTCTTTTTCTTTTTTTTCTCCTCCTCCAATCACTACCCGCCACGTGTGTGTGAGGTGGTGGGGGTTGAAGTTTGAGAGGGTCTAAATCACTGCTGTAAAAATAAATTGTAAAAAATAATATCATATTTTATTCATATTTTACTTACATTATTGTTTTTTTTTTTCAAATCACACATTAATTCTATAAACCAAATACAGTCTCAAAGTACTTGTACCCCTCACATCACAATTAACCAGAATGAAAAATTTTAACCACGTTTCTTACAGCCTGCCATCATTATTTCACGGCAAACCTAAAAAAAAAAAATTCTCACATATCATCTTTACCAAATCTATTCCGTAGTATTTTGAGAAGTTGATAAAAAGTTGATTTTTGATTTTTTTAGCCAAAAAAACTAAGGCTCCGTTTGGTAGAGCTTTGTAATTATGATTTGAGAATATGAGTTGTATTTTGAGTTTGTGTGTTTTAGAATTATGATTTGAGTGTAGAAAATTTGTTTGGTTATGATTTTTTAATAAAGTGTTGAATTGAGTGTGGAATTGAGTTTTGAATTGAGTGTAGAATTGAGTTTTGAAAGTTTGATTTGACATGTGAAGTAAGAAAATTTGTTTGGTTATGAGTTTTGAAAAGAGTTTTCAAAACTTAATTCAAATTGTATAACTCATAACAAAACACTTTACTTTCACATTATTGAAAATTTTGATCAACACTCATAACCAAACTCTTAAAATTCAATTAAAAAAATTTATTATTAACAAAAAATAACATTAATTAATTTTTTAATTAAAAATACTACAAAGGAAATAATTTTTTTTCAAAATAAATATTCAAAAAATTTAAATCATAAATATTTAAATAATTTAAATAATCTAAAAAATTTAATAAGTAAAAAATTAATTTAAATATTCAAAAAATTAAAATAATTTAAAATTTTAATATTTTAATTTAAAAACAACTGTACACTCAAATCCTAACCAAACACAAAAACAAAACTCAATTAAAAAAATCGTAAATCTTAACAAAATTAAAATATTTAAAAATATTTATAAAATAGAGTTTGAATTTATTTTTATAAAATCTTTTAAAATTTAAAAAAAAAATTGTAATATTTAAAAATTAAAATATTGAAAAATATTCAAAAAATTAAAAAATTAAAAAATTAAAAAAAATCGTAAATCTTAACAAAATTAAAATATTTAAAAATATTTTTATAAAATAGAGTTTGAATTTATTTTTATAAAATATTTTAAAATTTAAAAAATTAAAATTGTAATATTTAAAAATTAAAATATTTAAAAATATTCAAAAAATTAAAAAATTAAAAAATTAAAAAAATCGTAAATCTTAACAAAATTAAAATATTTTTAGAATATTGATTTGAATGGAGTTTTGAAAAGAGTTTTGAATTATGTGTTTGGTTATGAGTTTTGAAAAGTAATGATTATGTTTTGAAATGAATTTTGAGAAATAAGTGTAGAATTGTGATTTGAAAACTCTAAACAAACACAACACTCAAAAGTGAGTGTTGAATTAGATTTTGAAAACTCTGCCAAACGGAGGCTAATTTTTTGAGTAATGACTTGGGAAAAAAAACTAACTTTTTTTAGCTAAAAAAACTAAAAACTAAAAATTTTTTGCTAGCTTGCCAGAGCAAGCTTCAATTATGTGAAGTGTACATTTTATTTGAAGTGAATGCTGTCACTTTTTTTTTTTTGTTAAATGGTCTCTACTTTCAATAACGACCACATTCAATTTTATATATATATTTAAAAATTTTATTATTACATTCAATAATTGTTAAATAATTTTTTAAATTTATCAAACCGTTTAGAACTACTAAACAATTTTTCTGCGAAAATTGTTGAACATTTTTTTTTTCATTTATCAAACTACTCAAAAAATGAAATACACAATTATAAATATATCACATTTATACTCACTATTAATATATATATATATACATATTTATAATTATATTTATTTATTTATATATATAAACAAATGTAGTTGGTTTGCCCTGAGGCCTCTAAATCTCTATTCCTAATTTCTTATAAAATCTAAAATTTTAAAAAATTATGTGACACTTATTTTTAAACTAAGTTTCACACTTACTCCTCTCCCATCACTTCCATTTAAAATAAAACTCTATTCTATAATAATTTAATAATAATAATATGGTCTTAGAATAATAATTATCCAAACACAAACTTATCAACAAAAAAGAAAAAAAAAAAAAAAAAGTTATCCGAAAATTCAATAATGTTTGAATTGATAATCTATAGGCCTCCAAATCTCCATTCCTTTTTTTTTTTTTTATAAAATTTCTTTTAAAAAAATTACGTGACACTTATTTGGTCCCAAAATTCAAAAGTATTTGAATTAAAAATCTATAGGCCTTCAAATCTTCATTCCTAATTTCTTATAAAATCTAAAATTTTTAAAAACTATGCGGTATTTATTTCTAATTCAAGTTACTAAGTTTCAACTTTCAACGACAATTTGAAAAAATAGTTATAGAAAAACATCATTAATTGTAAGTTTTAACGATAATTTATAACAATCGTGATAAATAAATAAAAAAAAGTCACCAATTGTCAATTTTTAACGATATGCAAAAAATTGTTATAAAAAATTATTTTTAGCGATGATTTACTAGTGCTTATTTTCAATAGAACTTGATGGGAATTAAATCTAACTATTAGGACCTATTAATAGTTTATCTCTTTTTTTAATAATTTAATTGCTTTTAGAATAATAGTTATCCGAATATAAACTTATCAACAAGAAAGAAAAAAAGTCATTGAAAAATTAATAAGTATTTGAATTGAAAATCTATATAAAAATAATCTATATAAACTTATCAGCGAGAATTCAAAATAAAGATGATTTAATTTTAGATTTGAATATATAAAGATAATCTATGTTATCTAATCTCATATTTCTCTCCTCCTATATAGACAGCTATGTTTCAATTCATTATAAACACATGCAAAACTATTGACGAAATCAAATAGGATCATTTGTATGCAAGTCTAGAGATTTGATTACCAACATGAACACTAAATTATTAATTCTTAATTACTTTTTGAGCTCAGATCCAATAATCTTGGTCTCTTACGATTAACCCATGTTGCTCTCTCTCTCTCTCTCTCTCTCTCTCTCTCTCTCTCTCTCTCTCTCTCTCTATTTATATATATAGAATTTTATATTATTTTAGGTACGAGTGAAATGCTTCACATATTTATGATTTTTGTCTAAATTATTATTATTTTTGCAAGTGACATCATAAATTTATGTTTTTTAATATAATACCCAAGTTTGATGGCTAGAAAGATTTTGAATTTTACAATTTCTTTTTATTGCATCAATGTTAAATATTATGTACCAAAATTGCGGGGGGGAAAAAAAATGTGTAAGAATTTCCCACCAAACTAAAAAAATCTCTCTTATTTGAGAATTTCAAATTAATTTAACTTAGTCATTAACCTAAGTCACTATATTTTTGTGCTTAAAATTTATCTTTTTGAGGATATTTTAGTGATGGGTTCATGTAGTTTTGGGATTTGTATGTTTTTATGTAACATTTAATTTTGTGTATCTTTATGCAATTCTAATACTTTTTTATCTTCTACATTTGGTATTATTATTATTATTATTATTTTTTGATAAGAAACTTTAGGAATTGAGTCGTTTATTTTGTTTTCTTTGTGGGTTGGCAACAAAATTTTTTATTTAATTTTTTTCCTTCATATCAAAACATAGTTCTCAATTATATGTACTTATTGATATTTAACTGTAACTTTTTTTCTCGATCTAAAAAAAAAAAATTGTAACTTTTCTTTTGGTTTATTTGTTTATTTAATTGAAGGGGGACTTATGTGTAGGTCTTAATTGGTGGACTTTTTGTTCAATAGGTCTTATGATAATTAACAATATTTTTCATCAAACATTATTAAAACAACATCACTAATAGTTTATTTTCAGAGACAGTTTGAAAATTTTGTTACAAAAAATGTCACTCATTATAAGTTTTGGTGACATTTTTAAAAAATCGTACCGTCACTAATTTTTAACTTTCAGCGACAGTTTGAAAAAATCATCATAGAAAAACTTCATTAATTGTAAGTTTATAAAAATTGTGACAAAAAAAGTCATTAATTATCAATTTTTAGTGATATATGCAAAAAAATCATTACAAAAAATAATTTTTAACGACAATTTCATTAGGACTTATTTTTAATAGGATTTAGTAGGAATTAAATTCAACTATTAAGATTTATTAATAGTTTGCCTTTAATTGAATTACTTTTTTCGTTTTGTTTTGCTTTATTTATTTATTTATTTTTGAGTTATCAAAAGCCCATCCAAAAAAACAGAAAAAAAAAAAGATAACTAATTCGAACAATATTAAATTTAAAAATATATAACACATTATATGTTTAATAATTTTATTTTTAAATTATTCATGTAAAATCATATGTACGGTTACCACCATATATGCATTTATATGTTGTCTCCAGGTCCCCAAAAGATGCTATGGTCTCTAGTTTTCATGGTTACCATGTCATGACGTGGCACTTTGGTTTATTCAGCGATCTGTTTAACCTGCACAGGCATAGATTTTTATTTTTATTTTTTTTGATCAGCTGCACAGGCATAGATTGATTCAGGATTTTAACGTAGAGGAGACGGATGTGTACATTAACAAAAATAAATAAATAAGTAAATAAAATCAATTTTTTTAATATAAAAGGTGAAAAATAACATAAAAAATATATACAAATAAAAATATTTTATTATATTGATGTTGAATTACATATGATAATAATTATAAGACAGTTTATCGATACTAGTTGTAAGAGCATCCGCATCAAACTCTCTGCAATAGCTTTGAAGCTATTGTAGAGAGAATCAGCATCAAATCCATCCTCCATCAGCTTCAACAAATTTTTTGTAAATTAACGTTTTTTTAAATTTGCTACAGTAACTCGTCTGATGAAGCGAGGAACTGTTCATTACTAAAACACACGATTTGGCTGTAACCGGACATCCGCCCGGAAGTTCGGCCGGTCAACGGCATTTTTTTTTTTTTTACATTTCCTCCAGTTTTATCTTTTGTAAAACATAAGAATTGTTTGGTTGATAGCTCATCAATTTTTTTTATAAAAAAAAAAAAATAACAAATATTTTAATAAGATTAAGTTAAAATAGAGAGTTTGATACAGTGGGTGACTAGCTAAAATAGAAAAAAGGCTTTTTAAGTTATAATTTGACTAAAATTTTGAAGAGCCTAATAGTTTTGTTATATTTTGTCTAAATTATTAAATTTTATATACTTTGAACCCTATGGTTTATAGATATAGCCTCTATTTGAGAAGATGGATTGTGATGGGTTTGAGGCTATTTTAGTCACAAAAAGACAAAATAGACTTTTTAGTTCAATAAGACAAAATATCATATTCAATCTATAATTATTACATTCTTTTTTCACAAAAAATAAAAAATTCAAAAAATCATTTCCAAACGAGACTTTTTAATTTTAGATTAAAATAGTCAAAAAAATTAAAAAGCCACCCCACTTCCTAAACAAATTCATAGAGATTTGGGATGTACAACTACTTAATTTTTTCAAAACCTAAAAGGGGTGATTATGTATAATTTAAAAATAATTAATAACTAATACTAGTATATAAAATAAGATTTTGAAATTGTAGTGGTGGGGGATAATGAAATGAACCATATAGAAAAAAAATGGGACATCCAAATAAAGCCAGGTGTCACATTGACCGGAACAAAAAAGTTGAACTCATTTGTTATATTAGAAAACAGTGCACTTGATATTTATGAGAGATTGCATAAATGGACTTTCATCTTTATGCAAACAATAGAGTACTGCACGTCCAAGTGTGAGTAGTGTGGGTACTTTTAATTTTTTTTATTGAGTAGTATTTTATAAGTGTTATGTTTATGGTGATTTGTGTGGTTGTAAAGTAAAGATATTTTTAGCCTGAGTAACATAAAGTAAAGACTGAAAAATGATTGTGCTTTTGAATTGTTTTAAATTGGAAATCTTCGTCCTTACTTACGGGCCAATTTTACTATTTATTTGGTATCGGAAAACATTTACCCGTGGAGAGGAATATGTTTTTGCAGTGGGATAGCTGTTGTGGTAGCGTCGTTTTCTAGTATCTTGTTTTGTCCCTCCTTTTTGTCTTTTTTTGTTGTTGATTGTATTGGTGTATAATGTTGTACTACTTAGAAGAGTATCTCGAGAATTACGAGTAGTTCACTCAAATGTATGTAGATCGTTTTTTGATGTAGCAAATAAGACTGTAGGAAGAGAGCTGACGGTCAATTCCGGCGAAGTTTGTTCATGGGTACAAGGAGTAGAGGGCAAAAATATCAAAACTAAGGTGTCTGAACAAAAGGGTTAACAGAGATAACAAATCATGTAGAAGTGTTCGAATAAAAGATTTGGACTTTTTTATATAAAAAAATGAAAGGAGCAGTAAGCAGGCAGTATCGGACTCCACTTGCGTACCGGAGGTCAAGGATACCGGTGGCCAGTAGATATAAGCATAGTTACAGTAGTCGTGCACCTTTTAAGGCGGCGTACATTCGTAGACGATACGTTCAGTATATTTCCCGATATATCAAGAAGACTAAGAGGGGAGTAAAGAATGTATAACTGTACGATAAAATAAATAAGGGACATTAACTTTGATAATAAAGATATAGCAAGATTACTAAATGATATTGAATTGAATAATAAAATATGTAACCGTCAATCGGACAATATCGTAATTAACTGTTCAAAAATAAATAAATGGAGTACTGTACTAGTTAGTTGTTGTGCATTTATGTGTATTTTGACCTCTACTGTTTTTGTCCTTCAGTGGCCTACAACAATCCCACTAGTTTTGGTGTAATGAATGTGCCATCTACCAATAGTAGTCAATCTTCAAAATTGAATCGATATATATCAAATTTCTTTCAAGATGACGACATTAGAAGTACTGTTTTAAATAACGGTATATATGTATCCGTATCTATAATACAAAATGCATTAATTAATATCTGATAATATTATTGATATATCGAAAAAATTTTAATTCGTTTAAAATCCTTATTAGAAGCATGGTTTTAAAGGAAGTGTTGAGGCGCCATTTTATGTTTGGATTATAAATAGGCAGAGATATTTGTGAAGTAAAATAAAAATTAAAAAATAATAACATAAACTAAGGAGCACATGAGGATTGGGATTGAGAATTACTCCGAGGAACTCCATGATGCAAATTAGTTGTATGCGGATAGCTCATTGACATCATGTTATAGGGAATACCTAAATGGGATGGTTGTTTAATTGTTTTTTATATTTTAGAAATGCAAACAATGAATTTTTTTTTTTTAAAACGCCTATTATTTTCCTATCGTTTTTATTTTAGTTTGGTAACAACAGTCATTCACTTTATTTATGAAACTAGAAGAAAGTCAAATTCATTAACATTTTTGTTTTATTAAAAAATTTTAAAATTAAAAAATCACTAAAAAAAATTAGGATAAATTATAAATACACCATTGAGATTTGCTTAAAATATGAATTACTCTTTATGGTTTTGAAAATTATATCCCGTCCTTTCAAGTTTTTAATCGCATAACAAATTTTTCATTTTATTAATAAATCAACAAGTTGTTTGGGAAGATGGTTTGTGGCTAAAATAGCCACAAAAGACAAAATAGGCTATTTTAGCCACAACAAACAAAACATCACATCCAACCCATAATCATTACACTATTCTGTCACAAAAAAAAAATCAAAAAAATCAAAAAGCCAAAAAGCCATTTCCAAACCAAGCTTTTTAGCCCAGGCTAAAATAGTCAAAAAAGTCAAAAAACTAACCCACTTCTCAAACTAACCCTAACAGTTTTTAATAGTGTCAGAAATATTTTTTAATTAAGAATCCAAATAATTTTATTATTGTACAAGAGCATAGTTAGAAATTTCATTTTTTCTATTAATTTTGTTAAATAAAAAATTTTAACAAGATGGTATTTGTAATTTCCAAAATCACATAGAAAAATCCATATTTTAAACAAATATGAAGATCCGTATTTAAAATTTATCCAAAAAATTAAATCTCAAACCAACTCTTAAGGGTTCGTTTGAAGAGAATTTTTTTAACTTAACTTTTTGATTTTTTGACTAATTTAACTTGATTAAATTAGTTCCGTTTGAAAATAAAATTTTAACTTTTTTTTTTATTTTTTTGTGAGAAAAAAAGTGAAATAATTATGATTTAAATGTGACATTTTATCTTATTAACTTATTTAACCTATTTTATTTTTTTATACGTTTTTTAGTCCCAACCTGAATTCAACTCACATGTCAAATTGCAGTTAAACTATATATCAATCACATACGTTACAGAAGCAACAAACGAATAGATAAAACCAAGTAGGGTCTAGCTTGTCTCATGTTTGATATCAAGACTGGACCATTCAGTCTGGTTCATGGGTTTATTTTTGAGTCTTGTTTTGATAATCTGAACTGTTATGTAGAACTCATCGAATACTATATTCCTGTAAAAAATCACGTCGATTGGATATTCATAGCTATTTGATCGGATCAGATTTCTGTCAATTATTTATTTTTTCACTGTTCATTTTTTTTATACAAATTTGATCCGATCAAATAGCTATCGATATCCAATCAAAGTGATTTTTTACAAGGATATAGTACTTGACGAGTTTTACACATTAATCGATTTGAATTATCAAAACGAGGCCAAAAAATAAGTCCATAAGCCGAATTAGATGGTACAATCTTGATCTCAAAGATATGGCAAACTGGACCCAACCACGTATACATAAACTCACTTGGGAACTTGAAAAGACAGAACTATAGAATCCAGGGTAAGGAAGCATGTCTTCCCTGGCCCTCATGGAAAAATGAGTCTCTCTCCTCTCTCAAAATTGATTTCTTTCCTTGTGTTGGCAGGGCCCAAATCCATATCAGACTGAGAGTTTACAATGAAAAAATAATTAAGTTGAAGTATAAAGACAATTATGATATAAATATCAAATGACACAATTTAAATATGATTCATATTTTATATATTTTTTAACATATTATTGACAATTAAAAAATATACGTTTTTATTTTATGAATTAGTGAGCCCACAGTTAAGGATCAGGCAACGCCGGTTTTGATATTTTTGAGGTCCAAAGTGAACTTTAATATGGGACCTCTCATATATTAAAAAAAAAAATTGTGATCAAGTGATTATGTATCATATATATAATTATTAAACTTTATAACAAAGTTCACAATAAATAAAAAAAATTAAAATAATTCAAACTAAAGTACTAAATAAAAAGTGAATAAATTATACATTTAAATAGCACCCTTCTCATATTTTTAACTACAAAATTTCTAATCAAACTTACACAATTTAACTTATTAACAAAATCATTTTCAATTGATTAAATTACTAATACACTCAATCTTTTTTGTGACATAATTGACGGAAGATAGAATCTAATCAATTTTAAATTTGAAAATTTTCTTTCTTAAAAAATAATTATAATTGGTATAATTAATCGTGTTTTATACGCAATTCATATATTTGAGAAATAATTATCTATTAATTTATAATAATTCACCATATCAATCGATTTTTTAGTTTTTGCCAATAAAAACAATCATCAATTTCTTTTAAATAATCCACAATATTCAACTATTAATTTTGAATTTTTACCAAATTTTTTAAGGACTTTTTAAATTTAAGTAGATTATTTTTGTAGACTAGTATAACGGCTAAAACAAATTTTGAGACCTTTTTTTATTTAATTTTTGAAAGTACAAAACAACGACTTCGCCGGCTTTGAAGCCGGCCCTGGGATCAGGAGGCTCTAAATGAAGACACAAAAATTGGAATAATTTTTCGGTAATTTTAAAGGATAGATACCTGATATTTTATAGTATGATGATTGGTAGAGAAAGTGGATAAATGGATATTATGACGTTGTTTGGGAAGAAAGGGTTAAGGCTATTATAGCCTTAAATTACAAATAAGCCAAAAGACCCCACTATTCAAAGTTTTTTAAAAAAAAAAATAGGCTGCAGCTGCCGGCAGTGTAGGCTGCCTACATTGTCAATGGATAAATTGTTACATCAACTGGTAAATTACGATTTTGCCCTTTTATATTAATTTAAAAAATTGTAATCTTAAGGATAAATTTATCATTTTAATTTCAAACATCATTTCAATACAACAATTCAAATAAAAATCCATCTCATCTTTCCAAACACAAAAACTAAAATAACCTACTAAAATAGCCAAAAAGTCAAAAAGTCTCTAAAATAGCCACTTCCCAAACGAGGCCTATATTGGGTGATTGAAGAATATGAAAGATCATATTAAGGCCAAGTTTGGCATAACCTAAATAATACAAAAAGTCAAAAAGTCACTATCTTATTTAAGTCACATCATCTTATTTAAATCACATCACCTCTCTAACACATCACATTAAATCCAACCCAAACCCAACCCATATAAACCAATAAATCAAAAAATGTACTTTTTTAGAACATCAAAAATCAACCCTTAAATGATAATTAATTAGAAATTACAGATACCTATTACTCCGAAAATATTATATAATTTCCCCAAAAACTGACGTTGGTAGGCAAGTTATTTAGCAGTGCTATGAATTCCAATACGCTAAGGCAAGGACGTTGGTAGGCAAGTTATTTAGCAGTGCTATGAATTCCAATACGCTAAGGCAAGAAGAGGAAAAGAGAAGAGGGACTACCCTACAATGACATGATTGTGGCTGGTGCCTTAAAAATTGACTGACATGAGAGAGAGAGAGAGAGAGAGAGAGGGGGGGGGGGGGGGGGGGGGGTACCCCCACAAGACCAAATCACACCCCTACACACACTAACTCCCATGCATGCCACAGATTCCCAATGGTTTGACTGGCTCCTGATCTCTTCACACTTTCCTCTCCTACTCCCCAAGACTCACCGGGCAGTGTGCTCACATGGGTGCTTCCCATTTACAGCCCACCAACTTTGCTGCGTACTCATCCCCACATAACCCACACCTGGAGAGAAAATTATTAGGTGACTAAGGACATCACTTGTCTCTTTGTCCTGGATCAATTTCTAATTGTCATGTCTTTTGCTGTTTTTCATTGTCGATGAAAATGAGTGAATCACACGGTTAACGCCAATTACATTTCATTTGGGATACTATGTGGTCTTGTTTTTGGAACACTAAATAACTTCTATAATTTTAGGAGTTCTATACAGATAATTATTTAATAATTTTAAAATATCATTTAATAATTGTTTATGTTCTAAACCAATTGTGTAATAAAAAAATTTATGAGTGAGATGTTAAGAATATGTAACATTTAATTAAAATCACTACAACACTAATTACAAAAATGAACAAATACACAAGATAAATCACATAGTTTATGTGGTTTCTCAAATTAAAGTTATGTTCATGGTTGTTACAATTTTTATTATAATTAAAAAGGTTAGAAGAGAATTGTATGAGAGGGTTCAAGAATGTTGTTGAAAAATTCGAAAATCTTCAAAGATCTTTGAAGAAAATTCGAATTCTCTAAAAATGATGAGAGACTTAGATTCTTCAACAGTCATAACTAATAACATAAAAGTAAAGAGATGATGGAGATAAAAGATTGGATAAAGAAGAAGGCAAAATAGTTAAAGAGAAAATAATGGCAAGGCTCTCCCATAAATCTCCTACTTTTACTCTCAAGATTGATAATGGAGAAGGAAAACTAGGGCTCCATTTGGTTAGGATTTCAAATTATAGTTTCACCCATTGATTTGAGTGTATTGTTTGTTTGAGCTTTCAAATCATAATTCCACACCCATTTCTCAAAACTCAATTCAAAATATAATCGTTACTTTTCAAAACTCATAACCAAACACATAATTCAAAACTTTTTTCAAAACTCAATTCAAATCAATGTTTTAATTTTTAAAATATTTTAAATATTTAAATATTTTAAAAATATTTTAATTTTGTTAAGATTTTAAATATTTTAATATTTAAATATGTTACGATTTTTTTAATTTTTTAATTTTTTGAATATTTTTAAATATATTAATTTCAAAATATTACAATTTTAATTTTTTAAATTTAAAATATTTTATAAAAATAAATTCAAACTCTATTTTATAAAAATATTTCTGAATATTTTAATTTTTTTGTTATGTATTTGGTTACGATTTGAGTGCAGAATTGTGAAAGTAGTATGGAATTTCGAGTTATATATTTGGTTATGAGTTTTAAAAATAATTTCTTAATTGAGTTTTGTTTTATGTGTTTGGTTACGATTTGAGTGTAGAGTTGTTTTTAAATTTAAAATATTAACATTTTAAATTATTAAAAATTTTTCAATATTTAAATTATTTAAATTTTTACGATTTAAATTTTTTGAATATTTATTTTAATTTTTTACTTATTAAATTTTTTAGATTATATAAATTATATAAATATTTATGATTTAAATTTTTTGAATATTTATTTTGAAAAAAAAATTATTTCCTTTGTAGTATTTTCAATTAAAAAATTGATTAATATTATTTTCTGTTAATAATAAATTTTTTTAATTGAATTTTAAAAAAAGTTTGGTTATGAATGTTGATCAGAATTTTCAATAGTGTGAAAGTAGTGTGTTTTGTTTTGAGTTATAACAATTTGAATTAAGTTTTGAAAACTCTTTCCAAAACTCATAACAACTCATAACCAAACAAATTTTCTTACTTCGCATGTCAAATCAAACTTTCAAAACTCAATTCCACACTCAATTCAAAACTCAATTCAACACTCTCTTCAAAAACAATAACTAAACAAATTTTCTTTACTCAAATCATAATTCCACAACTCACAAACTCAAAATTCAACCCATACTCTCAAATCATATTTACAAAACTCTACCAAACGCAACCTAGTTCTTTCTCAAGAGTTGTCTCTCCAAAATCCATCCCTTGTAAAGCTATGAGTGAGTACTATTTATAGGCACCTCATGATGTAGGATGGAGCCCATGTGCAAGGCACATGGGGAATATTCTCTCTAACCACCTTGTCCGAGGAGGTGACCTCTCCGAGGATGAGGAAATATCAAAGAGGAAATCAATCTCTCGGCGAACCCTTCTTCTTATCTACACCTAGCCAATGATCCCCAATCATCCCAAAGGGTCAGGGGTAGTCCCGGAGGACGTCCTACCGCAAAAGGGTTAGGAGTAGTTCAAGAGAATGCCCTGCCGCAAATATTGCCGAGTCTCGGAGACCCCCTAGATCGTGCCATCTCGACCCGGGTATATACTAGTTTAACCGAAGAGTGAATTTATCTCAACTCACCGTCCTCAAGACCGGGTCCTTTGTTCGGACTCCAATATGCCCATGGTTCTGGTGTGTAGATCTCGGAAAGCTCTAAGCCCGCAAGTGTTCTGGGACTTATTAATGGAGTGGCTTCTAGATTGCGTCTAAATCCATTCGAAGCCAAGCGCATCGGATCTCTAGGTTCGTAGATCCGAACCCTTTCGAGTCTGAGCTCAAATTGGTCTCTAAGTTCGTGCTTCCGAACCCTTTCAAGACTAAGCAAATACTTCGGAGAATGGATCTCTTTCGAGGGTTTCATCTCTTTTGAAAATAACGGTTAACCTCCTCGGACACTCGTATGATCTGGGCTTCCTCGAATGGGCTCGTTGGGCTTTCTTTAGAAATATATGCTTGAAATGTATTTTTTTTGGCCCAATTTGTTGACTTTCTTGTGGGTCCGTTCATGGCCTATTTGACAATAATTTTTCCAAGCTTACCAATTTTTGGGCTTTCCGATTGGGCTTCGATTGAACCCAATTAATTAGTGGGTTCAAGTTAACCCCTCGTACAAGAATACAGAGATAGCTATCTCTCATCAACTATAAATATATAAAAATTAAGATAAATCATAAGTGTTGAAATATCATAAATATCTTTATTTTAAAGTTGGATCCGCGATCGTGGTTAGTGACCAATGGTACCTAACCTACATTATCTCAACATGAGACTAGGAATGGCAACGGGGCGGGGCGGGGCAGGGCAAGGGATTGGCCTCCCCGTCCCCGATCCCCGAAAGTATGGAATTCCCCGTCCTCGTCCCCGTCCCCGACCCCCGACGGAGAACCCCTTACTCCCTCCACTCCCGTCCCTAACGGGGATCGGGTTTTCCCGACCCCGAAAAATCCTTGATGGTGACGGAGTTACAAAGCTGAGTCGTTGTCATCGTCGTCGTCACATACACACACACACACACACATCTGCAGATCTGAGATCTGGGTCGTCATTATCATCATCATCATCATCTCTCACACACACACACACACACACACATCTGCAGATCTGAGATCTGAGTCGCCATCATCATCATCATCATCATCATCACACACACACAGACACACAAGGAGAGAAAAGAGGTCTCGATCGGTGACGGGCGGCGAGCTTGAGAGAGAAGATGGAGAATTGGTTGTGGTGGAGCGACGAGCGGCGGAGCTGTCAAAGCTCTGGTGCAACGAGCTTGAGAGAGAAGATGGAGACTGGTTGCGCCGCTGGTATCAAGCGGTGGAGTACGGCCATGGCGGCAGAGAGACGAGAGACAGAGAGCGACAGAGGAAGAGGGAATAGATCTGAGATGAAATAGAGAGAGAGATCTGAAATGAGAGAGAGGAGAGGAGGTGTGTTTTGGGATTGTTAGATCTGAGATAAGAGAGAGAGAGAGAGATGAGTATATATTATATATAGTGGGTTGGTGAGTGAGAGAGGAGAGGGAGGCAGGGTAGAAATGGGACGGGGAACGGGGCCGGGGCCAGGGCAGAAAAACTTATCACTGTCCCCGGCCTGAAAATGATCGGGGATTTTTTTTTGAATACCGTCCCCGGCCCGTCGGGGGTATTTTTCAGAGAAATCCTGTGTTAATCGGGGTTGGGGGGTCGGGTCCCCGTTGGGTCGGGTTTAAATTGCCATCTCTACATGAGACATGTTAACTCATTTAGGTCTCATTTGTCTTATTACAAGTTGTTAAATAACTCTTTTTACTTTTTATACTTTTTTTTAATATATATATAATAATAATAAATAAATAAATAAAAAAGGTCAGTCTTCAAATAAACCTTAGTGCGTATTGTAATTTTTATCTGTAAAAAATATCACATAAACAACCATACATAATACTCCTAAAATATTGAATAAGTTTTGAATACCCTACAAATGAAAGGTCAATCAGTGATGCAAGTTCGACCCTGACGTGAGAGAGTCCATCGAATTGAATTTGTGATGTCCCAAACTCCACAAAGCAACAACCATAGTGTGTAACGACAAGGGCTAGTATGCTGAAAGATGACTAGGAAGCTCTGTCACTGCCATGCTACATTATTCAATGTGGCCAATATATATGTTATTATTCACCATGTACCCCTTCTCTGACATTTTGGTTGTCATCAAATTCAGGGATGTTTGGGTTCTGGAATAGTGTAGCACTATTCTACTTTTTATTATCGTTGTAAAACATGTTCACTTGTTTGGTCATTCATGCATGATTAGGTAGGTGTTTTGCGAAGATCAAATTGTAGATGTCATTTCACACAATTAGATGATGTTTAAAATTAATGACATTATTGTTTAATATATGTGATTTTAATGTGTGTGGAGGTGGAGAAATGCTTTGCTATCAGGTTAATGTAGTACTAGAATTATTTATTATTTTCTAAACTTATTTAGATGTGAAAGAAGAAAACTCACTTCATTAGGATGTTACAAGTTTAAAAATAGAAATTTGGAGGAGGCTCGCCTCCAATCCATTGGAGGGTGCAGTTTTGAACTTTTCGAGCTCATTTCAATTACACCTTCGTAATCTAAATCATTCAAGTTTAGTATCTTCTTAGTAGATCGTTTATACAAAAAAATTAGATTCATTAGATATCGATAATCATATTTATCTCAAAAAAATGAATGATTTATTATTAATTTCATATTTCCTCTCCATTTTTTTTAAAAAAATGTTACCTATATCTAATCAACCAAAGTTTTTGCATCAATGATCTACTAAGGAGGTACTAAACTTTGAAATATTTTTGGATCAATGAGAGGAGTCAAAATGGGCTCGAAAAGCCCAAAACTGCACTGTCCAGTCATTAAATTAATGAACTGGAGGTGCGGCCTCTTTTTTCTTTTTTTATCAATTCAATTTACCTACTTAAAAAAGAAGAAGAGAAGCTCAGTCCAACGTAGATGGGGTGATTGTTGTATGAGCCACAACAAAGGAGCTGGAGTTGGGCCACAAAGAAGCTTCATGGTATCCTAGGACCAGTAACAAAATTCTCTGAAATTATCATACAAAACAAATTATTTTACTCAAAAAAAAAAATTTAATTTATCTACTAATTAATTCTCAAAGATATTTCAAGTTCCCAAATTATTCACATTTCACCTACCTTTTCCATTTCCCTTTCCCTTTCCAAATCCCTACTCAAATCCCCCAACCAAACACAGCATTAATATTGTGAATAATTTCCGCATTGTTTTGAATTCCCAAATTATTCAAGACAATTACGGACTGATATTTGTAAGAATTTTTTTTCTTCTACATATCAATTTCAAATCAAATTTTTTTATTAAATACTATTGGAGGGTAACTTAATCGTTTATTGCTTCTTCACATGTGGTCAAAATTCTCATCATAAGAAGCATTTTTTTAAAAATAAAATAAAAAATAGCAGAAATCGACGAAAAACTTAATTATTTATATACTTATATATATACACTTATAACATGTCCCAAATTTGCGCTAAAGAAAAGGTATTTGTTGGCCTACTCAAGGAGAAAATTTTCTGGCGGGTCAAACTCAATGCGGATTCTGTTTTGGGCCAAACTTATTGTGAAAATCTGGGCTTCACTTTTTCTCTTCTTGGGCCGTTTTATGGAATTATGGGCTTCACTTTGTGACCAAGCGACTTTTTAGGGTGATTCTATTTGCACTTAAATAATAATTCAGTACACTTAATTAAAATTTTGAAATTTTATTTCTTATTATACCACAATGTAAATTTACTAATAAGGACAATGCACATTAAATTTTAAAATAAAATATTATTTTTTATCATAGTGTACCCAAATCGTTTATAATTATTTGTGGAGGGATAAAATATCAAACCAAACCCAAACCCAAAACAATTAAGCAAACGGCCCAGAAAAAGGAGAAGGCCCAAATGAACCTTTTCAAGGATCCCATTAGGAGACAACTGGCAGTGCATTGAAGCGAGATTGCGAGCATGAGGAAAGATATCTTTCTAGAAGAAAGATTTGTAGAGTACAAGAGGAACGTCGGATTCATCTTCATCTAACGGTGGAAACATCAAACCGCAAAAAATAGGAGCATAGAACAGGCCTACTAGATGGTAAGATCGTCCGATCAGTTCAATCCAATGAACATGGCACTTGGCAAGTTGGTTACTAGCATCTGACATAATTTAAGCCGTTTATAAGAGGATGATCCAATGATCGAAGGCAAAGGCTACTTGGCCACTTACCCGACCAGAGCCAGATTTGTATAGGACCCTTAGATCAAGTATTGATCCAACGGATGGGATGTAAGTCGGGAAAACTATAAAAGGCAAATATGGTGAAGCAAGGAGGACAGACTAGAGGTAATCCAAGAACTCTCTTTGAAAATACAATATTCATGGCTAAATAGTATTTTGATTTGACCATCAAAGGGTCCTTTCAACCATTCTTGGTTAGGGGTGATCACTGATATTTTGGTTTCTCTTGACGAAGTAAAGAAAGGGACAAGTCATCTCGTTTTCCCTATGGAGAAGAATTCTACCTTCCACAATATTCTTCACATTTAACTCTCTTCATTTTCTTCCTCAAGTTTCTATTATTTTATGTTCATTTTCTTTCTCACTCCAAAACTTCAATCTACCCACCAAAACTCATAACACACTGCCTTGCTACAAGATATGGCACCTTATTTTATCCTCTCCGTATGAAGCAAAAAGTGCAATGACCAAACAACTACTTCAATTTCAAAATAGCTTAAATGACCATTGCTATCTGTTGGCTTTTTGGCTTTCGAAGGGTATTTTTGTAAATGCGAGCGTGCCAGCAAGGATCAATCAGTCCTTACAGAAATTATAATTGCCAACCAATTATCAGACAATTGTGTTTTAGTTCTCTCAGCCTCAATGAAGAGGACTTTTACTGGTGGCTTGACTTAGGAGAAATTAAACAAAATAACAATGAAATGACAAGTAACTGAAGTATTTCATTAAAATGAAAACTTACAATAGTCCAAACTCAGCCTCGTTGAGGTTTACAGTGACGATCTACTTGAAACTACTCCTATGAATGAAGTACAGTGCGAGAATTTAAAGTGCAGGAATGTAAAGAACGGATATTTAAAAGTGCGGGAAATGTAAAGACTGGAAAAGAAAATGAAGTAAATGACTGGTTTGTTGGATCTGAGTCTGGGGGTTTTTTCTGGGGGCTTCCCTGCTATTTATACTTGTCAAGGATGACCTTCGAACTGCACTTCAAACCGTCGAACTGCTCCTCCATGATCGCTAATCATGTTGCCTTATAAGTAGTTCCACTATGCCATCACTTGCAGTTGAGCTTCCCTCCTGTATTTGAATTTGAATATGAGGAACCGTTGAAGCCACGTCACCTTGCATCTCTTTACTGACCTAGTACTACTCAGATCTCGTGAGAACCAATATTAATTGCCACGTGTACGATCAGGATTGAAGACTCGAATAATCTCCCCACAATGCCCTTACTCTGCCACGTATCGAATTGTAACTGGCTTTTACAAAATATGTAGCCAACATTACCCCCCGCACTATTATACCCAATACTTGGTGATATTAGTGGATCACAGCTTTCCCGCTCTTTTTAGAACGTGCATGGAATCCATATTCTGGAAACACAACCGTCACCTGTTTGGTGATCATTTGCATTAACTCTCTTTCAATTTGTCAAACATCCCAACACCTTAGTATTCGAACAGACCATGGCTAAATCAACTTCCCTTTCTACTGATCAAGCATACGAAGAGCCATTGAGTAATGCTGCTTCCCCTTGAAAGAATCTCCACGCATTCATTAGCCACCTTTACCCGCCTTTCTATATTCAGGTCATGGGAGCTTTTGCAAATTATCAACCTTTGGACTACGAGCACATTGCCCTTAATCCTTCAATTCAAAAAGTTGCAGATATAGACACAAGAAGTTCTTCTTCTAACCTCTCCTTGTACCTCGAACGAACTGCTCTCAAGCCTTTGATTCGGCAAGTTGCAAATATGGACTCGGGAAACTCTTCTTTGCAAACCTCTGCATGGGATGAAGCTGTAACTTCTTCCTCTTCTGGGGTTTCTGACTGGACAAGCTGGTCAACACCTGAGTCCTGGGATTTGAAGGAGCGAATCAACCATCATTTTGTTGAGTTCACTGACCCTTTAGAATTTCCTTCTTACGCTCGAAGTTTAGTGGTCTACCCCTACGTGCCCATTGACCATCGACGTAGTTTGGAGGAGAATCTGCTTGTAGCATGGTACACATCCTCCATGCCTACAAAGATAATGCATGCTACCCGGTACCTAGAAGAAGCACAAGGGTACAATCCATCATTCTTAGCCAAAAAGGCGAAGATTTGTTCTTCTGACTGGCTTGATTATATTAATGCCTTTGTTCCTTCCACTCCCGTGCCATCTCCCATAATAGAAGCATCCACACCTTCTTCTCCATCTTCTGAAGCAGAAGCATCTATACCTTCTTCTCCACCAACTCTTTGCTGGACAGAAAAACTGAGGCTTGCACTCCCCATGAATGAAGTCTTTTCACCTTACAAACCTCCATCATTCCCTACTCCAGTTGAGCGGAAACAAGCTCAACTTCTGCTTGCAGCTTTCTCTCACTTGCCTTTCAATGTTCTTGAGGACGCAGTCCCTCTTAAGAACTTTCAATGGGCTTGTGATATTCTGACTAGGAGCCATGTCCTTAATCCCTTTGCCCAAGCAGAACTTCATATGTTCTTGGACCAACTTCCATTACTCCTTTACTGGCATCGAAATTCTAAGGCTACTATGCAATCCTTAGACCAACTTTCGTCTCTTCGAATTCATGCCCAGTACGAAGCAGAGAACTTTATCGAAGAATTCGATGATTTCAAGAATAAAGATTCTACGTATTGGGATGATTTGGTCATAGACGAAATGGAACAAAAATTGAGAGAGGAAGCCTTCGAAATAAAGGCTGAAGAGCTCTACTACGAAGTGAGAGCACATCAACTCATGCAGCCAACATTAGAAGAAATAGAGGATATAATAAAGAAAGAACAAAATTTCATTGATCACTGTTGGACCAAATTTCATGATCTTGTTATTTATTCTATTCCTTATTTTTATGAGCTTGAGTTTGTACCCAGATAGGGTTACTTGATGTAATTGCTTTGGCTTGAATACAAACAAAGTTTTTCTGTATTTGACATTGTTTGACTCTGTTTCCTTTCGTCTTTAAAAGCCAATTCAGAGCTTCGAATTGAACAATCTTATCCTTCGAATCTGGACTTCATTGTTTTTAATGAAACACCAAAAAGAACCAACATGTCTTTTTCCAATTTATGGAGTAAAGTTGACAATTCTGGCTGATATCATCTGGAATTAGTGTTTCGAATTTAACAACCTTACCCTTCAAAACTAACTATAACCAATACATGGTCATGGTTGATATAGCCAGTCAATTTTAAATTGACCACTTTGACTTCGAAGAGCAGTCCATGCTGTTTTAGTTTAAAAGACAATCTCCTTCTTATAAAAACCAACGATTGGTTTTGATGTTTCGAATAGCAATTCTCCTTAAAGAATCCTAAGTTTTGCTTCGAAGGCCGTTATTTTCATTAATAACCCTCAAACAGGTCTTTAAACCCTTTGAAGTAGACCAATACTTGAGCATTCTAGTATCTTTAAGCATGTAGTATGCTTCGAAGCCGGCTTCTATATTTCGAAGCCGTTGTTGTTTGATTTTCGGCGCCAAAATTTGGCTTTCGAAGCCAAATATCTTACTTCGAAGCTGGCATCAACATCCGGAATGTACTCTTCCCTCCAAAAACTATCAGATTCGGAGGAGACTCCTCGTATTCGTACTTTTAGTACTTAGCGGCTTACGCAATATATCTTTCAGACAAAAAAGCTTTAAATCCTTTTGTTTCGCGTTCTGGAATTACTTATGCTCTTAGCATATAAACCCTCATCAGTCTTTCACTTCCCTCTATTCCCTTCTTCATTTTCCGAAAAGCGTACTATCAATGGCTTCTTCTTCACCAAAAGTGCCAATCATAGAGCGTGTGAGCTCGTCTGTGGCCTTAAAAAGGCTTATTGATGCAGAATGTGAGAAGTACAAGGCTGGGGAGAAAAGCGCTATCGATGGGCGTATTTTTGTCTCTCGTCGCCATATGCAACAAGACTACGTGCTCGGGCCCATATTCAAGGAGATCCTTACTGAGCTTCCCGCCTATATCCACGTCTGGAGAACTAATGTCTCCTTTATGAGGGTGGTCTCGACTGGAGGAGCTGGAGAATCAATCGCCCTCATCGATGCTGGCCCACGATGAGACCGGAGTGGCAAGAATGGTACGACCGGGTTGTCCCTGCTAGGACACTGGACCTTCAAGAGCTCTGTCTTCTCGATGCTCTTCGACTATCTAGGGTAACTATCTCAGAAGACCCCTTTCTAGTTCCTGCTGCCTTATGTTTTTGGAACCCCATTTTCAATTTCTTTCAATTTAGATGTGGGATGATGGCCCCTACTGTTCTTGATATTTGCCATTTACTAGGAGTATCCCCTATTGGCACTCCCATTACACCAGATTTCCCTGATTTAGCAGTCCCTTTCTCCCTCCCTTCTCTTAACTCATCTTACAGTGATTTTGTTAAAGCTGAGAATAAAAAAGAGGGCCTGGTAACTGATAGGGAATTCTTTTCCTTCTTGTTATATTGGCTTTGCAAATTCCTCTTTTGCACTTCCTCGCAAAGAATCATGCCTGAATTTGCCCCTCTTGCCAAAGCCCTTGTTTTGCAGAAAAGGGTAGCCTTGGCCCCATATGTTCTAGGCCATGTGTATAGAGTTTGCTCCCTCTTTTGTGAAAAACCCTTAGATGCTAATCAAGGAGATCCATTCTGGATCCTTCAGCTTTGGCTTTTTGCCTATTTTACTGAATTACAATCCAAATGTCTTAAATTTTCTAGGCTACACTCTCTTACCCATGGCATAAGACTGGCCAATGCTTCACTTTCTCTCTACTTTTGCCTTCTATTTCTCTTTCCATCAACTTCAGTTATCCTTCCTATTCACCATTTCCGCCCCTTCGAACCCAGCATTGGTCCAACTTGGTTAAATAATTTCCTAAGTGACAGGCTCTGTGCCTCACCTGCTCACAAGGATATATGGGCTTCCCTTCTGATTCCTAGAGAGCTATTTATCGGGACCACGAACCCCAGAGCTTATAAATGCATAGCTGAGCCGTATTGTCCTGCTCAGTTTGCTAGACAATTTGGCTTCACACAAGGGGTCCCAATACCTCTCTGGCAACACCAACCTGAGCCTCACTATGAGGGATTTGAAGGTTCGGAAATCGAGGTTAGAAGAGGCAACCTTCAAGTTTATAGATGACTTGGCCAATTTTGAATACACCCCTTTCGTTCCTCAAGGTACTATATTGAAGAGATACCAAAATTGGTGGGTGAGCAATATGGAAGTCTATTTGGCCATTTCACCTCAAAACCTACTAAAGGTGTTAGATGTATCCAAGCCCAAGGGAGCTGGGTTGTCATTTCTTCCGCTTTTCAGCTGCAGTACCTGCTACAACTCAGTCTATTCCTGCTGCCTCAACTCCTCCTAAAGTTGTTCGAACTGCTTCGAAGAAAGGTATATACCTTTGTCTTCTTTCCTTCGATCTTCTACGTAATACTTGTTATCTTATCCTTAATTCTTCTTCTGTGAAGGTGGTTAACAGCAAAAGAAGAGGAGACTCCTTGAGCTAGAAAAGGAAAAATTTGAGTTTCAAGTAGGGGAAGAAGAAGGAAAAGATCAAGAGCAGGAATCCCTCTTGCAAAGAAAGAAAAGAGAGACTGATTTGGCTCAAGAGAAGACGACTGCTAGGGAGGCAGAGGAGGAACTCATTCTTGGGGAATCAGGATCTCGGACTAAAGAAGTTGAGAAGACAATGGAGGAGCAGACAATACCAATTCAGAGAAAAAAGATAAGAAAGATTACTGTCTCTCCTGATGATTTCGCTGAAGATTCTGATTCCGAGACAATTGCCCAAGCAATAGAAAAGAAAAGGAAAGTGACTGCTTCAGTTACTGGCTTGGCTGAAGATCCCATCCATGAAGCAGCTGCTAAGGCCGTAGAACAAGAATACTCCAAGGCCATAGTTGTCTTCGAAAGGGCTGAGAAGAGACGGCAACAACAATTTCTAAGAGAGGAAGCTGCTGCTGCTGATGCATTACCGAGGGAAATGGCGATAAAGCAGCAGACTGCCGAACATTACTCCCTTCGCAGCTCTCCCATCAGTGCTAGTGCTTCCGGAACAAGTAATTTCCTTCATGCTTTTATTCTTTTCTTGTCAAATCTTCAATATTGAGATTCAACATTTCTTTATATTTCTCCTTTTGCAGTAACAATCAATGATCCTGTCCCTCAATTTACTTCTCTTCCGAGCCTTGCTTCTCCCGCTCCTTCCAAGGAAATCCCAACTGCTACGCAGTCTGCGATGGCAGTTGATTCCTCTATCGAGGGTGCTGGTAGTTCTCCACCTCATAATTCATCACCTTTGCCTACTTCCAGCCCCTCCTTACTTGATTCGTTGGTGGCTAAGACCATAGAGACTGCCAAAGACGCTCCATCCATTTCTCCTATCCCCATGCAGTCCTCTGTGCCTTCCACCACAATTTTCTCTGCATCCTTTATGTCTACGGATGAGGTAGATATCTTCAAAGCCAGACTAGCTAGTCTCTTCGACATACCCTCTACCTCTCCAACATTCAATGCTGAAGCTGAGCCATTAGTCTTGGCTGACTCCTTACTGGAAATTTTTTAGAGTTCTTCTTCCTCCAGCGGCAAGCCTTCTGGACCTTTGATAGACTTAGACACATGCCTGGAACTACTGACTTCCTTTTCGAGGATTCCCTTCGAGGCTCTACAGAGGCCTATAATCAGAAATGGGTTTCTTCAGTGCTGTAAACTTGCTGAACAGTCAGGCATGGATGTTTCAAGCCATTTGTCTCAGGCAGCAGTTACTGTCGATTTTTACATCAGCATTTGTCAAGCTGCCAAGGCTGAGGCTGAGAAATTGGCTGGCGACCAGAGTTTTGTTTCCCAAGTGCATACTGAAGTATCAACTCTGAAAGAACAACACTCCTCTGCCTCCCACTTTCGAGTCCAGCTGCTGGAAAAGAAAGCTCAGCTTGAAGAGGAGCTGGCTGCAGTAAACCAGGCCTTGGTTCGAACTGACACTAAATTGCAAATCACCAACCAAAACTGGAACCCGATCGAAAAGGAGAGATGACTGCAGCTATTCAATTATTTCCATCACTTAACAATAGGAAATCTACTGTACAAAAACAATTAAGACATTGTAATGATTTCTGGGCCAATTTGTGGCACAATGTACTTAATTCTTTATGAAAGAACAAATTTTGTCTATCATTTGAGCAGTCTTGTGTTTTGTATTTAATGTTTATTTTATTCCTTGTGTTTCCCAAATGGTTGGAAAATAAGGCTTCAAATATCTGCCATTAATCTTCTTGGAATGTACATACCCATTCAAATTTCTCAAATGGTATGCTCCAAAAGGCAGAACTCTATGAATTTGATATGGTCCTTCCCAGTTAGGTGACCATTTGCCAAACTTATGGCTTTTAATTCCTATTGGGAGTATTGTTTTCCATACCAAATCACCTTCATCAAAGCCAATGTGTTTGACTTTCTTGTTATAATTCTTGGCTGCCTTCTTCTTTTAGAAAAGAATGCTATTTAATGCCAAAATTCTGGCTTCATCTATGCCTTCTAACTCCAAGCACATACTTTGATGGTAATTGCTCAGGATCTAACTGATCTTGGCATCTTACCCTCAAAGATTTAACATTAATTTCTACAGGTAAAACTGCATCATGCCCATATACTAAGGCATAAGGAGTGACTCCTGTGCTTGATCTTGGGGAAGTTCTGTAAGCCCATAAAACATCCAACAAAAGGTTATGTCAATCCCTGGGATTATCCTCCACAACCTTTTGTATTCCTTTTTTCAAGGATTTGTTGGATGATTCAGCTTGACCATTGACTTGTGCATAATAAGGTGTGGAATTAACAAGGCTAATTCCAAACTCTGCCACAAAAGACCTTACCATTTTTCCATCGAACACAGTCCCATTATCCACAGTTATAGTTTGTGGGATGCCAAATCTATGGATCAAATCTTTAATGAATCCAATGACCTCTGTCTGATCTACAGCCTTGTATGGCTTGGCTTCTATCCACTTAGTGAAGTAATCAGTGGCCACTAAAATGAAACAATGATGCTTCGAAGAAGGTGGGTGTATTTTCCCCATCATATCCATGGCCCACCCTCTGAATGGCCAGGGCTTTACTACTGCATGAAGGTCAGTTATGGGCACATGCCTTATTGTGCCATGCTTTTGGCATGCCTGGCAACCCTTTGCATATTCTATGCAGTCTTTAAGGATAGTTGGCCAATAGTAGGAATGCCTTCGAAGCAACCATCTCATCTTTACACTAGGCTTGAGCAGCACAGATGCCTTCATGAACTTCAGCCATAGCTGTTAATGCTTCTTTTGGGCCTAAACATTCCCGCAACAAACCATCCCCCCCCCTTTTATAGAGAGCATTACCATATATCATGTATTGCATGGACTGCAATTTGATTTTCCTGCTGGCCTTCGAAGATGGACCAGCTAAGTATTGCATTATTGGATGCCTCCAATCTTGTTCTTGTAAGTCATTATGATTGACTTCCAAGACCACATTCCTTTTATTCAAAGGTTGTATTAATCTTTGATATGTTGTTTGGCTTATGTCCCTTTGGGTATTATCCCTTCTCTTGAAGTTCGAAGCTTTCTGAGCTACATCATTAGCCTTATTGTTCAAGAATCTTGGAACATGAGTTACATTTGCTATTTGAAACTGAGAAAGCAAATGCAATGCAACAACATAGTATGGCAAAATACTTATGCTTTGACACTTGAAAATCCCTTTCACTTGGTTAACCACCAATTGAGAGTCTCCAAATATGTCAACTGCATGTACTTGTAATCCAATAAGAATTTCTAGTCCCACTATTAAGGCTTCATATTCAGCCTGGTTATTGGAACAGGTGGCTTCATCCACTCTGAAACCATGTGTGGTTTCTACCCCTTGTGGAGACTTAATCACAATACCAATTCCAGTTAAACCATTGGCTTTCGATCCATCGAACCACATCTGCCATGGCTCAACACTAGCCATACCAAGCTCCATTATCTCTTGGCTCTCTGTTTGAGATGGATGGTCTGCCAGAAAATTGGCTAAAACTTGCCCTTTTACTGCCCTTTGAGGGACATATTCTAGATGAAATTCTGATAAGGCTAGTATCCACTTGCCAATTCTCCCCTCAACATAGGTCTGGATAACATGTACTTAACCAAATCTGTGGTTGCAATTACCAAGACAGTTGTAGGTAAGAGATAGTATCTTAATTTCATTGCAGCAAAATACAAAGCAAGACACAGCTTTTCAACAGCTGAATATTTACATTCACAAGAATTTAAAAACCTACTAAGGTAATAAACAGCTTGCTCCTTGCCTTCTTCATTATCTTGAGCCAAGAAAGCTCCTAATGAATCTTCTGCTGCGGCTATGTACAACTTCAAGGGTTTATTTCCTTTTGGTGGCATCAGCACTGGAGGGTTGGCCAAGTAGGCTTTGATACCTTCGAAAGCAATTTGATGCTCTGCTGTCCACACAATTCCTCTTCATCTTTCAGCCTTAACAAGGAAGAAAATACTTTAGTTTTCCCTGCAGTGTTAGAAATGAACCTTCGAAGAAAGTTAACCTGTCCAAGGAACCTTTGTAATTCTTTCTTACTTGATGGAGGCCTGGCTTCAATGATGGCTTTGGCTTTATTCTGGTCAATCTGTATTCCTTTCTTGTGTACCACATAACCCAAGAAGTTTCCAGATGATACGCCAAAAGCACACTTAAGAGGATTGAGCTTCAATTTGAACTTTCTCATTCTTTCAAAGGCTGCTTCTAAATGAAACAGATGCTCCTCCATGGACTGGGATTTCACTACAATGTCATCAATATAACACTCTAGATACCCTCCAATGAGGTCATGAAAGATAGTGTTCATAGCCCTCTGATATGTAGCCCCAGCATTCTTCAGGCCAAATGGCATTTTAACCCATTCGAAGGTGCCAATATTTCCAGGACATCTGAATGCTGTCTTGTGGATATCCTCCTCTGCAATGCAGATTTGGTTATAACCAGAGTGCCCATCCATCATTGATAAAACTTGATGCCCTGCTGAACTGTCTACCAGCAGATCCACTATAGGCATAGGGTACTCATCTTTGGGAGTTGCTAGATTTAAGTTTCTGAAATCGATGCATACCCTCATTTTGCCATTCTTCTTAACTACAGGCACAATATTAGATAGCCATTCAACATACCTGGCTGTCCTAATAAAGCCTGCCTTGAGTAGTCTAAGAATCTCTTCCTTGACCTTCTGAATTACTTCTGGACTCATTCTTCTTGGTTTCTGCTTGTATGGCTTGAAATTAGGCTTCATAGGGAGCCTATGTTCCACTAATGACCATCCAATCCTGGTAGTTCATTATAGGACCATGCAAAGCAATCTTTGTATTTCTTTAGAACAACCAACAACTGGTCTCTGTCCAGAACATTCAAGCAAGCACTTATATAGGTGGGCTGTTGTATAGAGCCTTCCCCTAAATTTATTTCTTCTAAGGGGTCTTGTGTCTGAGAACTTATTGAAGCTTCTTCCTTGGTTTCTTCGACCTTCGAAGCAACCTTCTTGCTTTGTTCTGCTCCCATGTTCTTTAGTTCAACATCTTTGCCCTCCTCCTCATAGACAAAATCTGTCCATAAGGCATCCTCCTCCTGTATCTCCTGGACTTTTGTTTCAATGTCCAATGCACAGTATTTACCAAGGGTCAAAATTCTGACCTGTTGCTGTTCCTGCTTGCAGCCAATTATCATGGCTTTTCTCTCTTGCTCCTGTACTTGCTGGACTATTGATTTTACATCCAATGTTGAGAATTTAATCAGAGCCAAGGACTTGGCTTCTTGTTCTTCATCTCTTTGCCTATAACCAGGCATCATTGTCATCCTTAACGACAATCTCTTCATCAGCACTCTCTTGGACTAAGTGCTTCAGGTGTGTTACTTCCTCCTCATCAGCCGTCACTTCGGCTGAGCCATCAACTTTCCTCAGTATGCTGAGTGGTGTTACCCCCTCAATATACAACTTGGCCTCTGCAAAATCTGCACAGGCTATGAAGGGTTGAGGATCTGCATTAATTTCCTCCGTCTCTCCATTGCCTAAGGCCATTATGATTTTCTGATGCAAAGAAGAAGGCACACATTTGTTAGTGTGGATCCAATCTCTCCCAAGTAGAGCATTGTATTTAGCATTACTGTCAATTACGAAGAATGCTGTCATGCAGTCCCTGGTCCCCATGCTCAAGTTAATGGGTAAAATCCCCTGAGCCATTTGTTTATCTCCAGCAAAGCCAGCGATGGTTGTGCTGGTTGGGATCAACCTGGGATTCTTTTTCCCTAGTTTCTTCAAAGAAGATTTCGGTAGTAAGTTCACTGCTGCTCCATTGTCTATCAGGACTCGGTTCAGTTGTATCCCATCGAAGAAAGCCTTAATGTACAAAGGCTTGACATGTTGTGTCATAGAATTTGAGAGATACTCAAAAGGATACGAGAGGTTAATGCTCACCTCTTCTTCACTTTCATACTCAGTTTCCATTGGGGGTAGCCATTCCAGGATCATCTTGTACCATACTTACTTGTGAGTCTTCACTAGAGACAAGAATAGGATCCATATCTTGGTCCTCATTCCCAGCCTGGAACTCATGAGGCAATATGTGTACCATATTGACTGATACTGGAGAAAATGAGCCAAATTGGATGGCTGGCTGTACCTGCTTTCTCCCTTGGCCACCTTGTTCAATTATTTCAGCAGCATCCTCCATGCTGCATTCTGGTACTTCGTTGCTAACTGATTCCTTCGAAGGATCTTTCTTAACTGGTTTTTCAACCAAAAATGTTTGCTCAGCCATGAAGGCTTCGAACATTTCTTCCTCTGCCATTTCCTTCTTTTGGCTTATGCCAATCTCTTCTTCCGTCTCGCTATCACTTTCCATCAGAGCCTTCTCCAACCCTGCTAAGCTAGCCTTCTCCCTGGCCTTTAGTTCAGAATGAACTTTGGCCAACTGTTCTCTGCTGCCAACCACTTTGTTCTGTGGATTTAGCTTTGGAGCATGGTCTGACTTTGGATTCTTCTTTCCTTTTGTCTTAACCAGTGAAGAACTCTCTCCACTTTCTTTCAGATCTTGCTGGTATTGGATGTACCTGCGTTGAATCTTCCTCCTTTGTGATCTTGAAATGACTGGAACCATATCTGGTTACTTTGTCTTTGGGTGTTTAAGCAATACGCAATTGTTCGGAGTCACCAATGGAGGCTTGACCATCCTACCTTGGTTTCCAACATCCCTTTGGGCAGGCACCTCCCTAGGCTTGTTCTGCATTACAAACCAATCTGGGACCCCAGGTACCCACGAACTTGCTGACTCAGATGTTGAACTGCTTTTTTCAACCTTCGAAGCCATCTTCGAAGCTGGCTGTAAAGGTAAGTGTTTGGCTCTGACCTCATGTTTTGAGCCTGATTCAGACCTTCGGTGCAGATAGCCACTTTCTGTCCTACGTGAGGTTGGTCTAGGGGGCCAATCCCTGGCTTTGATCCCATGAAATGAGCCTCTCTCCAGTCTTCTTTCAGAATGACTGCTTTCCATTCTGTAATAGTTAGGTGGCCTGGATTCATGTAAGGGCCTCTTGCCTTTAGCATGCATTCTGTCCATTGCAGGCTCAACCACTGGTGGTCGCTGCCTATCACTAGCCGGATACGGCCTTTTGTTGTAAGCGTTGGTTGATTTAGGACGTCTCTGAACATCCCTGTAGTATTGCTTCCCATCAATTGGAAGCTCCTTCAACAATTTATAACTCAGTCTGCACCTAGGACACATCCTCTGCATTACAGCTGCTTCCAAGGAATCATCATCCAGTGCTTCTTCATCAGAGTGTTCCTTCTGGTGCGAGAAACCTTGTCCAATGGCTGGTGGGTTTCCAGTGTCCTTCTTGGTAGTTGTCTGGTTGGCAATATGTATCTGCACATTGACCTCTTCCAACTCTTGCAGAGATAGATTCTGGAAGTTTGGTACAACCACATTAGCTGTGCTTTCTCCAACTTCTGGAAACGGATTGCTGTCAATCCCCATGACCTTTTCTGTTTTGGCTGGAAATTTCAAACTCCCTTTTCCGAATTTGTTCTTGGATCCTGTCTCGAAAAACAATGCAGTTTTTAGTCGAGTGAGACCAAGAGTTATGCCATTTACAATATACTTTTCCCTTAAGTTCATCTGGAGATGGCAGTTTTACTCCTTTAGGTAACTTAAGAAAGTTGGCCACAAGCAAATGATCAAAAATGTCATCTGCTTTTGTTAAGTCGAAAGAGTACTTTCTGTGAAAGTCTTTCTTTTTAAACTGCTGGTCAATTGTTGTATCCTTATGAACTAATGCCTCACAGATTACAGGTTCTTTGCCCACAATCTCCGCTGCATCGATCTCATAATTAGGATCTCTATAATATGTCTTGTACGACGCATTATTTCGATCTTGTTCCTCCTCTAGTAATGCTTCGTATCTAGACACCTTATAGGTCAGTTCCACCAAATCTCTAAATTCGGTTGAGTCAAACTTCTTTCGAAGCCTGAACTCTAGGCCGTTTTGAGCCAATCTTACAAATTCTGATTCTGGCAGGATGACTCTACATTTATTTCGAGCCCTTTTAAATCTGGCAACAAACTGAGTAGCCTTTTCTTCAGGCCCTTGACTCAATCTAGCCAAGTCTGCCATAGAAACATCTGGCTCTGATTGGAAGAATTGGGCGTGAAACACCTCTTCCATTTGTTGCCAATTTTGAATGGAGCCAGGTGTAAGGTTGATGTACCATACAAACGCTCCTCCAGTTAGAGAATTTGGGAATAATCTTAGTTTCATAAAGTCATGATTAGTAAATTCACCGCATTGAGCAGCAAACCTAGCAATATGCTCTATTGTTGACTGATTTCCAGTCCCATAGAAAAGGGTAAAATCTGGTATCCTGAACCCCCTTGGGTATTTATGTACCCTATCCACCCATTCTGGGTATGGTTTCTGTATACAGGAGTCTGGACCCCCCGAGCCATCGGTCCACACATCTCCCTAACAATATCAACAATTTGGTCCCTAGAGACCATATTTTGTGCCTGCTGAACCACTACCGGAGGGATAA
Organism: Camellia japonica; assembly: GCA_030407325.1. Classification (NCBI taxonomy): domain Eukaryota; kingdom Viridiplantae; phylum Streptophyta; class Magnoliopsida; order Ericales; family Theaceae; genus Camellia; species Camellia japonica. The sequence goes on from JAPPVO010000016.1 coordinate 171,078,337, forward strand.
ACACAGGATTTGGTGGACAAACTTGTGCTTGCGATCCTCTTAGTCCATAATGTGGTACATTTGGGACTGGTTGCCCTTGTGGTGTAGGTTGTTGTTGGGGGTGTGGGTAACCCCTTTGAGCCTGTCCTGCGAAAGGACCTGCGAAAGGCGCTGGAACAGGTGTTGTGTCCCTTCCATTCGCAGGCCAACCTTCAAACCCCCGGGTATAAATTCGAATAAGGGATTATTATATCCCCTAGTGCCAGGTATGGCTTCGAACATAGGATTTGTAACCATTCTTACGCCAGTTTCTTGTACTTGACCAGATCCACCAACTTGTGTGGCTTCATTGTTAAGTACTGAGGCATTTTGGCCTGCTATAGGCCTCGAAATGGGTTCATACCAAGACTGAGGTGATGGTCTTTCATAGTTCTGGTTACTAGCTTGACCATTAGAATGTCCATTAACTTGCATAGGCTGTTTATCTCTAGCCAATCTTTGCTGAGGGACATTTAAAACTTCCTCTGTGTGTCTTGCGTTTGTTGGTTGGTGGTTATTCATTCGATCCAAAAAGGATGTTGCCCACCTTTCCATTGTGTTCATTAATTGTTGTCTCATAGCATCTCCTAGGCCATCCCATGGATTTGTTGGCTGAGTAGATGGAACAGTGGATGGTCCAATTCCTTGGTTTCGTCCAATATTGTGAACATATGGTTCTTGTCCCGAAGTACTAGTCTGTTCGACCATAGGTTCTGATAACATGGGAGTTTCCACAGGATGTGTTACCACATTATCCTCTGGATTAGGTATTTCTACCTCTCCTTCTACGCCTTCTTCCAAGCGTTCATTTTCTCCTTGTCGTCTTCGTCTAGCCATTTTAACAAGTCCCACTGGGCGTGCCAAAAATATATGTTGGCTTTTTGGCTTTCGAAGGGTATTTTTGTAAATGCGAGCGTGCCAGCAAGGATCAATCAGTCCTTACAGAAATTATAATTGCCAACCAATTATCAGACGATTGTGTTTTAGTTCTCTCAGCCTCAATGAAGAGGACTTTTACTGGTGGCTTGACTTAGGAGAAATTAAACAAAATAACAATGAAATGACAAGTAACTGAAGTATTTCATTAAAATGAAAACTTACAATAGTCCAAACTCAGCCTCGTTGAGGTTTACAGTGACGATCTACTTGAAACTACTCCTATGAATGAAGTACAGTGTGAGAATTTAAAGTGCAGGAATGTAAAGAACGGATATTTAAAAGTGCAGGAAATGTAAAGACTGGAAAAGAAAATGAAGTCAATGACTGATTTGTTGGATCTGAGTCTGGGGGTTTTTTCTGGAGGCTTCCCTGCTATTTATACTTGTCAAGGATGACCTTCGAACTGCACTTCAAACCGTCGAACTGCTCCTCCATGATCGCTAATCATGTTGCCTTATAAGTAGTTCCACTATGCCATCACTTGCAGTTGAGCTTCCCTCCTGTATTTGAATTTGAATATGAGTAACCGTTGAAGCCACGTCACCTTGCATCTCTTTACTGATCTAGTACTACTCAGATCTCGTGAGAACCAATATTAATTGCCACGTGTACGATCAGGATTGAAGACTCAAATAATCTCCCCACAATGCCCTTACTCTGCCACGTGTCGAATTGTAACTGGCTTTTACAAAATATGTAGCCAACACTATCCGATGATTAATCATCTGCTGACTATTAAGCATTGCGATCAAACTTTAATAATATTTATTTGATATTATTATACATTAATATTATCATATTGGAAGAGAATGATGAGGTAGAGATGAAGAGAAGCATGTGTTTCGTCGTCTTCTTTTGTCGTCTTTCTTTGCTGATGCCATCGTTCACTGTATGTGAACAAAAGGAATAACTGTAATAAGAAATCTGTTTAAGGACTTTTGAAAGGGTTTTTTAAAATAGTGTAATTTGTGATTTGTTTATTATTTGGATGTATCTTAAAGGATAAGTTGGGAAAAAACATAAGAGTAAATTATAATTATAAATAATTTAATAGAGTGTATTAAAAATTGAGTATATTTAATGATTTTTTTGGTGCAAATACAATTTTACAATTTTAAATGAGTAGTATAATTCAAACTTAACTTTGTCAGTTATACAACCAACCATTAAAAAAATAAAAATAAAAATTCATTATAAAGTATAGGCACACAATATGTATGTAAATATAGGGAAAGATTATGGTAGATGTGTACCGTATGCGTCTTATAATTAAAAAAGAAAATAATACAATTTCATACTTTTTGAGTCATAACTACAAAAAAAAAAAAAAAATCATAATCAAACAACACAGATATAACCAAAAAATTCATGAGTTATAACTAAAATAAAATTATAACTAAAGAAAAAAATGACATAATTTAGGTTTGCATATAATTGGGGGTGTAACAACACATGAGACATAACTAAAAAATTCATGAATTATAACTAAAATAAAATTATAACTAAAGAAGAAAATGACATAATTTAGGATTGCATATAATTGGGGGTGTATAGTAGAATTTCTCGTAAATATATTGTGATATAATATAATCAATGAATTTACTTTTTTAATTAATGTATCATATTATAATAAAATTTAATCACAATCTAAAATTTTATACAATATAAAATTAAATAATATTTAAAAAAAAAACATAAATTATGTTTGGATTATGAATTTGGATGAAGAAAATGAAAATATGAATAAAATATTGATTTATTTTGAGTTTTTTTTGTTTTTGTTTTGAATATTCTAAAAAATCAAACTATTTACAAGAATAATATAGTTTTTAAACTATTTGGCAAACTAATCCACTTTTTAAAATCTCATTTTCAAAATGCAATTTGATGACAAAATCGCATATTCAAAATGTACTTTCATTGTGACATAGCCACCTAAGGGTGCTACGTGGGCATGTTGAAATCACATTTTCAAAACCCGAGTTTACTTAGAAGTTGTATTTTCAAAACATAATTTCAACCTTGATATGAAATTGCATTTTTAAAATGCGATTTCAACATAGCATGTTCATTTTGAAAATGATATTTCAATATGAAATTTTATTTTGAAGATGTGATTTCAACATAAGGTTGGTATTGCATTTTAAAAAGGAGATTTTAGTTAAATTGCATTTTAAGTGAATTTTCAAGAAATCGTAATTCAGGAAACACTATTTTCTGGAATCACAATTTCAAAATACAAAATAAAAATGATTGGTTTAATTTCATAATGAGTCATGATAGAGACTCCCTCCAATCACCACCCTCACAACCCCCACACACACACGTGGCGGGTGATGATTGGAGGAGCAGGAAAAAAAGAAAAAAGAAAAAGAAAATGTAACCAGTGAGAGAGAGAAGGGGTCAAAGGGGGTGGGGGGAAAAGGGGGCATGAAACATTTTTGTTTCATAATATGCTTTTATTATTTTTTTAAAGAAATAAAAATTAATTTGACAAAAAATAAAACTTAAAAAATAATTTTTAAATTTTTAAAGATTATGTATTCTCTTAGAAAAGATAAAATCATGTCAAAGTAATGAGTGCTTTTATTTTTCAAAGTAATGAGTGTTTTTATTCTCTTAGAAAAGATAAATTAGTTTCAAGTTTTTTTTAAATTTTTTTGTAAAAATCAAATTCTCAAAACAAAACCAAAAAGAGTTAGTATACATGGTTGGTATAAGATTTCATGTTAAAAAATATTTAAGATAGCAAAATTTTATTCAGTACATAAATGTGATTTCATTAAATAATTAAGATAACAAACTTTTTTATTTTTTATTTTTATGTAATGAAATCGTATGAATTTGGATTATATACGAATACAAGGTTGCTACATTAACTATTTTTTAACATAGAATTACATTTTGAAATTGCAATTTCATTATTTTGCTTTTTCAAATTGTGATTTGGTAAAATCGTATTTTCTAAATTAAGAAGGTATTTGGGATAATCTAAATAAGTATTTTTTTTTGACTTTTTTACGAAAAAACATGAAATATGGGTTGGATTTGAACTAGGAATGGCAACGGGGCGGGGCCGGGGATCACACTCCCCATCCCCGATCCCCAATGGCCAAAACTTCCCCGTCCCTGACCCCGATCCCCGACGGGGAACCTGTCACGATCCCCGTCCCCGTCCCACCCCTAACGGGCATCGGGTTTCTCCGACCTCGAAAATTTTTCGACCCAAATCTGTTTCAACATTCAACACCATCAACAACAACTTTTAACATCATTAATATCCTCAAAAAATCATACATAGAGAGAGACACACACACATACTTACATACTTACATGTATACATTCACACAAAGACACACACATACATTATACATACACACAGACACACATACATGTAGAGAGAGAGAGAGAGGGAACGGCGGAGGAGATCGGCTGATCGGTGGCGACGACGGAGGAGATCAACACAGATATGAGATCTCTGTGTGACTGAGGGCAGCGATGGAGGCGGAGGTGGAGGTGGACAGCGATCTGAGATCTCTCGGAGCGAAAGGCGGAGTCGACAGTGGTGAAGCAGTGGTGCGAGGTGGGCAACGACTCCTGCGTCGCGGACAGTGATAGCTGTGCTGAGGAGACGGAGAGGAGAGGTGCGAGAGTGAAAGAGAGTAGAGGGAAGAGAGAGAGTGAGAGAGAGAGAGAGAGAGACAGAACATAACATTTATTAAGGGATATATATACTAACTTTAATTCGGGGGGCTAACGAGGACGGGTTTGGGGTCGGGGACGAGCTGGGACCGGGGGTGAAAAACATATCACCGTTTCTGGCCCGAAAATCATCAGGGATTTATTTTTGAGTACCATCCCCGGCTCGTTGGGGATATTTTTCGGGAAAAAACCGCTCTAATCGGGGTCGAGGGGTCGGGTCCCCGTCGGGCCAATTTCAAATTGCCATCCCTAATTTCAACTGATGCAGTAGACAGGTGATGTGACTCAAATAAGATGATTGTGATCAAAATAGGATAATGTGCTATTTTAGCGCATGCCAAACACCCCCTAAGATTTCTTGAAAATCGATTTAACTAAAATCTCATTTTCAAAATGTGATACCCAATCTTATTTTTTCATTTTCAAAATGTTGAAATCTCGGCTCAAAATGATTATTCAAACATCATTTTTGCATTAATGTTGTGTTTTGAAAACGTAATTTATGGTAGTGTTAAAATTACGTTTTTGAAAATGTAACTTTATGGTAAACTTGCATTTTCAAAATGAGATTTCAATATAGCTCTCGTTTGGCATGGAGATTTTTGGGGGCTAAAAAGCTAAAATAGTCATAAAAAGACAAAATATGTTAAAAAGTCAATAAGATAAAATGTCATATTCAAACCACAATCATTTTATTTTTTTTCACAAAAGTTAAAAAAATCAAAAAATTCATGTCAAATGAGATTTTTTAGCCTCAAACTAAAATAGATAAAAAGTCAAAAAGATAACTCACATCCCAAACGAAGTCATAGTCACGTTGGCAATTTCTTGTGGGCATGTCATCATGAAATTGTATTTTAAAGATGTGATTTTGTCATAAAATTACATTTTGGAAACACAATTTTAAAAAGTAAGTTAGTTTGTTAAATAGTTTGAAAAGTATGTTATTTCTGTAAAAAGTTTATTTTTAAGAATATTATGAAAAAAAAACTCAATTTATTTTACCCATTTGTTTGTTTGTTTATTTGTTTTTTGTTTTTTTTTGAAATACCTACTTAATTGGTGGAGATTCTAAAATAATAATTAATATCTTATATTAACGAAGGAGATATAAGAATTTTGACTAACTATCATTAATTAAGCGACCAATTTGTTTGGGTTACGCTTCAATCTTTTAAAAAAAAGGAAAATTGTTTGGGTTACGCCATTAGTAAATCTGTTATTTGGAAGCAACGTAGAATGGCACAATTGATTACGTGGAACAGTAAGACAACTTATAATATTTAACTTCTTGTTCATATTCGCTTACGTTAATAATAGGACTACTTTACCTCGCGTATTATGACTTACCTCCCCTTCTTAATTTATAGACAAAACTATTCACCTTAGCATTAGTAATTTAGTGGATCATATAAATTATGTTTATTTTGTAAAAAATAAAATAAAGTGATTGTGATTTTTTTTTTTTTTTGTTCTTAAGATATTGGTTGGAACAATCTTCTGTATAAAATAAATAAATTGAAACAAAATCAAATAAATAAAATAAATAACTTACTGAATTTATTTTATCGAACCAAATGAATAATAAAAAGATCAAGTCGAGTGCGTGACACTCTGTCCTTAAGACAGATTCGCCCCGCTACGGACAAGTGGCGTCTATCTCCCAAGATACAATGATCTTCACAAATTGTAGTAGTACTCCAAACAATTTGTACGGCGAACAAAAACCTTGTATTTTATACTCTCTTTATTTTTCTTAAAATAATATGAAGAATAATTTATGCAAAAGAACAAAATCGAACTGCAAAACGATGATTTTCGGATCTGGAAAAATCTGCTGGAATGTCTAGGAATTTATAGGACTGAACAGGTTTAATTATTCAAACTGAACATGTGGAATTTGAATCCAACAGATGCAAAACAGTTTAAACAGATAACTGCTGGGCAGTTTATATCTGTTGGAAAAACTGTTGGCAGATTTGAATCTGTCTGGCAGTTTTAAATCTGTTCGGGTTCTAACAGATCTGAAAACTGTTTGGACTGTTTAACCTGTTTGGAAAAATTGGACAGGAAGAGGAAACATTGGACAGTTTGAATTTAATTTCGTTAAAAACTGTTTGGAAAAATTGGACTGGAAGAGGAAACATTGGACAGTTTGAATTTAATTTCGTTAAGAATTTCTAGAAAAATTCAAATAAATTTTTGTCCAAAAAATTAATATAAGAACCGACTCGATCTACAACCCATACTCGCGCCCGATCGGACGGATGGCGGCGCGCTCGTGTGGTGGTTTGGGCTAAGATTCATTTTGTCTATAACTCCTTTCTTCTACAAACATAGGTTGTCCCCTTGGGGCCCAACCCAAGTTAATATACTAAAGAGCTTATATATTCACAAAAACTCTCTTAAAGTTTCAATGTGGGACAACTTATAAACCCACATTTACTTATTTAATTGTCCATTCCATGAACCCGAAAACGACGTCAACTTCCAATTCACTTATAAATGATTTTGACGAACCGTCTTCATCGTGTGACTTGCCATGCGGCAAGAAACAAGTCACCTCTTCCGATCCACCTCAAAAGACGTGTGAACCCCACTAAATTTTAGGCTCAAAATTAGTCCAAAATAAACCTATAAAAACCAATTATTCCAACAATATTAGCAATCTAAAGTGAAAATATTATGTTATCTCAATTTTATACAAATAACAATGTATATTTTTATATATTAAAAGTTTTCACCTACGCTTCGTTTGTTTCAATATATTGAAAAATATTTTTTTTATATTTAGGGCTTGTTTGGGGTGTCCTAAATAAGTGCACTTTTTATCTTTTTAGACTAAAAAGTTGAGGTTGAAAATATGAATGTTTGGGTTAACTTTTTGACTTTTTATGGAAAAATGTGTAATAAAAAATTGTAAAAATTGGTTTGTAGGGAAAAATTAGAATTGGGAGTTGTGCAGCCGTAATTGTTGACTTTTGGTGAATAGTCATAACTTTTTAACTTTTTGAGTAACTTTTTGACTTTTTAACTTTTTGGGGTGTTCCTAAACTTGGCCTTAGTGGTGGTAGAGTGGCAGGACTACCCTGACTTTTTAAGGACTTAAGGCGAACTCAAAAATTGGGCCCTACTCTCATATATATTTTAATATATATATTGGTAAAATAGTAATAATTTTTGATTTTTTTTTATTTTTTATTTGTACCTTTTATAAATTTGTTGCATGGTACACATGATTATTGACGTAAATTATAATTATTGACATAAATTTTGAACATTTTTTATTGTTAACACTACTAATTTTTGCACACTTTTTCTTGATGTAGTAAATTAAATTATAAATTTTAATTAACTTCTAATTTAAAAAAATATATTTATCCAAAAGCAATTGTAACTGGTATAGTCAAACAATATTCTATAAATAATTCAAACATTTGGCAAGCAACCATCTATTATTTTTAAATAATTTACCAATTCAATTATTTGTTTAAACTTTTATTTTTAAACTATTAATATTGTAATATAGTGTTTGGTTTATTAAAATAAAATTGAATTGAATGAAATGGTCATTCCTTAGTCATAAAATTATTGTTCCTTCAAAATGGTGAATAATGATTTCATTTGTAATATTAGTAAATCAAACGCGAAAATGAACATTATGATAGAATGATTATTCTGTTCAACTTTATTTTAATAAATCAACCAAAATAATTAACTAGACATAATTTAATATCGAAATTATTTTGGGCTCTATTTTTTAGATAGAATTTAGGAGTCTGAGACGACGACCTTACTCGCCTTATCTCAGGGCAGTCTTGTAGGGTGGCAATGAGCGTGGTGTGATGGTGATGGTGAAAATAATGTTTGTAATATAGTGACATTAATAAAACTATAATCTAAACAACGTTTTTATAGATTTTTTTTATTTATCATCAAAAATATTTTTATTTAATTTTTATTTTCTATTGTATCAAATAACAAAAAGTTTTAAAAATACTTTTTAAACAAACAGTCTATTTATAAATTTATTTCTAATTATAGGCTTATTGGCCTTAAAAAAAAAAAAAAAAAGACCCTAAAATTAAAAAAAGAAATTTAATATGACCAGTCAGTCACAAACAAAATTTACAGACAAGACAAATACCATGTACTAACATCCGGTCTGTATTTACGGTCTTTTTATTTTCTTGTCTACATTTTCAGAAGTAATATTATTGATCTTAAAAGTTTTATCAGGATTTTTATTAATATTGTGCTTGATTAAAGAATTTAGAGGGGAATTTAAAAAAAATTAAATAAAAAGAGTAAGTGAAATATTAATAAAATATTTTTATATTTTACTTAATTTTAAACGTTTTTTTCTTCTACTTTTTAAATTCCTCCTTAAATTTTTTAATCAAACACAACATAAAAATCTCATATAAATATGTGTCATTTTGGGAACATGGTAAAAAGCCACGTTTTTTGACAAAATATCTAAAAACGTGGCTGCCAAAAACGCCAGAAAAGTCATTTGGCAAGTGCCAAAAACGCAGCCGTAAAATTACAAATTAGGGCCTATGAAAAAAAAATAAAAAAATAAATCTCTTATGTTGGATAAGGGTATTTTGGTCATTTTAATTTGATTTGACACCATAAATAAATATTAAACTAAAAAGCAAAAAGTTAACTTTTTATCAACTTCCCAAATCACTTCTAAAAAAGTCAAAAAAATTGATAAAAAATCAAAAATAACTTTTTACCAACTTCCTAAAACAACCCAGACTCATGTCATATCTATATAAAATTTTTAATAAAAATTCTACTCATAAAACTTTTAAATTTTTTAATATTTTTGCATTCCGAACGCTCCGAGATCGAAATTGGGAACGTACACTTCTTTCAACGTGTCCCGATGCCACGTTTCCTCATCCCTTCCTCCTCTCTCTTCTCGAACTAGCACGTGGCCCACCAAACACCACCACCCCGACACCCTCTTAAAATTATGGGGAACCATTCAGGAGCACGTGAAAAAAATATCAATACATGGCTCATAATTTTTTATTTACATTTTATGATAGACATATTTATATTTGATATATTAATAATTTTTGTTTCTCTTTTTTCACTAGTAATTAGTTATAAATTTTTATACTTTTTAAATTTTTTAATTATTCAATTCAAAATTATAAATCATACCTACTCTACCAATCAGAATTTACATGGCACCACGTTACAGTGTCCGAGAAGTAGCCAATAAGTTTTCCACACCCCTCACCCTCTGATATCTCAACACAAGGCCTTGATTTCGCCACGTCATGAGCCCCACTCGGCTGCTCTCGCCCGCACCCTCGTCGAATATTCCAGATCCAGAGCACCAAAGACCCCCACAATTCCCCAATTCCCTTCTTTTTTTCTCGTCGTCACAATTATAAATTCCCTTTCTCTCTCTGTAATCCATCTGGTTCTACGTGAATCTACATAACCCTCAAATCTAGACCGAGAAAGAGGTTTCTCTTTTCGATTCCTTTCAAAACTTTAATGGATAAATTGTCAATCGACTCAACTCAGTTCATCTCTCTTCTTTCGATTCATTTTTCTCATCCCTCCGATCTCTTCTTCTCCAAATCTTTTCGTCGTCTGATTCCTTGTCAATCTTGTATCTTCATCTGACATCTGCAATCGAGAGCTGTCACCAATGGGAAAGCGTAAGTCCTGTTCATATATATATATATATATATATATTTGTGTATCTATTGATTCTAGGGTTTCGGGATTTGACGGGCTAGGGTTCTGTTAATATCATGTTCGAATCGTTGTTTTGATTTTTGATTTTTTTTTTTGTAATTTAGCTTTAACAACAGCAGATTAAGCAAAACCCTAATAAAAGCGTTCGAATTTTGCTTGAAGTTCTTCACTTTTAATATGGTGTGAATTTTATTTAATAAAATTCGGGTTTTTACAGGTAGTTCTCAACGTAAGAATTCTGCAATGTTGGATACTGATGATAGTGATAGTGTGAGTTCGTCGTCGACCGTTCGATCAGATAACATGGTGGTGTCCGGTGCTGAAGAAGTGCAGCTGGGCAGCGAGAGTTTGCTTGATCGATGCATAGATGATTTATACGAAAAAAGGTTCTTATTGTTAGTTAAAATTAAAATTAATTATCTGGGTATTCTTAAATTGTGCTATAAAAGGGAATCGAACGTAAATTATGCGAAATTTGCAGAATTGTTAACCACAATAATGTTGGTAGTTTAATTAAGATGCAGTACTTCTCTCGTTTTAGCTGAGTGCTAATTTTGTTAGTTTTTTTTTGTTTTTTTGAAAAAGGGGGTCCACGAGAGAGAAAGCCTTGGCATCAATTATAGAGGCCTTTAGTAGCAATTTGCAGCACGAGTTTGTGGAAAAGAAGTAAGGATTTTTATTGTCTTGTCTTGTATTTTTTTTAAAAATGTTTGTTTGGATTAATTGATATTTTTTGATAGCATTCAAAAGTCTCTAGAGTAAGGGAACTTATGATTTTTTTTTCTTTTAGTTATTTGTGATTCTTCAAATATTGATGTCACTGTTTGTTCATGTAACATCAATCTTTGCTTTGATGTGATCTAATGACTTGTTATTTCATGCAAGCAGTCTGACCTCGCATGCATTGATGTTTTTGTTTTTTTGACCACAATTGATTTCGTTATACCAATCTGAATATGTTCTTGGACCTTTTTTTGTTTTGTTTTTTCTCTCTATAGTTGTGTGCTCTGCACTGTCACTTAATTTTAATGATGTTCTTTAACTGAAATTGAAAATTAGGGTGAGAAAATGAAGAAGAAAAAGAGAGAGAGAGAGATTGCATTCGATTGTTGATTCATCTGCTTAACTATCAGTGTATATTTAAGTTTTGAATTGTAGAATTATTTGGGTTGCACAGTTGCACCAGCTCTGCATGTCTGTACATTTATGAAACACTGCATATTTATGGATTCATGTGGTGTTTTTTCCTTAGGTTTGCTACTTTGCTGCATCAGTGTCTGAATTCGATCAAGAAGGGGTCTGCTAAGGAGATAGCTTTAGCAGCTCATGCCATTGGTAACTCTTTGACCCTTTGTTTTACTCATTTTGTTTGATTTGGAGTAGTGTTTGAGATATGTATTTTTGTAGGATTGCTGGCTCTGACCACTGGTCCTGGGGAAAAAGCTCAGGAAATATTGGAAGATTCTGTTCCTCCTATTTCACAAGCTCTCAAATCTGGCTCTGAAACATCAAAGATATCGTCGGTATGTTTGATATTGATACTTATACAGCTGATGTTGATTGGGTTTTTATTCCTGCAAGCTATCTTAAAATATTACGGACTTTTTATTGCAGTTACTAGAGTGTTTGGCTATTATCACTTTTGTTGGTGGAACTGAGCAAGAGGAAACAGAAAAATCAATGCAAATGATGTGGCATGTGGTTCATCCAAAACTGTCTGCCAATGTATGTATGCACAATTTACTCAGTTGTATTTGAAATGCCTCAAATGAGGTCATCTTATATATATTTCATTTTGTTGACACGTTTTGTAAATTGTAGCTAATAGAAATTTATAAGCATGCTCTTCACGTCAACTTGAGATGCCTTGATATGTAATGCTGCAGATTTAGATCTTGATTCAAACTTTGGTTGATTAGATGGTAGTTGTCTTTGAAATCTATACTGCGAAAACTAATGCTGCTACCCTTATCAGGTAGTGGCCACTAAACCTTCACCAGGTGTAATAACAGCAATGGTTTCTGCTTGGTCATTTCTTCTTACCACTATGGAGGGATGGACATTTGATCCTAAAATCTGGCAAGAGTGAGTAAATCTTGGTCTCTAGTTTCAATGATCTCTCTCTCTCTCTCTCATTTTATGCGTATATTATACTGCACATTAATACAATAATGCGCACACATGTAAGTCTCTCTCCTCCCTAATATGGTTTCTTTATTATGCTTGTTGGGTATGTGAGAGTTTTGGGATTTAGACATTGAAACCTCCCAAAAATGTCGAATATTTAGTGTTGGACTGTAAGGTCAATTGTTGCTGTGGAGAGAAATTTAATTAAAAGAATTTACCCTGTTCTGCTAATGATGTAGGTCGATTTCTTATTTTTCTACTCTGCTAGACAAGGATGATAGATCCGTGCGCATTGCAGCTGGCGAAGCACTTGCCTTAATTTTTGAGATAGGAAACTTCAAGTTCTCTGGTGAAGCTAAAGCATCTAGTGACAGCTCTGTCTCTCGAGAGGTTGCACATATACAGGGATTGAGGGGGAAATTCCTAAGTCAAGTGAGAAATCTTTCTACGGAGGCAGCTGGTAAAGGGTCTGCTAAGAAAGATCTTAACAGTCAGCGGAACACATTCCGAGACATTCTTGAGTTTCTTGAGGTATTGCTATATTAATTTCCCACATAAACCTTCTTATTTCCTGTGTTGGCTATTATAATATTCTTATTTTATATGAATATCAGGATGGTTATCCTCCAGAAACCTCAATGAAGATAGGAGGCGAGTCTCTGAACACGACATCATGGTCTCAACTGATACAGGTTCCTCCTTTACTCTTCTATCGGGTTTTTGGATGTGAATACTTACACTTTCTGTGTTTCCCATGCTCAAAGTTTTTTTGCTGTTTTGTTTTTTTATTTTTTCTTTTAACAGCTGAACTTCTTAAAGCATTTTATTGGGGGAGGATTTGTTAAACACATGCAGGTTCTTTTTCTTAATCTTACCTTGGCTTCCATTTCTTTATTTTTTTGGGATAAGTTTTTGTTTGCTAATTTTTCTCTTATCCAATTGCCTCTTTTTTCTTTGGGTTAAACAGGAAAATGAATTTCTTCATGAGGTCTTTGGGTTCACACCAAAGAGAAAGCAGCTTCCAGGAAATGAGCCTCGTATGTCTATTAGTGATAAGGTTAGTTCATGCCATTTGCACAGCAATTTTATTCAATTTTCTCTAGGAACAACATAGCATGCAGTCTAAAATGTGGTACAGTAGGGGTAGGTTTGTATGTTACACTATTACAATTTAATGTACTTCTATACATTAGAACAATTTTCTATTAACAATTGGACATCAAATGAAATGTAGTATATTATTTTTCAACTTAATCATGTAAAAACAAAATTATAGGAGCATTATGGCCTCTTTTAAAATTATTATTATTATTTATTTTTTTCCATGCCCCAAACTTCACCATATTTAGATTTTAGTTTGTTATATTTGTTTTTTGTTTTTTTCATTCTAAGGAAATATGTAGCGGAAAATTTTTGGATCACTTTGTATAGTTAAATTTATTGTTTTGGAATGAAAGTGTATGATATTTCAAAACGTGCATTCTAAGACGCAAATCACTATGGTATTAATGTTTTCTGGCAACACTGGTTCTGCATGCATTACCTATCATGTTTTTGGATTTGTACTTTCTATTGCTTATTCCATTAGTCACTTGATGATAATTGTGTTACCACCTCTCAAAGAGGGTTAAACCAGTTTTATTTGAAGCCGTTTTAATTTTTTGAAAATATATGTTTAACCAATCAAACAATGTGCTAGTTATTATGCTTTGCCCATTGCCAACTTGGGTTTTCTATGCGGAAGGCTTGAAGTGGTTTCTATTCGGGACAATGTTGGGACCTAATTCCTTGTTAATTTGTGTTGGATTTATATAGATATTTGCTAGGGATTTTGTATTAGTCTATTCTTTCTTTGAATCTGTGATCCTTTCTTTGTTCCTCTTTTAAAGTCATTCACTCTTTGTACAGAGATTGTACAAGTCACCAAACTCGGTCGTGAACAAGGCAAGGACACAATATCGCAACAAGCAGCGAATGTTTTCGCAGGTAGTTTATTATTACAATAAAAATAACCCAGAGCTTATCTTTTACCTGCAGTTTTATTGTATTTATTGCTGGTTCGATGTTTTGATGATGAGTCTAAATTAATTACCGGGGCTCATCTACAAGATCTTGCAACTTATATCTCTTACTATGCAATATTGTGCGAAAATGGTTAATTTTAAGATTTATCTGCCTATTTGATATGGTGTTCCAATTCCATCACTTGATCTCATATGCCTGATTGAGGATGTTTTGTGGTTCATGTGGCTTGCTTAATAAAGTGACATTAAAATTATGATGCATTTGGATTTTATGCATTTGAGAAATGAAAGGTTTTGGGGAATAAATAATTATTCAAGGAGAATAGTTCCAAGTTTTGATATGGATTTCAAGATTGAATTTGATAAGTTATACTATGATAGATTATGATGGATTTGAAAATAACAATGTAATAATAGTTATTTGAAATCTTTCATGCTAAGAATTATAGTTGTACAAAGATCATAATAAAATAATTTTCCTTTTTCACAACTATATTTTCGTTTAGTTATCAATTTCTCTGTAATAGCCAGCCATTATTCTGCTTCAACAAATTTTCCATTCACTAATCCGGGTAATGTGTTGGTGTTTTGTGGTGCAGGATAAGAACACTGGGCACTATGCAGTTGGTTTAGGTGATGAGTTCTAAATTCTTCCAAACATTTGAGGCTTTAAGAAGTATTTCCTGATCTTAATATTTATATTATTGTTAACCCATATGATATGATATCATAAAATGGGAACTACTTTGATTTATAGTTAGGGACATTGTTGAGAACACACATTAGATCTGTGTAATTTGTCAAAATTCTTTCGTTTATCCTATTCAGAAACATTTGTTTCAAACATCAATGAAATAACTTAATGGTTAAATGGATGTTGGTATGAGGTTGATAATCTTATGTTCACCAAGCTCTTAGTTTTGTCCAAGACTGCTCTTAGGGCTGGTACATGTATGTGTGTGTTTGTTTTTTTTTGTTTTTTTCAAAACAGTTTATTATAATTACACAAAGAAAAATGTTAAATATAGGGGAGTTACAATTGAGGGGTAGGTTTTTTTTTTTTTAAATTATTAATATTTATAATGTTTATCACTTATATATGCTACTATTTTGATATTTGCCCTTAAATATATGTAATTTTTATGAAGAAAAAGAATGTATATATATATATATAAAGAAAGTATTCATAATGACATGATAATAGTATTTTTGTACTTTTGTAGTGTTAAACTTTTTAATTATTTGCCCTTAAATATATGTAATTTTTATAAAGAAAAAGAATATATATAATTTATATAAATAAAAGTATTCATAATGGCGTGATAATAGTATGTTTGTAATTATGGCTTGTAGTGATAAATGTTTTATTCATTTTAATTTGTATTAAGCTTTTATATACAAATTTTATTTGTATAATATTATTACTTTGTAAAGTGTTGTCATAACATCACTTTGATTGACTTCTATGTATAAAGTTCGGTTTATAAATTTATTTTCTTCATTTGGGACTGGTTTCGTAAATATGTTTTTAGTAATTTTTTCCCTATTTTCTATATTATTTATTTTTAGGTTACCCTCAAAATTTAAAAATAATTGTTTTTGAAAAAAAGACCACTAATGGTTAAAAATAATAATAATAATAAAGTTAGGGTTTTTTTCATATAAAATTTTTACTTTCAAAATTCTTCTTGACTACATAGTCCTGGAAATAAATATAAAAAAAAATTAGAGAAAATGATAAAATTTAAAATTTTTGATTTGTTTTTTTAATTTAAATTATTTATTTATTTTTATTAAGTAAAATTATTTTAAAAAATACATTTTAATTATTAAAATCTATGTATTTGTACAAAAAATGTCTAAAATATTTATTTTTATTGAGTTTAATAATTAAAAAAAAAAATTTCAATAGTTTTAGTTAATAAAAATAGACTACTACCTTAGATTGAAAACAAATCAAAATATTAGAATTTAAATTAATAAAATTTAAAACTCAAGATTTAAGATTTAAATTTTAAATTTTTTTTATAATTTTTTTCAAAAATTTAACGTCTTAATTTATTTATTTTCTATATAAAAACGTTTTTTAGTCTTTCCAAACTGTGTCAGGTGTTTGGAAATTAACTTTTTTAGTACATTTTTTTAATTATAAAAAGATGTTTAAAAAGAGAATAATTTAATAATTTATAAAAATTTTAACTAGGGTTGGTTTACGATGTTCTAAATAAATGTATTTTTTGACTTTTTATAAAAGGATATATAGAAAAGTAGGAAGAAAATATTAATTAATATGATTCAAATAAGTGTATATATGTAAAAAATATATATTTATAGGGTGTGTTTGATTGGACGGACTGGATAATGAAGATTATAATCCATTGGATCTGAATTCTGGGACTGTGAATCCCCCGACTATTTGGTTGGATTGGATGGGTATCTCGTGTTTGTCTTCTCATAGGATTAGATGTCTAGAAGGACTATTTTTAGTAAATTCAATGTTTGGTTGGACGGACTGGATAAGGATAAATGAATAAAAGATTATTTTACCCTTTTTCAATATTTATATTTTTTAATGGTCATATTTTTTCAATATAAATAAGACCATGTCCCTTCTAAGTTTTATCCAACACAAAAAAATTATTTGTTCCAACAGTATCACACCAGCAGCATACCCCTTCTAATTTTTATCCAACACAAAAAAATGGTTTGTTCTAGAGCATCACACTAGTAGCAAACCCCTTCTAATTTTTATCCAACACAAAAAAATGGTTTGTTCCAGTAGCATTACACCAGCAGACCCCTTTTATTTTTTATCCAACACAAAAATATTATTTGTTCCATCACACCGCAACACACCAGCAGCATCATGCAACACACCAGTAACAATACACAACACACCAGCACTTCATATTGACACTAATAAATCCACACAGCACACCAATTAACAATCATCCAAATAACTATGTACAGCAACCAAAATAAAAACAACAACCAAAATTGAAATAAAAAATAAATAGCAAACAAAATGGAAGATGCAGAAAGTGTTTCAAGTCTGAGTGTAGATGTGAGATCGAATGATTTGATGAAATTGAATCTCAAACAGAAGAATCGCCTTTAGGATTTTGCCGTTTTGCTTCTTCTCATATAATGATCTGTGCCAACAATTACAGAGGAAGCAAATTATATATATTATGAGGGCAAAATGGTCATCTCACCCCCCTTAATCCTAACAGTAAATAATTCTACCAAAATTGTCTCACACCCCCTCCCCCTCGGATAGTGGAATCCCCTATATGGGGGGATAAAGAGTTCAGCCGGACACGGACTAAAAAAAAAAAAAAATGACGGATAAGAAACTTTCAATGGATTACAATTTAAATAGAGGATCGTCTCCCCTTAATCCAGCGAGTCAAACGCGCGCCCATATAGTTTAACCAAGACTTTAAAATTCACTTTCCAAAGGCCTTAATAAGCCTTGACTTGAATTGCTTCTTTAAGAAAGCACTGTTGGGCCTTCATCCCAGCTCAGAGCGGGTCAATGCTGTTGTGGGCCTTTTAAAGATAAATATATTTATGTCATGTTTGATTTAAAAGATTAATAGTGAAGTATTAATAATTTTATTAAATTAGTGTAGTATTCACTATCCAATTAGATTAATATTAATTGGATTAATAATCTCATCCCTACCCCATTACTAATAATCCTACAAATTTGTTGGATTAATTATCCATTGGATTAATAATCCTAACCAAAATGTTAAAACAAATATGGGATAATTGGGCCCACGGATTAATAATCTCAATCTCATGCTCTAATCCACCCAACCAAACATGCCCTTATTGTATTGACTCTTCTAAATGAGCTTTATATTTAAATAAAAAAAAAAAGAGATTGACACGATAGCTGGAATAGGTAGGTTGGCTAGAGCGTGTAGCTGTTAACCACAAGGTCGAAGGTTCAAACCCTTCTTCTAGCGCATCTTCTTTTTTTCAGTTTTTTTTTTTTTTTTTTTTCCCTTCACAATGTGGCTTTCTAATCCCTTGCGAACTAGGGTCAAGATGGTCCGAATTGGTTTGATTTCAGATAAATCAGAGTTAATTCATATTTTACAATTGTACAGCCCTGTTTGGTAGAGCTGTGGGAAAGTGCTTATAGCTTATGCCTAAACAGCTTATAACTTATAACTTTCAGCTTAAGCTGATTTCCAGCTTATTCTTAAAGCATCTCCTGCCCCACTCAAAGAATAAGCTGATTTCTGACTTCCACAAAGTTATAAGCTATAAGTTATAAGTTAAACCAAACACATCAAAATAACTTAAATTAAGCTGAAAGCTGAAATAAGCTGTAAATAATTTCTGCCAAACAGGCACATAGAAGATTTGTTAAAATTACTCTGAATTATAGGCTTTCTTACCAGAAGACTAGCACATGATAGTAATGTAATGAGCAAACAAATAGAAAATTCGCCAAAGTATAGCAAAATGAACAAATATTTTCACACCACCATACCAATAAAAAACTAAACAAGACTTCAGAGGAGATGTTAAAATCATAAAACTTATATTTCAAAATAATTATTTTAAGTTGCAAAAATATAGAATATATTACAAACGGTCCAAATCGGTTCTAATTCGAAACCTTGAACTGAAAACTAGAACAATCTGTGAACTACGATTCCTCAATTTTTTAACCCAGGACCGAACCACGGATTCAAAAAAATCAAACAAACCTACCAGATTGGATTGGATCTGGTCAATTTGCAAATTATACAGGTTCCTTACTCTGCCCTATTACAAACATTTAATTAAATGATCTTATAATATAGTTTTTTTTTTTTTTTCATCACACAATGTGGCTTTCTAATCCCTTACGAACATTTAATTAAACGGTCTTATATATCAATGACTATTTACTATGCATCTAATACAGATCGAATAATGTCAAAAAAATTATAACTTCAATAAATATTTGGGGTACTTACCAATTAGTCCTATTCACTAGATTTATTTACCTACAGGTCCTAACTAATAAATTTAACACTATAAAAATAAGAGAGTGATAAATTTATCACTAAAAAATTATTCATAAAAAAGAGACTGATAAATTTATCACTATAAAATTATTCATAAAAAAAAAAGACTGATAAATTTATCTTTATCACTTAATAAATTATATCAAATAGGACTTAATGGGTAATAAATCTCAAAGTAGGACCTATTGAATAATAAGTCTCCCAAGTAGGACCTATTGGTAGTTTACCCTAAATATTTCACATATTCTCATGAATTATGTTATATATTATGATATATTTTTCACACACACACACATATATATATATATATATATATATCAATGTTATTCACGACATAAAAAACCATCATTATTATTTTGGTTAATTGAATAGTTCCATGTACCTTGAACCAACCTAATTCAAGCTCCTACCCTCAATAACCATGTGCAGAACATTTTAGATGTTACTATAAATCAAGAGACTTGCTAGAATAAACATAGAATAACCATTGAATATAACAGATAGCACGTAACAATATCATCAACTGAAAAGGTGAAGAAGAGTTCATCGAGACCCTCTTTTCCTTTCGCTTCGCTTTATGTGTTTGCAACTTGGGTTGGATGAATGTGTTGTATGTACACGTGATTGTCAAATAGGAGGGGTAAAATAGTCCATAAAATTATAGTCTTATTAGATTATGGATTCTATGCATTAAAAATATCAACAATGATTCATCCCCCCTTTTCCCCCTACCCCCTTTGACCCCCTCTTTCTCTCATTGGTTACATTTTCTTTTTCTTTTTCTTTTTTTTCCTGCTCCTCCAATCACCAACCGCCACGTGACAAAGAGGGGTGAGGGGTGACCCCCAAAAGGGAGTCCCAAGCATTATTCTAAAAATATTGACAGAAACGACTTCATGCATTAAAAATTTTAAACTTGAACTTTTGGAAGGAAATTATTAGTGTGAGGGCCTTATGGCCAATTTTTTCCCTTAAGGAATAAATTTTAACGTGCGACCTAGGATGTCACGAGTTTCACTCACCCTCCCCTTTCAATGTAAAAAACAAAAAAAATGCAAAATCTTTATATATGTTTTGGAGGAATCTTAAATTATTATATATTCTTGTTAAATGTATAACTCTCGGGAGAAATTACGTGTAGATTTTAATAAGTGAATTTATTGTCTAATAGGTCATATAATAATTAATGACATTTTTCATCAAACACTATTAAAAAAACGTTACTAATTATTAATTTTCAGTGACAGTTTAAAAATTGTCATAAAAAATGTCAGTAATTATAAGTTTTAGCGTCAGTTTAAAAAAATCACTAATTTTCAATTTTCAGTGACAATTTGAAAAATTGGTCATAGAAAAACGTTACTAATTGTAAATTTTAACAATAATTTATAAAAATCATCACAAAAAGTTACTAATTGTCAATTTTTAGCGACATATGCAAAAAATCGTCATAAAAAATTATTTGTGGCGATAATTTTATTAGGACTTATTTTCAATAGGACTTGATGAGAATTAAGTCAAACTATTAGGACCTATTGGTTGTTTACCTAAACTCCCGTTCTTTTGTTGTTTGAATTCTTTCTTAATTTCTTTCTTTCTCTTTGGCAAGGATGGACCTAGAGGGGGCGGCGTTTTTCTTGGACGATCGCCTCCTAAGATTTCAAAAACACAATTTGTTATAATAGTATTTGCTATAATTACTTACATATCATAGAGAGTCGCCCCCCTCTATGTTTTTCTTCTTTTAGAAAAATTTTAAGTGTTTATCATTCTATATATATGAAACATAGGATCAAAATATAATATTAATCAACTAGGCCTAGTCTAGTTGGCCACCATGCCTTCCTTAGGGCTTAGTTCCAAGGAGGTCATGGGTTCAATTTCCCTTAGGGGGTTGAATGAAGGGAGTACAAGCACTTAGGTTCTTTGCCATGGGTGGGGAGATTTTCTTCTATAGGTGCTAATCTAATAACAAACATTTGTCGATCAAAAAAAAAATATATATATATAATATTAAAAAATAGACAAAAATAATAAATAAAAAATTCTTTGTTATAACTATTGTTAATTACAAGTCCAAGTTTCTAAAAAATTGAATAAGATATTAACTAATTACTCAATCATGTTCATTAAGAAAGACATTGTACAAGATTTTAATATCAATTATATCATAAACATTTTTAATGACATGAACTAATATCGAGTACAACAATTCAAGATGCCTCACTTTAATATATAAGTTGTTCTATAATTGCTATTTTTTGTAACTAAATATGGATACAAAAAACATGCTATTTATATATATTTTCATCTTATTTTCACCTTTTAAACTAGTAGAAATTGATATTATAATTCATACTTTCTTTTTAAAAATCTTGTTAGTATATATATATTCACCCTCCCTATATGAAAATCCTCGATTCGTCCTTGCTCTTTGGTAAATTCCCATTGAATAAAGAACATGTGTATCGTTTTTGCTAAAACATTCAAAACATTATTTTAAAAGAACTTTCATTCAGAAGATCAGTCTTAGTCTTTAGACTTCCCAACATGAAAAATCAGCATTGCAAAATTGCATTTCCTTCCTTTTTCTTTTTCTTTTTCTTTTTCAAATCATTTCTTTTTAAATAAAAAGTTCCATGCATGCATGTATCTTGAAGCAGCCCTAATTAGGCTCCCAAACCATGTGAAAAAGAACATTTTTAGATTTACTATATATATAAAACAAGAGAATTATTCCTCATGATCAAATTAATGCAGAAGAATTTTACATATTTATAATGTATTATAACCCATTACAAGCCGACATAGATAATTTCTCTCAGCTGTATTTTAGGAAAAAAATAAAAAATTGTTCGAGCAGTTCCTTCAGATGTCATAGAGTTGGAGAAATTTTGCTGTAGAGTCCAATATCCATCCCATTGTAGGCGATAGGAGCGTACATCCACATGTCATCAGAGCTTAATAACTACACGATGATAAAAAAATATTTTAAAAAAAAAAGAAAAAGAAAAAGAAAAAGAAAAGAACAATTAAATACTAGAAATTAATTGGCTATGAACTAGGGATAATTATAAAGAACGATTAACTGAATGACTTCTGTGCTTAATTACCTTAATTTGTAGCTGCAAAAACTTCACATAATGGACTGCCTCTTCAAGCATTGTGCTAATGTCAACCTGTCATTTATTTGATTCATAGAGAAATCAGTCAGCATTTCAAATGCTTGTACAACTTTTTTTAATGAAGATCAAGAATAGTTGATGATCATACTCTAATTTAGTTTACCTTTGTTCCATTTGGGACAAGGTTTTGCAATATTCTCAATCGCTCATTAATTCTCTCTCTTCTTCTCTGCAACATTGACAATAAGGAATTAATGAAAGAAACTAAAATTTATGTAATCATAGCGAGTAATAATATATAAACAAAAAAAAATTACTATAAAGAAAATGATGCGACACATTTTAGGTTTTTTTTTTTCAGATCAAACACAGCTGTCATATCATTCTTGTTAATGATTTGGTATAAATTTTTTCGAAGATTAACATTTATATTGCAATTCATTTCGATTATGGTAGAAGATCTGTTATACCCTTGCATAGAGGCTCTGAGGATCGGTTGCGGCCCCTCTGCTGGCCCTTGTTTTCCCATTTGAGTTGAGAGCTGCAGAAGGCCCTTTGGAGTCTGAAGTTGTTCCTCCCTTCAGCTCATGAGAAGCATTGGAATCATCCTCTGAGCTGTAGCAGCTAGAGCTCTGCCCATTTGTTCCACCATTATTAGTCTCCTCCTCATCACTGCCATTCTTAGTGAGCTTCTGGTTCTTTTTGGATGTCGTGTTTTTCTTACCCTTTTGTGCCTGCATCATGTTATGATTATCAGAATTCACAAAATAAGCTACAGAACCAGACACTGAACACTTTGGTAGTGGGACCTATACTCCGGTTTAGTGATTGGTTTTGTCTTACCTTTTTGTGCTAATATCGTGTTATTATTATTAGAATTAGGTCATGGAATCAGACACTGAATATTTTGGGGCCTCTAAGCCTATGAGTGTTCTGTGAGCGGTTCTATAATACAACTAATAAAGACTAGTTTGTAGAACACTTACATCTTTTGAAACCCGAGATTTCTTCTTAGGAGTCTGATCGGACGAGATTTTTGGCACATCAATCTTCCTCTTCTGCGGCAGATCATTGCCAGGACCAGCAGTAGCTGGTTGACCATCTAATTTATTTCCCAAATTGTCACTTCCTATCTCTTCTTTCAAGTATAGAATGTCTCCCATTACATCATTATCAGGAAAAAATGGAACAGACAAGTTATTATTTTCCATGTCCCTTGCACCAAAATCCATGGACTGAAGACTATTGTTTGTTTCTTGGTAAGAATCACTGAAACAGTGGTTTTCGTGGCTGGGAGTTGGAAAAAAGACACTATTACTACCACTGCTGTTACTACTTTCTTGAGAAAAATAGTGAAAATTAGAGCCTAGAGTATCAGAGGAATAGAGAAAACTCTCATCAACCCCATACATGGTGTTCACATTATAATTAGCTTCATCATCAATGGGCCAAACAGTTGGTGATGAAGTTCCAAAGATGAAGCTGTTGTTGTCGTGCTTATCGTGACCTTGCAAATGCGCCACGAAATCAGCTTCTTCTGAGGAGAACATTCTGCTCAATGACTCCCATTCTTCTTCAAGAAAAGCTCCCACAGCCTCCATCTCTCTCTCTCTCTCTCTCTCTCTCTCTCTCTCCCTCTCTCTCTCACAAAGGAGATTCTACTTGTGGGTTTTTGGCTATGGAAGTTGTACAAGGCTTGATATAAACAAAATTTTGGAGACATATATTTATACCAAAGGGTTAGAGAGAAAGTTAGTGAGGATTGACTTGATCATTAGGATATTGATTATGTGCTTGATTAGTGCAATTCTTTCTAAATTCTTTATACACTGAAATCAGATAATTAAAATATATAAATCAAAAGTACATAATTAAATTATTTAAATTATTTTACTCTAATAAATTATAAGAAAAATTACACTAAATAGTCTGATATAAAATTTTAAAATATAAAAAATTTATAAACAATTCATATAAATTGTACAAATCAGAGGCAATATTAGAATTTTTAATTCCTAATCATTATTCAGGGGGTAGGTCCTAATTCATTCTCTGTAACGAATATATGAGGGAGTCCACTGTGGGGCCAACACCAGGCAAAGTACAACTAAGAGATGGGCCAAGTTCATGCAATGGTGGATTAAAATAAAGACCACCCAGCTTTCATAGCCTTGAACCATCATAGACCTTGCTAAACATGCAATCACTGGAATGATTTACAGTCTTACTCCAATGATTATGAGGTAACTAACCATGATTAATCTGTGGTTATAATTAAACCATGACTAACTATGAGAGTGAAAGGAGAGAGAGAAATGGGAGAACGTGGGAAGTTTAGTCTGAATATGATAATGGTGGGGAATTCTGGTGAATGTATAGAATATGAATAGGAAGGACGGCCTGATCGTGGAGATGAGTATTTGACATTCTTTAAAATGCTTTAAAAGTTCGACATAGAAACCGTAGAACTCGTTCCTTGTTCCCTCATATTGCCTCAACTTAACCATTTTTGTTATGTATATTCTTTCTGTATATATGAACTCATGTACACACTTAGATAACATATATGTACTTTGTTCATGTACATACAGCTGATTAATCATCCAGAGTATCAACGAGCGATGATGCGTAGTTGGCTCGCTCGTGATCATATACATATGTACTAATCATCGACTTGAACTTTTGATAATGCTATTTATCAAATAATCTGCTGATACTGTCCGATAAGGGCTAGGGTTTGAATCATTATTGTTTGGTTTAGTATACTAAAAGTGGAATGATATGATTAATCTATTAAAATGTCTATGTTTTAACCTCACTGGTTCCTTTAATGGGCAAAATTTGGAATTTAAATGTGTGATTCCTTCATGTCTTCAATATCCACGTTAGCACCAATAAACTCATTGGGATCATGTCATATTGAGCTTTCGCCTTGGTTTTAAGTGGGGCCCGCAAATGAGCAGTAAGATTGATCCTTCACAATTAGTTGAGGTGTACCCAGTTATCAAAAAAAAAAAAATATCTATGTTTTATTTGGTTTATTGAAAAAATGATAAAAATTGCAATGCAAATAAAATTATTACTCATCATTGTAAGTAAATGGCATTTTATTAGATGACTAAGGAATGATCATTCTATTTTATTTCATCTATATTAGTTTTACTACACAACATCTCTATAACTATAAACTCATGTTACTTTTTTTTTTTTTTTAAAACTGAGGTGTCCGGCTTCTACCACTGGGCTACGTCCACCGACTAATCCTCAGGGGGAGCAATCACATCAGGGGGAGCAATCACAGCATCCCACCGTGTCTGGCTTCTACCGCTGGGCTGCGTCCACCAACTAATCCTCAGGGGGAGCAATCACAGCATCCCACCGCCGCGGCTCCCCACTTAAATCCCAAAGTGTCCCAGAGGGGAATCGAACCCGTGACCGTGCGCCTAACCCACACAATCACGTCTTCGCCCTTACCACTGGGCCACCAAGGGGGTGGGTAACTCATGTTACTTTTTAAAGAGTAATGTTATACATAATTTTATTTTTCATCATATTTTTTCACTCTTAAATACATGTTAATAGGACACACACTCGCTTGCGTTTAGGAGAATGAGGTAAGAAATTAAATTATATGTATAATTTTTCTATTTTTAAATACCGAAATATTGAATGAGTTTATATAATATATATATATATATATATTATGTTTTGTTGGAGTGGAAAAAAAATTGATTTAGTTTTTAACTTCATTCATATATTGCTAATAATTTGTCAGCAAGTAAAAAAAAAGTGTAATGATTAACTGCTTATGACTTCTTCGAGAGCAACTTCCATTCGTAATTCCGCATTCAATTTATGAAGTCTAAATGTCATTCACATGTTTGGTCATGTAACTGTAGAAAAGTGAGACATTTTATCATGTTCTTTTATCTACATTGCCCCCACATGCCTCTAACTGTGCATATTTTATTACTAACTAGAGTTTTTCAAATGACTTTCTTATTGATAAGCATTAAGTTAAAAAATTAGGTAGGTGTCAGTAATTTAACGACATGCTTGAGAATCAACTCCAGTTAGTGTGTTAACCACATAAAAAATTAGCTAGGCAATTTGAGTGAAACTGATAATGATATGTATAAGATTGCTTTATGTGGTTAAATTTCTCATTTGTTTTGTCGTAGTGTCTATTGAATCATATCTTAAGATTACTGCATTATAAATTTTTAATAATTCAATGATTGTAAGTGATTTATTAGGACAAGAGAATGAAAAGATTTAAAAATAGAGAACAATGCTATATATACAGAAAAATATTCACAATATTTAATGTATAATCTAAATTTATTGAAAATGTAAGTCTTAGGGAAAATATCAAAAACGTAGAAAGTTGAAAAAATAATTACAAACTCATGAATGTAGAAGTGATTTATGCATTAAATTGTGTAAATGAGTGTTGCACTTTCATGAATTTGTAATTTTTTTTTTTACCCTCCACTTTTTTAATATTTTCCCTAAGTACATAAAAATTAAATTTGAACCATATATTATTTTTTAAAAATATATATGTCCGCATGATCCTTGGCAGTGAATGAGACGATAAATATTCCTGGGGGAACACAATATCTACAAAAATAAAAAATAAAAAAAATAAAATAAACTGAATAACCCAGATGTAGGAGATCTTAATCTGAATGAAGAAACTATAAACCGAGATAGCAGAACCCAAAATACAATACAATTGCATTGGATATATTCAGATGACGTGAACTTATTAGTCATTTAGCTACCAAATTTACTCCTTAGATTCCGCCGATTCTCACGCCTCAATCCTACGCGTCGGACACATATTGCTTATTTATCATATTTTCTAACCAATGTATTTGTCACAATATTACTTTTTAATGTTTATGTCACATTATTTATTTATATAATGTTCCTGGTGAATGTTGAATTGCAAAACACAGTCCACATAATACATAATAAGTCATGAGATTACAATGGTTAATTTTGTGTGCCTCCTAAAAGATATGTTTTATAAAAAAAATTGACATGGGTTGGGTGAAATTAGCATTCTCATAGAAGAGGTAGGATTCATAATCTAATCCCTTGAAACCCATAGGATAAATAGAGATTGCAATCATTTCCATTCTATATTATGAAAAGGTTCTATTCCATCATCCAACGGTGAGTGTAATGATTTTTTTAAAATTTAAGTTAATTATAAATTTGTATTCTTATTTCACAGCCACTAGATATGCAATAGAAATTCTCAATTGCATATATAGAATGAAGAGGATCAAAGTCTGATTGGTAGTGAAGATAATTTTCTTTTTCACTTTATAAAAATAAGGGCAAATTACAAACACCCCCTCGAGGTTTGGTGAAAATACAGATTCCCCCTGAGGTTTGAGAAATTACAAATTGCCCCCTGAGGGTCAAATTTTCATAACAAATTAGGAGAAATTATGGGGGAATCTGTATGAAAATAAAAACCTTAGGTGGTAATTTGTTATGGAAATATAAACCTCAGGGGGCGGGATGTAATTTCTCAAACCTCAGAGGGGAATCTGTATTTTCACCAAATCTCGAGGGGGTGTTTGTAATTTGCCCTAAAAATAATGAAGTTATCTTTCATTTTATCTAATGAGGGCTTCTTTTAAGTAATTTTATGAATTTAATCTTAACCAATTATTAGAAATATACAACCAAATAAACTTTATTTTATATCTCCAATCAAATATCACTAAGCTTCTTCTCCTGTTTTTCATCAGCAAAAGAAAAAAATTATTAATGAAATTTGCATATATATATATATGAGAAATATATCAATAAAAGCGAGAGAGTTCTACAAATATCATAATAGAATCCTCCCCAATTCCAATTAGGCTAGCACTAAGACGCCTACACAATCATGTGCGAGCACAAGTCTCAAGTTGGTGAGAAACTAACAAAGAATACAGAACCAAACAACACCACACCACCCATGCTGAATAGTACACCAACCACCAACCCAAACTAGAACTCTAACAAGGTGTTTGTTTGGAAAGATTGGAAGGGGGATTGGACTCCATATCCAATCTACCATGGAATCTATTGTTTGATTGAGAATTTGAATGCCGGATTAGGAGTCCCATCGGACTATGAATCCCATATATGTTAGACTATTATGGGTGTGTTTGTTTGAACGGACTGGATATGGGGGGATTGTAATCCATCGGATTGTTAGTCTCGGGATACATTGTCCCGGGACTATTTGGTTGGATTGGATTTGTATCCTATGTTTGTTTAGTCATGGGATTAGATGTCTGGATTGGACTATTTTTAGTAAATCCAATGTTTGGTTAAACGGGCTGGATAAGGATAAATGTTCAAAAGACTATTTTACCCTTATAATCTATAATTTATAATTTAACAACACTAAAAAAATTAATTTATAAGGCCACAATTTTTAATTTATTATTTTCAATTAAATTAAATTTATAATTTATATTTTATATTTTTATTTAATATAAATTTTAAATAACGACAATAAAAAAATAATTTTATTTAATATATAAATTAAATTTTCAACAACACTAAAAAAATTTAATTTATAAGGCCATAATTTATAATTTATTATTTTTAAATAAATTTAATTTATAATTTATATTTTTATTTAATATATAATTTTAAATTAACAATACTAAAAAAAAATTATTTAATATGTAAATTTAATTTTTTAACAACACTAAAAAAATTTAATTTATAAGGCCATAATTTATAATTTATTATTTTAATTAAATTTAATTTATAATTTATAATTTATAATTTAAATTTTTTATTTAATATATAGTTTTAAATTAACAACACTAAAAAAATAATTTATAAATGTTCAAAAGACTATTTTACCCTTTTCTAATTGTTTACTAAGTAATAGCATGTAAGGTAAAATGGACATTTCACAAAATAATCCCATGGGATACCAATCCAATGGTTTCTATCCCACACCCCCCCCCCATGGGATAGGATAGTCCCATGTTTGTGGGACTAATAGTCCCGGGGGACTATTAGTCCCGGGGGACTATTAGTCCAGAGCAAAAATTTTCAAACAAACAATGGACTATTAGTCCGGTGGGACTAATAGTTCAATCCCACCCTCTTATCCCTCAAAACAAACATGCTATTATGTCCTAAGAGAATGTGGGATAAAAATGGTGGGATTGGAATCCCATGAGATTAAGGCCTTGTTTGGCATCCCATAAAAAAGCCAAAAAGTCAATATTCTATTTAAGTCATATCATTTTATTTAAGTCATATCATCTCTCTACAATATCACTTCAAACTCAACCCATATTTCATAAAAAGTCAAAAAGTGAACTTATTTAGAACATTCCAAACAACTCCTAAGTTGTAAAATGACACATTTGCCCTCCAAATATTTGATTTCATTATGTATTGTATTTAGTAAAATATAATATAAAAATCCCAATTAAAAAATACAATAAAATAAATTTATTAAATTTTTATTGATGTTTATTTACTTAATTATTTATAAGATTTTTATTGATGTTTTATTTTAAGTTTTTGTTGATATTTTATTTCATTTCATTATTTAATTTTTATTTAATTTCATTATTTAATATTTAATATTTTTTAAAATAAATTTATTTAAAATTTTATTTTAAAAATAAGATAAATTTTTATTGATGTTTTATTTAGTTAATTAAAAAAATAAAATAAAATAATTTTTTATTTAATCTACCCAAAAACAATTAAAATATTAAAGACAGATTTATTACTATTACTTTAGTAAACAATTAAAAAATGTAAAATAGTCTATTAAGCATTTATCCTTCCTCATAATATTCCAATCAAATATCGGATTCAATAGAATAATCATTCCCAGACATCTAATTTTATGATAAAACAAATATGAGATATACATTATTTCTAACCAAATAGTCCATGGTATCTCAGGATTAATAGTATAGATTACAATCCCTTCTTATTCAATCCGTCTAAACAAACAATGTCTAAAATAATAACACCCTTATTTGCTGTAAATTATCCACCAAATTATGGACAGAGTACACACAATCTCTTGAATATGCTTTGAACCATAATGCAACCCTTATCTTTACCAAATCACTCAGCTCCTCCATCATAAGTTGTTCCCCATTAAAAACACAATCATTCCGCATCCTCCTAATCACTCAACTCCTCCAACATAGATAATATCAAACATGGCTGCATCATTAAGTAGGAACGCCACGCAATAATTTCAAAATTATTGAATAATTATCTAAGCATGAATTTTTATCTTGAAAATTGTTGCAAATGTGAAGTACATGGAATAGATTTAAAATTTGTAAAATATGTCTCACAACATTATATTCTATAGACATATTTTTCTGAAGAGAAAAGTTAGGGATCATGAAAATTTTTTCTTGAAAATGATCACGAACGATTTATGATCCTTGGATTATCTTGATTAGTGTGTGATGTTTTATTTTAAGTGTAATTCAAAGATCACAAAACTTTTACAATTATTTTCATGAAAAGTTTTTCATGATATCTACCATTGCTGTTTTCTGAATTGTTTTAAAATATGTGATATTGATACGTATGAGTTTTTTTTAACTTCAACGAAATTCTACAAGGTGTTACAAGGGAGGTTGCACCGCCCATTGCACGATCTTTCTTTTGAGAAAAACAGCATGGACCGTTTAAGAACCGACAAAAAATGGAGGGAATAAAATCTAATTGTAAACAGTACAGTAAAGTAAAGAGTTTTAATTTATTCTTTAACATTGTGTTTGGTTGAGAATTTATGAAGGAATTTGAAAAATGAAAGAGAAAATGTATATGAAATGAAAGTATATTTTACTTATATTTTATTTATCTTTTTTTTTCTTTTCAAATCTCTCAATCAAATAAAACGTTAAAAAAAAAAAAAAAAAGTCAGATTTTGTTCTCTTGGGAATTCCTGTTAGGTTTTTTTTTTTTTTTTATTTTAACAAATTCCTGTTAGGTTGTGGCCGGCTTTGCACGACTGTGGTTAGTTTTTTTATTTTTTATTTATTTTTAAGTGGTTGTTTGTTTGGTTGTATACAGTTTGCACCCTTTGAGCACAAACAGGAGTTAAAAAAGTTGACAGCTATTTTCGTCCTATCAAACTACCAACAGTATGCTATTATTATAATGAATAATGCTTGGGACCCCCTTTGGGGGGTCACCCCCTCACCCCCTTTGTCACGTGGCGGGTGGTGATTGGAGGAGTAGGAAAAAAAAGAAAAAGAAAAAGAAAAGGGAACCAATGAGAGAGAGAGGGGGTCAAAGGGGGTGGGGGGAAAAGGGGGATGAATCATTGTATTATAATTTTGTCTCAAGTACTTCACAAAACATTTAATAATTATAATTTTGTCTCACAATACCACCCTTCACACGACACGTGGTGATCCTACAGTATTAAGCCACGCGTCCCACTTCTCATTCTCTCCAACCCTAGGGGAAAATTATTTAATAGGAAAGGTCAAGGAGTGCATCATATATATCTTATAATTAAAAAATAAATAAATTATAAATATATTATTTGAGATTTATTTAAAATATAAATTATTTTTTGTAATTTGAAAAATTATAAATACTTCTCTGTCAGAATTTTTTATTTAACAGATTTAATTAAAAAAGTAAAATTTCTAACTGTTCACCTATATAATAATAAAATTATCTGAATTATTAAAAACTGTTAATTATCTTGATGATTTATTAATAAAATGACTTATTTGTTATGAAATTAAAAACTTTAGGGGGCATAACGTAATTTCTAGAATTACAAGGAGTAATTTATAATTTAAGCAAATCTCAAAGGATGTGTTTGTAATTTACCCTTAAAAAATTTATATAATTTTAATTTTTCAAATCATAATTAAAAAAATTTCATAACTAAATATAATATGAGACATGTTTAAAGAACTCATGAGTTATAACTAAAATAATATCATAATTAAAAAAGAAAATTGATTATAACTAAAAAAGAAAATAATATAATTAGATGTGCATATAATAGATCATTTTTAAGGAGATGTATATTAAAATTTTCCTATTTTATAATATGGAAGTATCATATATGGGGTTATCTACATGGTGTACTCGGCAAATAAGAAATTGAAAGTCACATTAAGTAGATTATTTTTGTTTCTTAATTATCTAACAAATGTGAGTTATCACATCCTCACAAGATTTATCATTACACTATATAAATAATATCAGATAATATTTCGAGAGCACCCAATAATTACCTGATAGCAGTCTAACAATTTTTGAGGCCTCAAGTGAATGTCTATGTTTGTTATTTGGATTAACATAATAATTGAGATTGCGTTAAAATAAATTTATTATTTATTTAAAAGAGAGTTACCTGTCATATGAGTGGACGTGTTTAAAATATAAATTATAAAATATAGTTTAAACTTTTAGATAAATAAACAATCAACAATTCATAGTTAAAAAATTATTTTTTTTTATTTATTACAAAAAAATGTATAAAAAATAGAGAAGTAGTGTGACCTAAACAAGTCAAAAAAAATTATTCACCCAAAAAAAAAAAAAACAAGTCAAAAACCTATAAGACCATCTCCAACGCTTCATCAAACTTGGCATCAGATTTGAATTTTGGTGAAAAAGTCACTTTTTGGTACTCCAATGGTTTCAGCAAACAAGTATCAAAATGAGAATTCAGCAAATAATTCATCAAAGTGAGAACAGGTTGCTCTTTTCACCAATACACTGTGCATAGCCGTTAAAGCAGAAATTTGTCAAAATTTTACACATGGTGGTCAACCACCTGGTTGACCAACCGGTCGACCAGCTCATGCAAATGGTTCAAAAATTGGTAGGTTCAAACAGTTCAAAAAAAAAAAAAAAAAAAAAAAAAAATTACCTTACCGATTGACCGATCGGTCGACCAACCGGTTGACCCACGGGATGATTCTTTTTTTTGATGCACCGTTGGAGCAACTGATATCAAATTGAAAAAATGAACCATTTTTTACTCAAATTTAGTGAAAAAAATACTGAACCGTTGGAGATGCTCTAAGTTGGCTTTTTTTATACTTTCCAAAAACACCTAAATATAGGAGGTCAAACCATACATTTTATTTTATGGGCAATGCTATATCTATTTTATTTATTTTTTTGACAACTAATCACATTTGGCCTTTTATACTTTTAGTAAAATTTTTAATAAGATTGTTAATATATGTAGAATTATTCTTATTTTATTTATATAGTTACATACTCCACAAACAACACCTTTAAGTCAATATTAGGGATAATCAATATTGGGAAGTGTTATCAGTCCCAATTGGCTTATCTAATCATCTGAGAGCTGTCAAAGCATGGTTACCTAACTAACTACAGTATGAAAAACCAAAACCAAATAATTAATCTCAGATAGTTAGTTAGCAAATATAAAAGCTAATCTAATCTGTGAACAATTTAGTTAGTTAGTTAGTTATACACAATTTGTTACTCTAAACACCATTGTTAATTAGCAAATATAAAAGCTAATCTGTGAACAAATGATATAATTCTCATTCTCTTCTTAAATAAGTACTTATGCTAATTAAGCTTATCTGTTAATCATAATTACAAGACTTAAATTAAGTCAATATCCCTGTTGTATATGCATAGAATAATTGGAAGGATTGATAATTTAATGAGATTGTCAAATTTTTAATTAAGAAAATGTTATTAAGAAATCCACTCTTCCTAACCAGAATTAGTGAAACAAAATAACAAACAATAAAGTTAAAATGAATTGAAACAATCAAACATAAAAAAATACAAAGATTGACGTAATTCACCTCATAATAGAATTACATTCATGATTGCTGCAATTTTTAATATGATCAAAAAACAATTACAAAAGAGGCGTTCCTCTTATCTATTTATAAGTATAGAAATTAGGATAATGCGGAGGCAGTAAGAAATTATAGTTGATAAGAAAAAGAAAAAATGTGAATGGGAATTGGATTAATTATAAAATAGAATCTTAAGTTGCGAACAGTGATTCGATTGATAATGAAGAAACAAAATTCTTGGTTTAGTTCCCCACATTAACGACAGAAAAAAGAATTGATCGAATTCTATTGAGTCTGATTCGTAGTGATCATTTATCAAATAATGACTCTAATTTTAAAATGATTGAATAACCAGGAATAATTTACTTACAATACTTAGTTGACATACATAAAATGTATCTAATGAATTATGAGTTCAATATATCATATTTAGCAGAAAGATGAATATCCCTTACTCATTATCAGACAATCACTTATCACAAACCTCCCATTGGACCTCGTGCTCAGTGTATAGTACTTATCAGGATCCACAAAACCCAACAAATGTTTCATAGGTAAAAGAGAAAGCTTCTTAATGGTTAATTAAAACCCTAATCTCTACTAATCGATGATGAAATGATATGATTCTCTTCTTAATGAAGAAATTATATTAGTTAAGTATATCTCATCTCCTCGAACCTAATTATAAGACCTATAAGTCAATACCCTTCTGTATTTCTTATTGTATATAATATATATGCATAAAATAATAAGAACGGATTGATAATTTAATGAGATTGTCAAATTAATTACTTCTTTTTGCCCGTATGATTAAAGAAAATGTTTCATGGAAAAATGGTTATATTAAATTAAATTAAATGAGACAATGGCGACCATTTCCAAGCTTCCACGTCAGTCCGAAATGGTTTGAAGTATAGTTTATTTTATTTTATTTTATTCATTTATTTATTTTGGTGTGCCGACTATATACAAATAATTTAAATAGTTGTTTCTCCATACTCAAAAGTCTAAAGAACTCGGGTTTTTTTTTTTTTTTTTTTTTTTTTTTAAAGTGGCTATTATGTTAGTTTATTAGAAGATAATATAATTCTACTTAATTAATTCATATGGAAGTACATGTCAAATAGTTTTGGAAGAGCATGCGTAAAGGAAGAAAATAATGGACATATAAAAATTATTTCCAAGTTTAAATGCACCATCTTAATTAAAATATGAATTTTAGCATAACACGCGGTTTACAACCACTCTCACATTGACATGGTTCTCAATTTGTTAATTGAAAAAATAAATAAATACATAAATACATAATGGTCTGAACTTGGTTTTTTCTTTTTTTAAAAGAAAAAGGTCAACAATATTAAACTGTTAATATAGGAGAATTCTAGTTTCTCTAATATCGTATCATTTAACTTTGTTGCAACAATAAAAATAAAATAAAATAAGCAATAACTATAATAAACTGTTAATATATAGGAGAAACATACAACGCAAATTGCAAAGCCACATTATATTGCCATGCGAAAAGTAGTGAAACCTCTTTTTGGTAATTGTTTGAGAACAAAATGTGAAATTCTATTTGCTTCTAAATCCAATGGCATGAGATATTGTTGAGATAGCGTGAATCTTGATAAATATTAGACATCAGTTACTCGAATTTAGAGAGTATTTTGGATATATTCACACGCGTAACATGTTGTCCCAATTCTATGTATATTGGGGGTGACTATCTCTCTTTCAATTTTTATGATTATAGTGGAAGCACAAGTAGTGTAAATGTAATCCTAATTTTAGGAGTGCCTATGGTTTATAATTCTTTTACATTTACACTTTTTTTTTTCCGTCAATGATTCAAGTATTCAAGTATTCCTCTCTCACACTTTGCAAGTGTTTTATTTATTTATTTATTTTTGAACCCAAAAAACTAAAACAAATATTAAAAGTTTGAGAAATTTTAATACTTTAAAAAAAAGAAAAAAGAAAAAAGTAGTTATCTTAGAATAGAATTTGAGATTGGTTAGCCTGAGCTCAAGGTCATACTGGGGTGGGTACTTTTGGAAGCTCTACAGCTTACAAGTTCAATCTTTCACCAACACTGGAAGTCAAGCATAATAAACAATGAAAGTTCCAAAAAAAAAAAAAAATTGCCTAATAAACAATGGGATTCAAACTGCTACCAAATGTGACGCAAGCAACTCAAGTGCCACATGTGAACAAAAATAATTTGCAAAAATGGGCGCTGTTTAAGCGTGCAACCCCTTTAAGGTTGCACATCATATGCAACTCAATTTTTAGCCGTTAGATTATAATAATTGATCAAGACCATTGAATTGTTTAATCGTAAAAAAGTTGAAACTGGGGCAACCGGTTAATGCTCGTATTTGCATGATTGCATCCCACTCACTCTCTCTATTTCTTCTTTATCTCTCTCTCTGTTCTCTCTGTGTAAGGTTGAGTATGTAACCCTTGATTTCCATTAACAGCGAGAAGCCCCTGCTGGGTTCCATTGACGAAGCTCTGTAGGGAACAATATAACGGGTGATTTCCAACAACAACGGAACTGCAAGGCTGTGTTGGTTCCATTGCTGAAGTGAAGGCGTTCTCTCCAAGTAGATATGAGGTATGGAGCTGTCTTCCTGTCTCTGTCTGGCCTCTTCACTTTAGCTATTTTCCCTCAACTAAACCCCCATCCTAACTTCAACCGCTCTACGCTTCGCTGAAACAGAAACCCCTCCATTGGCAACTAACCTTTCTCTTTCTCAATCGAGTGTTTGTGTTTGCACAAACAATTCAACCGTGTGAAAATGTTATGTTTGTGTTTGTGTTAACATTTTTCGGTCATCAAGTAATTGTTTGTACTAATGTCCTGTATAGTATGGCCCCAACGAAAGTGAAAACGGAAGGTGATGATTATGACATTCCAAATGAAGCAGATGACATTCGTTTGATCAATGAAAGTCGGGCGAAACCTTATCATGGTTGCGAAGCTGGTCCGAGCAATGAAGAAGCAACCAACATGAACGTTGAAGATGGTGGAGTCGATGTGAAACAAGAAATGGCTGACGATGCTCATCAGAATGACATGGTTGGTGATGTTGAACGTGCTCTTCTGGAACAGAAATTTGATTCGGTCGAAGATGGAGAAGCTTTCTACAACGCGTATGCTAAAGCCAAGGGATTTAGTATACGAAAATCCAGATTTAACACAAATAAACAGGGAAAGGTTGTTAGTAGGCTATGGTTGTGTTCAAGGGAAGGTCAGAGATTACCAAAATACTTGGACCGTGTTGCTGAGAAGAGTAGAGCTCCCAAGGCACTAACAAGAGTAGGTTGCAAAGCCCAATTTCACATACGGTACGATCCAGATGTTGGTGAAGGGGGAAACTATGTTGTGACTCACTTCGTCGCAGACCACAGCCATGAATTGGCGGAACAACACTGTGTGATGTATCTGAGGTCACATCGCGGTTTAAACAGCGCTGACAAAGCTCAAGCAATGGCTATGCGCAACGTCGATGTGAAGACGAGCCAAATCATGGACTATATGGTAAATCAATCCGGATCTTATGAGAATGTTGGTTTCATCCGTATGGATCTCGTATGGATCTGCACAACCATATTCAAGCCGAACGTAGAGCAGAAGTTGAGGATGGTGATGCGCAAGATGCGTTGGTTTACCTATGTGCAAAACTTGATGTTGACCCAGGTTTTTTTTACAAGTATGATGTGTGTAAGGATAACAAGTTACAAAATCTGTTCTGGGCAGATTCGAAATCGCGGGCTGACTACGCAAAGTTTGGTAATGTGTTGATATTTGACTTAACTTACAGAACCAATGCGTACAAGAAACCTTTTGTCATGTTGGCTAGTGTGACTAACCACTTCATGACCACGATATTTGCATGTGTTTTGCTAGCTAATGAGACAATTGATACATACACATGGGTTTTGGAAACATTTATGGAGGCGATGGGTAATAAAGCACCTATGTCCGTACTGACAGATGGGGATAAGGCAATAGAAGAGGCAATCAGAAGAGTATTTCCAAACTCAAGACATCGATTATGTAATTGGTATCTTGGGAAAAATGCTGTTTCAAATGTTCACAAAAGTGGTTTTGCATATGCTTTCAAGCAGTGCCTGGACATGGAAACGGATGAGGCAAAGTTTGAGGATGGCTGGACGAGAATGGTCGAAAAATTTGGACTTCAAACCAACAGCTGGGTGTTAGAGACATATGAGGAGCGTCATATGTGGGCTGAGGCATATATGCGTGGACATTTCTTTGCTAGGATGAAAAGCACTCAGCACTCGGAGAGTATGAATGCTTATTTCAATCCCTTCCTCCAACACAAATTGAAGCTATATGAATTTGTTAGGTACTATGATCGGGCTCTTGCAAGAATAAGGTATAACAACGCTGGAGATGATGCTGAAACAAATAACACTTTTCCGGTATTGATTACTCCATTGCGAGATATAGAAAGACATGGAGCTGAGTTATTCACCCGAAATATATTTAGAATGTTCTGTGATGAAATCGTAAAAGAGGGGAAGTTGAATGTGAAGGACGTGTTCCCTTTGCCGGATGGTCAGAAATGCTACTATATTCATAAGTACAAGGTGAATGATAGATCATGGATAGTAACACACAATCCAATGGATGCTGCAATGAGATGTTCTTGCATGAAGTTTGAGTCGTTGGGGCTACCTTGTTGTCACATGATATGTGTTATGAAAGCCAAAAATTTAACGCAAATTCCCCCAACTTGTGTGATACATAGATGGACAAGGGCTGCAAACAAAGATGGCCAGCAATGGCGTCAACCCTCAATTGATAGCACTACAACACAGACGGCCCGGTATGGGATATTGAGTTCTTCCTACAATGAAATGTGTTTCTATACCTCGCAATCAACGGAAGGTTTCAAAGAGGCTTGGGATGCATGTCTTCCGATGACGAGCCGGATGAAGGAGTTATATGAGAGGAATCTAAACGATGGGGATGGAGACAAAGGGAAACATTCAATCCCATGACAATTTGGAGTAGAAGATCCTGATCTTGTGAAGACAAAAGGGAACCCGGGACGGGCCTCGTCCAACTGTCGAAGACCAAGAAAATGTGGGAATTGCAAATGCATTGGGCACACAAAACAAACGTGTCCTGAGGTTCGATTTAGTCGAACAATGGGTAGTAATTCAGATGCTGATACAACCCACATCACTGACCGTGAGTACAATGCAGAGTCATTGCCCATTCGCTGCAAACCTGGGTTAATGGATCCAAATACACCGCATATTAAGCAACGACGACTATTTTTCGATGTTTCTTTTTATTCCAAACAGCCTGTGGGCCAATACGATAGTGTCGAAGCAGCTGTGTGCAAAAATGATTCAACTACAATTGATGAGGTAAATCAGGTAATTGTATAATTTGTATGATTTACTTATTCCGTTAATTTATTAGGTAGACAGTACTAGCTATTGAAAACACATCATTGCGAAAAACAAGGTAGATATGTATGTAGTTTTCATTTTGCACGGATTGCTGTATGTAACGTGTAAATAATTGGTTACATACAATGCCAGGAAATGGCACAACGTTACTTATGTACAAGGTCAGGAACAATAATTTCCCATATTGTTTAGAGTGATGTTGTCATTTGTGTTTGCAGTGACTTGTCATTTTGAAAACTAATTGAAGGTGAGATATATATGGGTTGCCTGCGTATTATTTTGGGTTGGAAAGTGGCTTATGTCTGTATTCTAAGATTCCTATTGCGGGTTTCTTGTTTGTGTTCTATATTTGGTTGGATCTAACTGAAGGGTTTCTTGCGATGTGGTTTATCAGCTAACGATGTATTTAGCTTCGTATTGATTTGTTATGACTTATTTCAGTAAATTACTATTATATTTCGAGTAAAATACGAATTTTGTCCATGTGGTTTTGCAAAATTACATCCCAACACATGCATTTTGTATATAATTCAAGTGGCAGTCAATTTTGGGTATTACTTGGAGAAAGTAACCCAACAAACTCGTTTACTTTATCTCTATGCCGATTGCTATATGAATTACGAGTTACGAACAAGAGTTGTGAAAATATTTCATGTTAACTATAAAAGTGATGGGTTTATTGTTAGTAAAATTAAGGTGGGCCTATATCTACAGCTACCAAGCAGTAATTTAAAGTTGACAATTTAAAGAAGAAAATCAAGCAATTGTGGTATTGGTTCGAATGCCTGAAAATGATGAAGACTTCTTTCGATGAACTCATGGTAACAAAGTAAACAAGTAGAATGACCTTTCTGATATGAGGTGATGGTAACAAATCATAGAAGATAAACCTTTGCTGATTTGAGGTTGAAAAATGAGAAGGGAAAAAACTGCTTAGAAGTTACAATGTAGAAAGTAAGTTGTGTTATTGTTCATGTCCTCTCTCTCTGCAAACCTTCTGCGCTTTATAGCTCTTATTTCCCACGACCCCATGATCTGCCGAATCTGCAACTGCTTCTGTGCAACTTCTGTGATTGCACGGTCATTTCCATGTCTTCACACCACATAAAACCTTTACTTGTACCTGTCGAAGTACATATTCTTGAAGTCGCCACATGTGCCCAAGTCCTTTTAGCCTTTCCTCGACAGATATAGACTCCCAATTCGTTCATGTTTCCTCTTGGAGGCTGGCCACTAAATCCATGATCACTGCCAGTAACTGCTCCACCATGTAAGTCAGGTGGCATGCAAGATTCAATGTTAGTTGATAACCCTTGTCTTCAGCTGGACTTGCCATGTGTCCTCAATTGAATGGAGCACATGTTGGCAGGATGTGGAAAAAATAGGTGCAAAGAGGAATTTTTAAAAAATAACCAATCATAATTTAGCTGAAAATATGAGTGAACTTTAAAACAAAAAAAAAATAGTTTCCATTTTTATGATTATAAACCCGAAATGTATATTTTGTTTTCAATATAAATAAGCTGTGTATTGTGGTTACGTAAAATGTAGGACAACAATTGTGTTTATGTCATCATAGTCCAGAAAAACGGGTATTTCAAATATTAACAAGTTTACTGACATTGAATTTATTGATTACATTACAGGGAAAATTCAATATTTGGCAGAGTTTGAAGATTTAAAGTCTAGGGGCAGTTACAGTGAGTGGCCAAGTGTTGTGGTTTAGTGGCCCAGTTTGCAAGGATTGTGGTTGTGTTTAGTGGACAATATTCTATCGATTTTTGTCTCATAATGATAAGGGACATGCGCCACAATGGTGAAAAGGAAGGTCGACAAGGAAGAGTCAATATTTGGCAGAGTTTGGAGATTCGAATTCAGGAGGCAGTTACAGTGATAGTTATGGTGTACAAGTATGAGATCATGCAATGATGGGCCACAAAAACAGTATAGGGATATCAAAACCCACGATCTCTCTTATAGGCTTTCCAAGTATACTAAACTTCTAATTCTATCTGTCGATCTCCCTTTTCTTTAGTTGATTTCATGGTCACCAACCGTTTAAAACTTTTGTCGACAAAGCAAGCTCCTGCTTTGTCTCATGCTTCCTCCTAAAAGTGTGCCCACCAACTCCATGACTGGTGCTAAAAACTGCCCCCATCACTTATAGGTGACCCATATACAGACAACCCACTTTCAACTGCTGGACATTCCTTCAGACTAGGCCACATGTCCTCCATTAAGTGGACCATCTGTCAACAAAGACTGGCAAAACTT
Organism: Camellia japonica; assembly: GCA_030407325.1. Classification (NCBI taxonomy): domain Eukaryota; kingdom Viridiplantae; phylum Streptophyta; class Magnoliopsida; order Ericales; family Theaceae; genus Camellia; species Camellia japonica. The sequence continues at coordinate 171,120,606 of JAPPVO010000016.1, forward strand.
GGTGCAAACAATGGCCCCGTTGTTGAAGTTAAACATCATATGATTTAACCTTTAACAAACTTGCCAGTTAGGCCCAATTTGTACTTAACCCAGGATTTATTCCCCTGAACCCAAGAGATAAGTCCAATAGCAAATTTCTTAATACGGGCCTAAAACAAACATAAACTACAGCCCAATATAAGAGCATTTAAATATACTAGCCCCATTATAAGCTATAAAAGACCCACCTTTTCAACTTCAAACCACTTCAACTTCATTTCCCTCTGATTCGAACTCCTCAGAGTGGACTCCTTCTTCTCAAGCATTGCCATTCAAAACCATAGCACTACAAAACCTTAAGCCATGGCGCCCAAAAAATCTCAACCATCTCCATCTGAGGACAACAATGGAGACCTACTCCGCTTCCTAGACCCTATCAGAGCACTTATCGCTCCTCTAAAATTAGGTATTACCCTATTGCCTAGCACAAGCTCTGTCACTAAGGCTATGCTAGGCCCTACCTTCACGTCTTGCTTTCCAGATGAGCTAGCTCCATACTATTCCCTTGGTAATGGTGAGAACCTTCTTCTCAATGAACCTAGACTTAAGTGGACTAACTGGAATGTCAGCAAAAACCCATTCAAATCCTGGAGGTCACCAGACTCTGTTTGGCGAAGCTAGGCCAGGAGAATTGAAGGTCATAACGCTGAAGTATGGAAGCACCAGGGCATTAGTGAAGTAATTAGACTGTCGACTAAAAAATATGACATGGACAAAGGGCTGATTGCTGCTGCTGCATGCTTTTGGTCGCAATCTTGTAACTCCCTACTCCTCAATTTTGGTATGATTTCCCCTACCATCTTAGATGTAGCTCACTTGACTGGTCTCCCAATCTTGGGCAACTCAATTCATGCTCTCCTTAAGCCTCCAAAAGTGACATTTACTTTAAACACTAACATGTGCTATACAGATTTCGCCGAAAAATACAAAAGCAAGCCTGGTTCCCTTGTCGAGGACAAAGAAAGAACTGCTTTTTACTTACTTTGGCCTTGTCAGTTTCTTTTTTGTATCCCTGGGTACAAGATCACCAAGGAATACCTCCTCCTTGCCTTGTGTATGCAAGATGGCCAAGCTATGGCTTTAGCCCCTTATCTTCTTGCCACCCTTTACAAGGCCAAAGAAGATTTCTGGCAACTGTGGTGGCCCCTTCTGGCTCTTCCAGGCTTGGTTGTATGCCTATTTCCCTGAGGCACGACCCCCACCACCTAACACCTTGAAACCAGTTTTCCACTCCTATGCTGAGCAATTGCTCACTTATAACAGCCAACCCATCCTCACTTTCAGAAATCATCTTACCATGTTTTACAACCTTCCTTTGAAAAGACCTTCCAACTTGTATATGCCATTTCAAAACTTTCAATTCTCCTCCAGTAGACTTCGCTTTCTCTTCATAGACCCTTGTGATTTAGACAATGAGCAAGTCCAAGCACAAAATGAGACTTGGAGACACATTCTCACCTGTAGACATGTCTTGGTTGGCTGTTCCATATCCTCTACCAAGATGGCCAACTGCAGTTTTGAGACATACTGTCCCAATCAATAGTCCAGGCAATTAGGTCTTTCCCAGGGTATCCCTTATCCTTATTTCCACCCAACCATCCATGAGGAGATCCTAGGCAAGCTGAATTCATTCTGACAGAGAACACCAAACTTTTCCAAAATTTTGGCCCCTTCTTCTTCAAACCTGCTTCGGACTGCTCCACTACTTTTGACCATTGGTGGGGACTTATGACTGCCATTATTTTCTGCAAGCCACTTGAAACCTACCTTCACGATACTTGTATTGATAATTAGGGCCCCATATCTCCGCCTTCCAAGCTTAAGGCTACAGGTATCCTTCCTTCATATACTTCATATCCCTAACTATCTCATGCCCTTTTCTTTTTTTTTCTCTACAACACTAACTTGTTTGACCTTTGACAGCCAAAATTAAGCCTGCTGCTGAACCATTGGTTAGGGACCAACATAAAGGCAAGGCTCCAATGGATTCAACTACTCAGACAAACACCTCCTCAGTTCCGAAATTAATGAGAGACTCTTTGGCAACCTTGCAGACACAAGCATAAAGAGCACAAAAGTAACTGTTGTGCCTTTGGCACATCAATATCCTTGTTTCCTCTAGTGAAGGGCATTCAAAACACAAACCTTAAACCTAAAATCATGCCATATGAAAACACGATTTCACAAAACAACACAAGTTTTTTTTTTTTGCTTTGATAACTAGGTGTTCGGGCTATTTTTTTTTTTTAATACTTGTTTTAGTAAGTTCGAGAAATGTACTTTAAATTTCCATGGATTTGGTAAGAAAGCCCTGCATTTGACACTACGTAAATCACCATTCAAAAACTAGCTAGAATTAGAAAAACTCTTTCGCATCAATAATAGTAGATCTGAAATTAATAGCATTGTCTTCAATTCTCCTGTTGCATTCAGTCACTACTAAACAACGGGAGGTTCCCATAAAAGTCGAAGTGAAATCACTTGCATAATACATAGCTACAAACCAAAACCCACATTACTATTCCAACATATCTTCTTATTTCCAACCAAACTTTCCCTCCCCTTTCAATCAAGTGGTCTTATAAGGCCTTTTTTCCAGCTTTAGGACCCGACAAATCACAAATTCATATCCCAACTTGCAGAACATATGATCAAGTTGAGCTTACAAGGACAAACAATGGTCTGTCTCCAAGCCGCTCCCGACCCTGAAATAAAGGCAAAAGTTGACTCTAAAAATGAGTTGACAGTAAATTATACAAGAGAGGGATATACTTGGAGGCCAACAACTCGCAGAACCAGAAGCAAAATAGAGTTTATGCAACTGTGCAACAATTTTCAGAGAGATTTTGGCTCTGTAAATTGAGTGTCACAAAATAGTGTTCAATGACTTCAAATTATATGCAGTAAAGGAACATAACTGCCAATAGAGGTATAGAATCTTATGCTCACATATTTTGGTTGCGTGAAAAACTTAATGTGAGCTTAAAGGTTGCACCAGCTTTAATCAGAATTTTATTTCCCAAGTAGAAAAAGATAATGACTCTGCTACTTCTCCACTATTGAAGTTGCCAAACAATTTGGAAACATATTTTAACGGTTAACTATTAGTATTAAGATGAGTTGAATGTTATTTCACATCCAATGTCAAAACAATAGTTTAGTGATGTTTGTTTATTTCATGAACCTTTAACTGTTCAGCGCTAGCTTATTCTATAAAGACTTTCCTTACTCTGTTAAGATTATTCTTTTTTCTTTTTTCTTTTTTTTATAGATGATGTACTTGTCCTTCAACATACAATTGTGTTTGCCATTCAACTATGTTTTGCAATCTTGAAATACTTATCAAAATTGACAATTAAAACCACTTTCACAGCCAATGAACCATACATGGTGAAACATGCTGGAGAAACTCAACTGCATTTCCTCAAATCATTAATGGGTATTAGTTTAAAAAATGCAAGTCTAACAACATTAATTGACAAAGATTGGATTACAGAAAATAAGAACAAATTCAGACTTCAAATTTAAACATATTTTGGACACAATGTATTTTGAAATTGGAACCATACCTTTAGGTCTGCCAATTCAATAACACAGGCACACTCGACCACATGCACGCCAACACGCTCTGCAATGAAAAATAACATCGCATGACACCATCAGACTTAATAACACATGAGGTATGAAATAAGTCATACAATGAAACATGTTTTTCTTAGCCTGCTGTTGTTGAATGAGGCAATCTCATAGAAGTGCACCATGACAATGCTCCTCTAAAAGGAGGAAGGAATAGAAAGAATAATAAAAATAAAAAGTACATGGGTAAAATCTACAGAATAAAGTAAGCATTAATACACTACCAAGTAGCCTGATTGCAGCACATAAGGTACCCCCAGTTGCAATAAGATCATCAATTATTAGGGCACGTTCTCCTGCTTGTACAGCCCCAACATGCATCTCCATCTTGTCTGTTCCATACTCCAAAGAATACTCTTCCGAGATAACCTCCCCTGACAATGCAATCAAAAAACCCGGGAAAAAAAAATCACAAAGCTAAAAAATCAATTCACTAGTCCTAAATGTAAACAATACTTTCACCAGGAATTAATAAATTGACAAGAAGCCATGACATCCCCACGATCCAAAAATGTATACATATTTGATTGCACATACATATATATATATATGCAATCAAATAACCCAGACAAAAAAAAAAAAAAAACTGAAAAAGCTAAAAAATCAATTCACTAGTCCTAAATGTAAACAATACTTTCACCAGGAGTTAATAAATTGACAAGAAGCCACGACATCCCCAGAATCCAAACATTTATACATACATATAATAAGGGGTCTTAAGTGGTTCGGTTCAGTCAGGGTTGAGAAAAAAATTTAGCACCAAACCAAACCCTTAAGTTTTGTTAGTTAAGGAATTGAAACTGATTGCATACTACAGTTCGCCTTTTTGGTTTAGTGTAAAATTGATAGAATGATATCTTTAGGATAAATCAATGCAGTTTAGGAGGAATCAATGAAAGGACATCAATTCAAATCCTAGATTTTTTAATCGAGAGAGATATTGATAGAGATCAAGAATTCTCACTATTTCTTAGATTCATCAACCCAATTCAATTTAGTGGGATCTTTCATTCACGTTTTTTATTTTCCACCAAAAACGTTTTTGGAGTATCCTACTTTCATGCGATTCACAAGGTTCAACAAGCAATCGATATTTCACGATCAAGGGTGTAATACTCTTTGTAGTAGCGGCCCTTATATATTGTATTAACAATCGAAATATGGTCGAAAGAAAAAATCTCTATTTGATAGGACTTCTTCCCATACCTATGAATTTCATTGGCCCCAAAACCCACAAATGCTTGTATTTTTGAGTTACATCGAGATCATCCCATTCATGCTAATTCTTATACTGCAAATCTCGCTTTCACTACTATTTCCACTTTCACCACAAATGGAACTATAAATGTAACTGCCACTGTAATTGTTACTACCACTTCCACTGTAAATATCAATACGGATTTGAGAATGAACTGTCAATGCAACTATTAATGTGATTATTCCAACTATATTGCGTATCATACATGTAACGATCATAGTAAGGATCCTCACTCTTAGATCCATTATTCAGATAACCAAAATTCCGATAACTATAAAAAGAACTTTCTAGTTCACTACCCTACAACAGAAATAAATGAAGAGAGATGGTGGAAGAATGCTCTATAAATGTCTCTCCTCCTAACCTCTATTTTATTTCTAATATTAAAAAATTTAGAATATAAAAATTATTTAAATATAATATTTCGGTCAGTTTGCTTGGTATCAGTGTAAAATTTCTCAAAACCGAAACAGATTATACCTTATGAAAAATTGACCGAAAATCGAAATTTCAATCGGTCTTGGGTTGTCGGCAATATATTACAAAACAGTTGATGAAAGTAAACTGTGCACTTTTTTACCGAGAGATAAGATAGATGTGCCAAAACTTTTTGAATTGGACAGCTTTCCAAAGCTTGATGGATAGTTGAAGAAATTATACTATGCAAGTCCCTCATGTCAATTTGAGCCACCAATTTTTTTGTTTAAAGTCCCTAAACGGAATATCATTCAACTAAAGTACATATCACAAAGACCTAACTCAAGTTATGGTGGTTGAGATGGACTACCACTGATCAAAATATTAGCCAACTGACTAATTTTAATTTGAACGAACTCCCAAGGGGAAGTACATAAAATGAAATGAATTTGAAGCACAAGTATGTAGGCAATCAATATAAAATGATATAGTTTTGACATTGATCTTCAAAGTGAATTTTCTCAAATCTCCAGATCGAAGGGATTGCAATGTGGTAAAGTCTCCAAGCACTGATGCTGTCGCATGTTCATTAACTTAACGATTTATACAAATTTTAGCAAATAGTCATATAATAAATTTAAAGAACATTAAATTTCATTGGATGGATGCTGTACAATTAACAGGATTATGATCCAAGTCAAAAAGCCTTGCAGCATTAAGCAAATGCAGCAAATCTTTAAAGATGATAAGCAGAAGCAATAGAATGCAAAATCACATATTAGCCAACTATTTACGAAACAACAATACCATCACAGTTCGTATCATACAGCAACAGGACCTAAATAGGATGCATCTAAACTTAGTGAAGCACTCACTGTAGTCTGTACATATGATGAACATAAATGAATACTGGAGGTGGAGCTTTCACATTGTAGTGGCTCAGGAACCAGAGCAGGAGATGTGCAACCGAAATGACATATGGAACAGGTACTTAGCTTACTATTACAATTTTACAGATACAAACAAGTAATTTTAATGCATTGATTTTCAGTAAGAAAGAAATATTGTAATCATGAATTGCATTCCTGCATGTACTAATAAAGGATTCTTAGGAGTCCAATGACCAGAATGACCAACAAAAGAAAACTATGTGTTTTGCGTATATAAAGCAAAAGTGCGGTGCAAAAGATCTCTACCAGGCAATTTCTTGGGTTTTCTCATAGGAACAAATTTTGCTCCAATAGCCAGTGCAATGGGAGGCCCAAATATAAAACCTCTTGCTTCAATACCTGCAGTACGTCATCAATATCAACATATATCGCATGGTTACAACTAGTTTTTACTGTAAATAAAAGCAAAAACATTATTAATACAATAACAAACAAAATAAGTTTTAGATAATGCATAGCAGAGTACTATATCCCATATGATTACATGCTAAGAAGCATGAACACGGGGCACGACACGGACAAGACACGGACACGCCAACACGCAAATTTTCAAAATATATATGACATGACACGTGAGGGATACATGCAAAATATATAATTTTATATAATTATTGTATGTCATATATAAGGATAAATAATTATTATATGTCATATATATGAATATTTAAATCAAAGATAATATATTTTAAAGTCTAAAAGAGAAGAATACGTATAAATTTACATTGTTTTTGTTTTATCATTGGATTCAAAATTATTTTATTCAAACTTGTAATGTGTTTCTCATGTGTGTCTAAATGTTGTCAAGTGTCCGATTAGTGTCAATGTCGGACACGGCACGTTACCTTCTTAGAAGCATCCATGCTTCTTAGATTACATGTTTTTAACATTGTAACTTGTAGGTGGCTGTAAACTGTATTAGATAGAAAAAGACAACGAAGATGACTCACATTAACCTTCTAAACTAACAAGCATTTAAGTTGTCATAAAAGGTGACTCAAAATACTGAATCATCTATGATATGGGCAACCAACCAAACCTTAGTGGAAGATCCTCCAAGGAAAGAGAATCACTTTTTGCTAACCTTTTTCTCATGTTTGACTCTCTAAAACTAAATCTTAGATGACTTGGGAAGGCGACCAAAACTTGCAATTCTATCTCCTCCAGTAGAACAGCCTTTTTCTTTTCATTTAGTAGGTCAACGTGTTCGAGCTTTGGTGAAGAATTGGATCTCAGATTTGTGGTATAGCTCCAGTGAGATATACCAAATTACAAACTACCCTAGCAGCCACCTTGGAAAGAAAAATAAACATAGCTTCCAAAATAAATTTTTCATGCAGGTCACTAGCCCAATCAAAATCCAGAGGTCATCAAGTTTGGGTCATTGCATAGCCTAGCATGCAGGTATCTACAACTTAATTTTCTATGCCATTTTTACAAGATATATGAGTCATTAATGCTTTTCTTATATCGTTGAGTTCACATAAGGTTGTGTCTATATAAAGTGCCAATTTTCCATGCCCTAAAATCAAAGGACACCATGCCTCTGTCAGAGAGTCCATTTTCCACAATGTGTTTCTTCACACTTATGTCATTAAGTCATTAAGTAATACATTTCACAGCTGCCCCTCACACAACAAAATGATTCAGTGTGAATCAACTAAATGCTGCCTAACAGGAGCTGTTAATGCCTTGAAGTCATGCACAAAAAGTTTTCAGGTCACAAGAACCTTACTGTGCAACTTATTAGGAATTCTTGTCCACAACTCCACAATGCCATATAAAGAATTCAGACAACCTCAGAATATTTACCCACTATATTCTGATACCAGTTACTAGTACTACCCAATGTTTAGGAACTGGACCGGACTAGCCGGTTCAACCAGTTGGACCGGTGACCAAACCTAGTTCCGGTCCAGATGAACCTCTAAAACCGTTTGGTGCCCAAAACCGGCCTTATTTGTGAGAACCGGGAAACCCACCAGTTGAACCGGTATAACCGGCTGGGTTGGAAGAATTGAAGATTCTTCCAAAAATATATTGTAGAGAGAGCTTGAACATGAAACCAAGTGCATCAGAAATAAGTACTCTAACCACTAAGCCTATCAACACAATTGTTGACAATGTAATAAGTATATATATTATATATTCAATATTATCTTAATTATTTTTACTAAAAATCAATGTATAAAAAACATAAAATAAATTCTAAGAAATATTTTTTTTAATTGTTTATTATTTATAATTTTTCTAATTTTAATATCTATATTATTTATATTTATAAATTTTAATAATTTTTGACATAATTATAACATCACTGTTCAATTCTGGTTCACCTGTGATTGAACCAGTGACCCATTCACCCGATCATTTTTCCGATTCGCTTACCGGTCCAATTTTCAAAACATTGGTACTACCACAGCAATCCTAGATTTAAAGACTTGGATGTCAGTAGAAGTGGTTGGAAACTTGAATAACCTTAAAAAAAGGAAAGAAAAAAGCAACTTTTTACATCAAGTGAATGATCTTTTATTTTATTATTTCTTATTTTTGGCTGTATGCATCAATAGGACACATCTCCAATATCTGTGGTAAATTCATGAAGAACCTTTCTAATTAGACATTTAATCATGATCATATAAAATGCACAACACCTTCACTGTAACACATAATAACTGAAATAGATGAGAAGTTGTGTGTCTCTTTCAGGAGACACTGAAACCACTCCTTTTTGCAATGACATGAATGTTGTACATGTCATGGCTAGACTACTTGATCATACTCACTCTTTAAGTGTTCAGAGATCAATTAATAACTAAGAAGCACAGACATGGACACGTGACACGACACGAACACATGGACACGTAAATTTTCAAAAAATGTAGAACGCGACACGTTGGGGACACGTGCAAAAAATATAATTTTACATATTTATTATATATCATATTTTTAAATATGTATTTTATGTCAAATATTTAATTTTATCAAATTTATCAACTTTAGATATGTTATTTTAATAAAAAAATTAAAAAATTTAATTTTTTTTGAAAAAAATAGTCATCAGCATGTTAACGTGTTCTCAGCATATCCCCAGTGTACCCTCAACGTGTCCCTACATGTCCACAGCGTGTTCGTAGCGTGTCCCAAGTGTCCCAGCATGTCGAACACTCGTACATGACCTCCAGAGAGGTGTCCGTGCTTCATGGACTAATACCTTGCATATTGTCCAGTATATAACAGCACCAGCAGCCCTAATGCTGAGATCCAAAGGTAGCAACTTGAAAGTTGATTTACATACCTAATGAAAGGAAGCTCACCTCATTTATATTTTCATTAGCTAGCCCTTCTACATAGTTGTTCACATTTATAGTTTCCCATCAAGGCCAATACATTATAATACCTTGGAATGTAGGATGGGTAATCTTTCAAATATTTGCCGCATGAAGTGGGAGAAAGTACACAGTGGAGAAAAAGCCAAAGTGGGTTGCCATAGACTATCCTACATCAAGAAAAGGCAATAAAAAATGGCTTTTAAAGATTGGTGAGGATTGTTCAAAAAAAAAAGTAATCTTTTAATTTGCAAGAATATTGGCTTCTAGTTCAAAAAATCAAAACAGTAATCTTTTGCAAAACATGGTTCAGAGATCAGAATTTCCAAAGCTCTTCAACAGAGCATTAACACTTTAAAGAAGAACATGGCAATCTCTATGCATTTATTAACTACTTTGAAGCGATATTGCTTCTGTTTGCAATAGATTTTGTAAACCCATAAATTCAATTGCTGTGCAAACTTGGGGATGATTCTGTATTGATAAATTTTAGGATTGGATGGTAAAGGTAAACAATCCACATGAGCAAGGTGGTACCGGTGGTATGGTAGTAGTTAGGTATCAGGCTGCAAAATCTTTTGAGCTATTGCTACAGTACGGTAGTTCAAAGAGATTCAGAAGAAAGTTACAAATTTTTAATTGACAATTTTATCCCCAAATTTTTAATTTTCAAAATTCATTCGTTAATGATTTCAGCACCACTAATTCAAAACTAAAATTTTCAATTTATATTCTTCAATTTATCAAATAGCACCTAAGTTCTGGCAATAAATATGGTAACACCTATATTTTTATTTTCCAAAGGAGAGCAAGAACTAAATAATTTAGAGGAAATGTTTGGAGAAAGAATTTATAGTCAAATTTTGTATATAGATATACACATAAATATAAGAACTAACTAATTAGAAGAAGAAAAAAATTAATAGGATCGAGATCGTAATAGAATCGGCATCGTAGAGCGATTCTACATGATTTTATGACTAAGATCGTAGTCATTTTAAGATCCTAGTGCAATTCGGTTTGTTTGACCCAACTGGGGTCATAGAATCGTAAGATCTTATGATCCGGATTGAGATTTTGATAACCATGGTCGGAGCTCCCTGGCAACCAGCCAATGGCGGTGGTGGTGGTGTGTAGTGACCGGAGGTGGTGTGTGAGAGAAGAGAAAGCGAAACTTGTTTTGAAAACATGTGAAAGCACCTAGTGAAGAAGACCCCCATAAATTACTAAAATTTGGTTGCAGCCCTTCAGGTAACACATTACAATATAGAATAGCTGCAAAGCACTTACTAGTTCCAGAGTTAGGTTAGCTTCATCTGCTGATGGCAAAATCACATAACCATATCAATTTCATTTTTAAGAACAAACAATTTTAGGCACTTTTTAACACTTTTTACGCATCAGGACTTATCAATTCATCACCATAAAAAATAAAAATTATAAAAAAAAAAAAAAAAAAAAAGAGAGTAGAAGCATAAGAGAGTGCACCTGCAACGACAGAGATATCTTTCCCTTTGTACCTCTCAACAAACAAATCAATAGTGTCCTTGAACGCCTTCGGATCGAGCAGCAACGTCGTTATATCCTGAAACATAATCCCTACCAAAATTTGTCCCAAATCAAACAACAAGCTCCTCTACATATACACACATACCTACACACACAAGTATATCTATATCTATATATAGCTAAAGTGTACCGGGTTTGGGGAAGTCGGGAATGACGCGGATCGCAGATGCGATTCTGGCGATGCGATCGTCTCTGGAATCTGAATCGGAAGCCGCCATGGCTGAGATCACTTTGTGTTGCAGATCTCTGTGTGGCGGTGGTGGAATGTGAGTGTGGTTGTCGTGGGACGAGTCTGCTTTTCCTGTCGAGGCTCGAACGAGTTTGGAAGAAGAAAAATACGATGATGAGTTTGGCAATTTTAGCAATGTGACCGAATTGCCACTGGTTAAATATTTTTGATCTTTTTTTCTGCCGATATTGGCCTTGGGAATTTGGGGAGCGATGGTGTTTGATAGCGTGTTCATGGCTTGGTTTTTTGGGGAAAATATTTGGAGGAAAATGACCTAAGACCGGCGTTTGAGACGTATATAGGGGTAGTTTGGTCTGTGTGAGATGGCTACCGGAATCAAATCCGATAGGTTTCACCGTACCCGAATGATGAGTGGTATTGACTTCACCTCTAATGTGAAGAATAATATTTTATCTATAGAAATTGGGGATGTAAATGCAAGTGACAAAATTCTAGTAGTTTATTAATCAATTACTCTAATTTTTATTGACTAACTTTAACAACAAAAAAAATTGTATATAAATAACAAAATTTGCAAAATTTTTGTCTTATTATGGGTCATAACTGTTAATGTTGGATTTTTTGTTTGAAATAATAAAATATCTTGATTTTAAAATGTTCTTAAGTTTGTGGCTTGATCCAATGTATGAAAATGGGTGTTCTGTGATCCATTGGTCCGAATATTGGGCCATCAACTTCTACAAATTGAGCAAACATCATTACAGACCAACTGGGCATCTCTACTTTTGTCTCCATACCAATTTGAGCTAAAAGTCAGATTTAAGTGATTGGATAATGTCCAATCAAATTCGGGTTTTCTACTCTTTTTTTTTTTTTTGGATTTTTTTTAAAAAAATTCTATAATTATTTTTCTTTCTCAATTTCTATGGGTAGCCCACTAGAATAAAATTACAAGATTTATTCCTTTGGCATCTGTGGATGAGGTTTGGTACATAGATGATAGACTTAAAAAAGTATGATTCATCAGTAAAATCCTTTCATAAATTGGAGTGTTTTGGGAAGTTGGTAAAAAGTTGATTTTTGACTTTTTATCAAATTTTTTAACTTTTTGGAAAGTAATTTGGAAAGTTGGTAAAAAGTTGACTTTTAGCTTTTTAGTTTAACATTTGTTTATGGTATCAAATTAAATTAAAATGACCAAAATACCCTTACCCAACATAAGAATTTTATTTTTTATTTTTTTGTCATAGGCCCCAATTTGTAATTTCACACTTGCATTTTTATAACTTCCCAAACCAATTTTGTTGCGTTTTTGGCCACTTGCATTTTTGGACCTTGGATAAAAAACGTGATTTTTTTCGAAAGTTCCCAAAACGGCACAGTATTGTTGATTGCTTTTTACACTCTCAATTGAAAAATTACGAATCAATTTTTAGATAGTAAGTGAGCATTGCTATTTAAGATAAAAAAATTAAATTCAATTTTCAAGTCTAATAATGTGGCAATCAATTAGGATAGTAAAAGTAATACTCTCTCTCATATTTTTTCTAATTATTAACTAATCATATCACTTACATATCATTAGATCTATAAAATAAATTTAAAAAGTGAACTTATATATTATTTTTATTTTTATTTTTCTCAATTACAAACTTCTTTTTGAAGTTGTTTATTTCATTTTTATTGTGAGACTTTTTCTTATATTATATTGTGGTTGTTAATATTGGACTTGCAGGTAGAATGCATTGTTGAATTTTTTTAACATGTTTGATTATTCAAATTTAATTTAATTTTCTTAATATTTATAAAAAATTCTACTGATTGAAAAAAAAAAAAAAAAAAAAAAATTCTATAAAGTACACCCCTTAGGCAAAGAAGAAAGCTACAGCCTTACCATTATATCCAAGTAGAAATGATATGAATGCCACCTTGTTATGACGTGTCTCTATTTGAGAGCACGGTAGATGACATGCTCGGTGAGGTGTCAAACATAATAAAAGAAGACAAATTTCACTTTGTATTTTATACTAATCTCATTTTATTTCTTAACTTTTTACCTAGTCAAATTATAATTAGGTTTAATCTTAAGTGATATTTTAATATAACTATAAAAATAGAGGGATTAAAACAAAATTTTAATAAAAATACATAAATATTAAATATAATTAATACTACTATATGGTGGCTGGCTACTCTCAAAATTTCTCAGCCTTGGGCCAACCCATAAAACCACTACCTAGCAGGAGGTTGCTAGTATGAGGATGTCCCTCTACTCACTAGCTGCCATCTCTTCATTCCACACGTAATCTTCATGCACACCACTGGGAATTCACACGCATCTACAATACACATTTCTTTTTTACTTTCTTTTTTTATAAATATTTTTTATACATAATGTATATCATATGTTAGTTCTGGTTTAGAATGATGTTGGGTATCGATTATTATAATGGTTGGTTACGAGTTATTGTGCTGGTGAGATCAATATATTATTGAATCAAAATTAATTACGACTCATTGTGATATTTAATTATATTTTGAAGTGGTATTACTACAGAGTTTTATATAAAAGAATAAAAATAAAATTCTTAATTTCATAAAACATAATTTAAAAGTTATTGAGTCGCATGTTTTTCATTTTACTAGTAAAACTGAAAGGAGTGGGGTGATGTTTTTGTTAGAATATGTGTAAAAGTAGAGTCTCACATCGAATAAATGGTGAAAGAGATGAGTCTTAATATATATTAGATAGGCTCTCTACTTATAGGCTTAAACTTTTAAGTAGGTATGAGTTTTAAATAATATATGTTGGGTCTTGATGATATGGCATTTGTGAATTCTGAAGTTTATCTCCTAATAGATTAGGCCGGTATTACTATGCGCTTGTGGGTTCCCTAATTTCTCCCCTCATGGATTGGACTGGTATTACTATGGCCCCGTTTGTTTTGGGTTACAGGAAGGGTATTGGGACTACTAATACCTTGGTATTAGTAATGCCCTTGTTTGTTTTGGGAGAAGGCCTTGGGACTATTAGTCCCTTGGTATTACTAATACCCTTGGAGGGGTTATTGGTAAGGAGGAGGTAGAGATGGTATTAGAAAAATAGTGAGGGGATTAGAAATTTTTTTATTTTTTTTATTTTTTATATATTGGAATTTTTTTTTTAAATATAACGTTTAATTTTTTATATTTTTTTATTTGTTTTATTATTTTATATAAAAATAATTTAACAATTTCTCACTATTAATCCCCTCACTGCTAATCCCCTCACTATTAATCCCCTCATTATCAATCCCCTTCATTCTATCTCCCAAAATAAACGGGGCATGTGCTTGTGAGTTCCCTGATTTGCTAACCTTTTTGGGTAAGGGGTTACTTTTCTTCTTTGACTTAAAAAAAAACAAATTATAAATACACTTCTTAAAATTTGTTTAAAATACGAATTATTCTTTATAATTCTAAAAATTATATCTCAGCCCTTGACGATAATTGACCCTTTTATTAATAAATCATTAAGTTAATTAATAATTTTTAATGATATCAAAATTTTATTTCAATTAATAATTTAAGTAATTTTATTATCGTATATGCATTTAGAAATTTCATTTTTTCAGTTACTTCTGTTAAATAAAAAATTTTAACAAAATAATATTTATTATTTTTTAAATTATAAAAATAATATCTATTTTAAATAAATTTTATGAGATGTATTTGTAATGTATTATAAGAAAGACAAATGTGTTGTTATTGCTTATTTAGTACTATAGCACTCACAAAAATATGATTATGTAAGCAATGATTTCGGTTCACACGGGTAGCGTTATCCGATGCCGATTTTATGTACTTATCTCATTTGCTAACTAAAGTAAAATATTTTAATACATTGAAGTGCATATACCAACAAAAATTCTCTATTATTGCTACCAAAAATCATCTTGTTATTGCCACTTGTGTGTTGTGACCGTTGTTATAGTTGAGTTGTTGGGTATTTCTCAGTCCCACGTTGAATACCTTTTTTGCAACCAAAGATAAAGTAAATTTATTTTTGTTTTTAAAATATACAAAATAAAAAACTTAACAATACTGCTATACTATCATTTTTACCATCACCTTAACCATCCCATCACATTAGCTCCACCGCCACACCACCACCACCACCACCTTCACCCTGTCTCCACCACCCCATCATCATGATTAAAAAAATTTGCTTAAAACGTTTTTCCTCCAAACAAAACAGATGGTGAAATTAAAAAAACAATTTTGTTAATGAATATTTCAACGATACTTGTTAATAAATTTAATATAACTATATATTTTTTAGAAAAATTACAACACCGTAGAAAATGAAAAAATTATTTATCAAAAGATGAGGTGCAATTATTTTTGTAAGTTCTTTGCATAGCAAAAATTACACTCCCACGTATTGTAATTATTTTTGAACTTCTATATTAATTTATAATTTTTATAATTTTTATGACGGTGCTTGTCATAAAATATATATAGGGTGAAGTAGCTATATAAATCTCAAAATATGATCTTGTGAATGGTTTAATCCTCCATTTTTTTTCTTTTGAACCCAAAAGTCCCATTAAAGTGAAAATTAATAAAATGGTAGTCATTTACATGTTTGGGTTTAATTTTTTAAGAATAAAAGTGAGTTTCTCAAAATGTAAAATTACACATTTGGACAATTTGTGCTATAGAAGTTTTGGATTTTCCCTCATTCTAGAACAAATCCCACATTACGAACAAAAACCTAACACTCTAATAACGTAACACTTCAATGTAACACACTAAAAGACTTTTTAGTGTACTTTTTCTAAAGATAACAACGTAACACTAAAAAAAAAACTTTTTGGTGTACTTTTTCCAAACGTAATGCTCCAATATAACACAAAAAAAAAATTCCTCAGTGTACTTTTTCTAAACGTAACACTTCAATCAGTGTAATCCCAAACGTAACACTCCAATATAACATACTCTAATATAACACACAAAAACACTAAAAAACTTTTTTGTGTACTTTTTCTAAACGTAACACTCATAATTTGAAATTATACATTTGTCCAAAACTTACTAAGGAATATTTATACTGCTTTTGAATGATTTGAAGAATCTGACATTCTTTTCTTTTCTTTTTGTGTTACATTGAAGCTTTACGTTTGGGAAAAGTACACCGAAAGTACAGCAAAGAGCTTTACTTTTGGAATGGTTTGAAGAATCTGACACTAAGGAGTTTTTTTGAAATGTTATATTGGAGTGTTACTGTAATAACCCTCATTACTGATCACTGATTAATACCGATTACTGCTAAGTTAATACCGATTATGGAAAGTAAATGAACTGACTGACTTACTGAACTGACTGACTGAAATCTGAAACTAAATTGATTGCCTGTATCTGTTTGAATTGCATTTTATCTGTTCATGTTTATATGCTTAAACTGTAAATTGAAGGCCTTATCGGCGGCCGAACCAGAAATTGATTAGTGAGTTATAATCATGAGAATTTATGTGATTTTATGGTGTACTTGTTTGAAATGTGATTTAGGATGATTAAATTAGATTAAAATAAGCCAATTACATGAGTTGCATTAATTACAATTTTGCCACTTAGTGGCCCATTATCTTACACATACTTTTGAGCCTTACACTTGATCACCAAAGCACATTTCATCAGTCATTTGTTGCCTACAACCGACTATAGAGAGAGAGGGAGAGAATTGAGGGAGATTTTGGCTTCAACCTTGTGCATTGTTCGGGAACTTGAAAGAAATTGAAGTGTAGTTGCCAATTGAGCTCCTAAACCTTGAATACAAGACTTAAGGTAGAAATCCATCTCCTTGATTGTGCATTATGTTGATTCTTGCATGGCTTAGAGCTAAGTTGAAGTCTAGAGCCAATTTATAACTTGTAATGTTGTATTGTAGCTCATTTCATGCATGCATGTGTGTATTGATGAATTTTGAGTTGATTTCATGGCAAATTGTCACATGCATGTTCATAATTAAGCTTAAGTCCATGTTTTCAACTTGTTTTGAAAAGAATGAGCTCATTAGAGCATGTTTTGAAGTTGTAAATGATTTAAATTCATGCATGTTTGCATGTTCTTCGTGTTCATGAAAATGGGTTTGAAATTTGGATTTAATTGATTCACCCTTGAGCTTTAAATTCACAAATTGAGCTTTGAAACTTGTTGTATATGAGCTTGGGTGTGTTTTCCAGAATTTGGCCCAAGAGGTCGAGTTTTGAGCTTAGGAATGCTTGGTTTGAGCTTGGGAGGCAAATCTGGAAATTCCAGAATTTGGCTTCTACGCTCGAGCGAAGGATTCTACGCTCGAGCGACCACCATTTACTCTAAGCTACGCTCGAGTGAAGGAGTGGTGGCTCGAGCGTAAATTGCAAGCTCTCAGAATCTTGGTGCGCGCAGGCGTACGCTCGAGCGAAGGGACTTACGCTCGAGCGAAGAGCTGTGTCTCACGCTCGAGCGAGCATCGAGCGTAAATTTTGAGCATCCAGCATTTTTACTGTAGCACACAGTCCGCTCGAGCGACGGAATCCACGCTCGAGCGGAGCTCCTTTGTCTGCATGTCCGCTCGAGCGAAGAAAGCCTCGCTCGAGCGAGACCCCTGTTTTCAGCAAATTTTGTAAAGTGTTCAAAAGTGCATCTTTGCATCCTCTTTCCATCCTAGGCATTCCTAGGGCATATTTAAGGCATCTTAAAGAGGATATAGATGTAGAACACACCGAGGCAAATTAGGGATTAAGTTATTATCCTTCCCCAACTGTGAAACTTAGTGTGTGTTCAATCTGTTAACTGTATAGGGTTGGCATTCCGAGGAGACGCTCTAATTCACTGTAGCCCAGAAATCTGTGAGTAACAACTGTGTAAAGATATGTTCAAATGATTATTTTTTGAATACTGAACTGAACTGTTTACCGAACTGATATTGATTGCTGAATGAATGTATGTCCTTTATTTCTGAACTGTACTGTGGCATCCTTAGCACCTACTGTTTACTGCTACTGTTACAAAGATCTCTGTCGGTTCCCTCGTGGAACCACTACTGTTTACTAATTGATGGCCATCATTACTATTCGGTCTTTCAAGACCTACTGTTTACTGTTATGCTAATGGATGTACCACATATGACTGATTGACTGAAAGACTGAAATACTGATTTAATGAACTGTTTTCATTACTGTACTATAAGGACATTCATTCTAAACCTCTTTACGCATTATGTTATTCACTGGGCTTTAGCTCACTGCTCATATATATGTAGGTGTACAGGCACCGGATCAAAGCTAGAAGCGTTGGGTAGATTCCCAGTTTTGTCAAACCAACCAATGTGCCTCACTGCGAGGTTCCGAGCCTGCCAAGCTTAGGCTATGGGTGTTTTAGTTTTCCCCCTTACTGTACTGTTTTATTTACTGTATAGACTGAACGTTTGCACTATACTGTTTATCAGGGATTAAGTCCCTGTACTGACTGGTTGTATATATATGCATACTGTTACGTACTGTTCTGTATAAATGTATGAAAAATCTTTTTGGCATACAAATTGTCACAGCTCATTGGACATTGTTTATTTACTGTATTGGCTTCCGCCAAGCCCCTGAACTCTGTTCTACTGTATTACTGTTAAGCAGGCCTTCGGTAATCTAGGATTACTGGCCGGTTACGGTGCTAAACCCATAGGGGCGAATTTGGGTCGTGACAGTTACGTTTGAAAAAAGTATAATAATAAGTTTTTTTATGTGTTATATTAGGGTATTTTACTAAGATTTTTTTTTAGTGTTAAATTGGAGTGTTACGTTTGAGCATTACATTGGAGTATTACAGTTTGAAATTATACATTTAACCAAAACTTACCAAGTATTTTTTGTACTCCTTTTGAAATATTTGAAAAATTCCACATCCTTCTAGAATATTTAAAGAATCCATATTTTAAATCATTTTTGTATTCCTTTTGAAATATTTTTCAAATAAAAAAGAT
Organism: Camellia japonica; assembly: GCA_030407325.1. Taxonomy (NCBI): domain Eukaryota; kingdom Viridiplantae; phylum Streptophyta; class Magnoliopsida; order Ericales; family Theaceae; genus Camellia; species Camellia japonica. The sequence continues at coordinate 171,139,990 of JAPPVO010000016.1, forward strand.
TTTTATATAAAAATTCATCCCAAATTTGATTCCCATATATTGTGTATCTTATTTTTCTAGCACAAAAGAAAAAAAGAGAAGGAACATAATAGATATAAGAGTATAACTGTAAATCTAATTTTTAAATAATATATTAAATCTACCTTTTCAGAATCAATGAGACTAATTGGTCTATAAAAAAATTCTTAAAATTAAATGGATCAGTATTTCTCAAGATGAGATTTATAGGTAAATTTTCCAAACATATAACTATTTAAAGTTTTGTTAAAATGTTTTTTTTTTTTCAAATGTTTGAATATACAAGTGGGCTTGGGGTCTCACTTGAGGATTGTAAGGCTCCATTTGGGAACAAAACAAAAAAGCTGCGTTTTGTAGCTTGGGGCAAAAAAGTCAAAATGGCTTTTTGCAGTCAAATCATTTGGGAAGGTGGGTGCCTCTATTTACACACCACCTTTTATCTTAAGCCACACCATTTTCTAAAAAAAATATAATTACAATTATATCCCTCAATTAAATATCCAAATTACCCTTATCTTCTTTCCTAAAACCCTAACAGCCACTGCTTACCTCATCGGAAATGTGTCGTTGCCGCCATCTCTCCCATATCGGCAGCCATCTCTCTCTCTCTCTCTCTCTCTCTCTCTCTCATTCGAGTGCTTTTAGCTCCAATATTGCCCAAGAATTGAACCAAATCTCCTTTGACCACCACCATTTTCTTCTTTCTCCTTCTCTTCCGCATCGGAAAACCAGACCTCGCCGTCGATAGAGCGGTGCTTGTTGACCACGACTCTGTTGTGGGCGACTGATCATTTCTTTAGAACCACTCCGAGCCCGGGAAGATCTGTTCCAGATTTTTCATGATCTATGGATGAAACACCATGATTGAGCTTCAGATCTCCATGATCCAAATCTCTGAGAAGCCAGTGGATGAGCTATTGAAGAGAGGCATAGATGGCATCGATGGAGTGGAGGCAGATCGTTGCACTCTAAGAAGTCGATGGAGCTCCAGATCGCCGCTCTCTGCCGTTGTCATCACTACCTCCCATCATCATTGCTGCCTCTCACTCTATCTTTTACGGCCATAGGAAACCACTGACAATGAACCATACCGGCGCTGGCAACGGAGTTGGTTTACAGATGATGGTGGTGGTGGTGGTGGTGGTGGTGAGGTATGTGACTAAGGGTAAAAATGAAATATTATGGTGTGTATTGAGCAAATTTATTATTTATTAAATTATTAAAAATGTGCCTTGAGTAGTAATATGCCTTGAGATGAAAAGTTGTGTGTAAATAAAGCCATCCTGGGAAGGTAGTTAAAAATTACCTGTGAAATTATATTTATACCCTCCATGATGTTTAAATAAGCTACATGAGTGAAAGTAGTTATTTTCTAAAATGAGTGGGATATTTTAGTCATTTGATTATAATGTGTCAGTATAAACAAATATTAAGTAAAAAATTCAAAAGATAGTTTTTTACCAAATTTCCAAATGACTTTCTAAAAAAGTCAAAAAGTTTGATTAAAAGCCAAAAGTGATTAATAAGATAAAATGTCACATCAAATCCATAATTATTTTACTTTTTCTTATAAATATCACATCCAACTATAAAAAAATTCAACTCTCTATCCAAACATACATGTTTTAACCTATTAAAATAATTAAAAATAAAAATAACCACGTTGCCAAACGAGAAAAACATGAGGTCAAATAATCCTAGGCATGTTTCTAAGGCCATTTGTTCAATTGTACAAGTTAACTGGTATTTTTTTTTTGGCAGATAAATTCACTCACCTCTCTTATGAATTTGAAAAGAAAATATAAATAATCTTACATTTTTAATGTAATTACATTAATCTCTTTGACGTTTTAATTCACATTATAGCTAACTCTTATTTCATTATTTAAATACAAAAATGATATTATTAAAATATAATTAATCTTACATTTTTAATGTAATTACATTAATCTCTTTGACGTTTTAATTCACATTATAATTAACTCTTATTTCATTATTCAAATACAAAAATGATATTGTTATTGATTTTTGTACATGTAAATTGTATACATGATACATGTCTTTTGTTATATAAATATACGAAGAATAAGAAAATTTTGAAAAAATGGTGAATTTAATTAACCTTCCTCTTATTACATTTATAGATCAATGTCCCTCAATGTATATCCTTAGAGCTCATTTGGGAAGTTTTAGCCCCAGGCTTTTTGGTTAAAATAGACCCAAAAAAATAAAATAGGCTTTTTAACCCAATAAGACAAAGCATCACATCAAACTCATAATAATTATACTTTTTTTATCACAAAAGTCAAAAAAATCAAAAAGTCCATACCAAATAAGGCTTTTTAGTTCAGGCTAAAATAACCAAAAAATCAAAAAACCAAACCACATCCCAAACGAACCCTTATGCTGTGTTTGGTTGGGGGATTTGAGGAGGGATTTAGAAAGGAAAATGGAAAAGGTATGTGAAATGTGAATAAAATATGCTTATATTTCACATAGTTTCACACACCTTTTCTCTTTCCCTTTCCAAATCCCTCTCCAAATCCTCTAACCAAACACAACATTAGTCACATTGGATTTTTTTGGTGTAGTTTATTGTAAATTGAAAACCAATAATAAAAAAGCAAAAGATAAAAGTATTCCTCTTTCAACTTATAAATAATTAACTTTTTCTCAAATTATTTAAGTTAATTTTTCTTAGCATTAGTTTGAAAAGAACTAATTTAACTTGGCTTTTTGGCTATATGTCTAAACTAATTTCGTTTGGGAAGAATTTTTTAGCTTTTTAGTTCGGTTGTGATGGTTGTAAAAGAAAAAATAAAATAATTATGATTTAGATGCTGTATTTTGTCTCATTAGTTTATTTTGTTTATTTTGTCTTTTTGTACTTATTTAGATAAAAAAAAATTGTTGCCAAACGATAACCTATAAGCAGAAATTACGTCAAATATTTTGATAAAAACTTCTAAATTAAGAGATTGTTTGAGATGATTTAAATAAATATATTTTTTGACTTTTTATAATAAAAAAAAATGTACAGAAAAATAAGAAATAATATAACCAAAATAAATACATTTATCTAAATAAATACATTTATTTAATTTATACCAAATAACACTTAAAATAAACGACAATACTACGTAGCTCAAATTTTGTGGCTCAAAAGTGGCTCAAATGGCCAAAACGACGTCGTTTTGAGTACAGAACAACATAAAAATGGCCAAAACGACGTCGTTTTGGCCATTTAAGCCACAAAATTTGAGCTACGAGACATTTTTCTAAAATAAATTATAATCAATTCCTGCAGGTTACAACAAATAGCCCCCCGTTGACTCTTAACATATGAAACCCAAACACGAATGCGGAACAGGCACACCTGTCCACGTGCCTATGGTGCCATTTAAAAACAAGAATAAGGCCTCGTTTGGGAACCCTCCATTTTAGTCAAAAAGTTAAAAAGTTACTAAATTAGTTAAAAAGTCAACAATTCATACTAAAAAGTCAAAGATTCTCTTTTCTCTCTACTTTTTGCACATCTTTTCGTAAAAAACTAAAAAATCATTCCAAACATACTAGTTTTTTTTAGCTCATATTTTAGCCAAATAACCAAAAAGTTACTAAATTAGTCTATTCCCAAACGAGGCCTTACAAATCAATAATGATAGAGACCATTAATTTTGGAGCTCTAAAAAAATCACTAATGACATGACACTCAATAAAAAAAAAAAAAATACAACACTAAGACCAAAACATCAAATCATTCATGGTGGGGTCCACTGCCACATCATTAGTGGTCGCACCAATTAGTGCTCTCACTCATTTTCCATTACAAATACATCTTCTCAGATTTGTTTAAAATACGAATTGTCTTATGTGATTTAGAAAATTATAAATACCTTTCTGTTAAAGTTTTTTATTTAACAGAATTAAATCAAAAGTTAGAATTTCTAACTGTTCACTTATATAATAATAAATTATCTGAATTATTAATTGAAATAAAATTTTAACATTAATAAATACCGTTAATTAATTTGATGATTTATTAATAAAAGGACTCATTTATTACGAAATTAAAAACTTTAAAGGACATAATGTCATTTCTAGAATCACAATTAGTAATTTATAATTTAAGTAAACTTCAGAGAGTGTGTTTGTAATTTACTTAAAAATAAAGATAAAAGTTACGTTTTGTAGTATGGATAAAAAGTTAAAAATTTACTTATTTGGTATCAAAAATCATTTAGGAAGGCAGTTAAAAGCTATCTATAAAATTACGGTTATACCCTTTAGTTGCAAAATAAGTTATATGTGTGAAAATGTAAATTTCTTAAATTGAATGGAAGTATTTTGATCATTTAATTATGATGTGACAATATAAATAAATATTAAATCAAAATCAAAAAAACTTTTTATCAATTTTTCAAATTACTTTTTAAAGAAATCCAAAAAACTTAATTAAAAATAAAAAAATCAAAGACATCGACATGGATCATCCTTAATTGACCCTAATCCTTTTTTCTAAGATTATAAAGAGCCCCAACCAAAAACCTTCACCGGTCAGTTAACCTATATCCACCGTCACATTAAAGAAACTGCCACGTCATGTGCTATGGTGTGAGGTACGTGTTTACCTAAATGGCTCCAACTGGCATTTATAAAAGCAGGTACATCTTCCAATGTGAACGAGAAAAACGATTACGATTACCTACCAATAAATAATCAATGCATGTATTTTTTTTTGGTTGACAATTTCTTCAAAATGATTACTCTTACCAACCAATAAATAACTACCTACCAATAAATAACTACTTTTGTTTTGCTTTCATTTATGCCCTAGATGGAAATTTCCCTCAAAATTTTAAAAAAATTTCAAACAGTAGTGAGAGGGAGATTTGTGCCAAATAGTGGGTCGAACTATACCAACACGAAATATGGTATTGGGCTGTGAAAGGAGAACTTGGGACGCGTGGTGAGGTCGAGTTGGATCTGCACTGAATATGGTGCAACGCCGGATTTGGATTGTCTGGGATGTATTGGGCCGAGCTAAGACTTCACGGAACGCAGTGTCAGGCCAAGTCTAACCCGCACTAGTTGTGGTGTTGGGCCGGACTTGGGCGAACAAGCTGAAGGCGAAGGGTGAGCTGTGGATGGTTCGGAGTGTAGTTGCGAGGACAGATGGTCCATGAGACTGCGGTGCGTAGCCGAGATGCCAAACAACATGCCCGACTTCGGTTGACGCTGATAGGTTGGTTTGGTCCGGTTCAACATTAAGCAGCCTAACGTGATGTTTATGTTTTACCAAGTAATAACTCGGTTCAATATTCCACGTAGACCAATGATAAGAATAGGGGAATCCACTCCTAGTATGCATCAATACGGTTTGGCGGTGCGACAAACACTGTTTGAAGGTTTTGGTCTCTACACGTGTAAGAAATGTAAAGGAAAGCACAGCAGCCTATTTAAAGAAGAACAACAGAAGTAGTGTGCCCACAATCTCTGAGGCTGCATGGCCAGCCTTGAAAATGAGGAGTATGTAATCGTTAGAGGTAAGCTATTTTTGATATACTCTCTCTCTTTAGAAAGTGGTCTACCTTCTCTCTTCTTCTCTAAGTGTACTAACTTGATCATCGGAGGGTTTATCCGGCAGCATACTACCGGGCAGCTCACCGTCTTTTGGTTCTCAGGTTAAGCGACGTTACACGAGGCTTGGATTCAAGGAGTACGGAGAGCAACAAATATTTCCTCCTTGTACAAGTAGTATTATATAAATAAAAAAAATTATGCAAAAAGATTTATTATTGATATGGAAACTTTGAGTCTTATTATTTTTTTTTTTTAAAAACACCTTCCAATTTGACTTGTATTTTCAAAAAAATTATTATCCCATTATTTTAGTATGAAATTTTGTAAAAATTAACTCCGTGTATCATTGTCCTTCTTCTTGAAGTTTATGCTAAAATTAAACCTTGAAAAATGTTATAGGTCCCAAATTTTTTACCAAACAAATAATCAAATGTCTCACATGGGTGTGAGATTTATGGACCCCACACTCATGTGAGACATTTGGTTATTTGTTTGGTGGACCTTACACCCATGTGAGACATTTGGTTATTTATTTAGTAAAAAATTGGTATCCCTAACATTATCCTTTCACTTCACATTCTGTATTGACAATAGACTAAAATAATAAAAAAAAAGAAGAAATTTTATTTTCCTTCCCAAACTATATCCCGCTGATAAATTTCACATCTGAACTTTTGATATTGCCAATTTACCCCCTAACCTATTTAAGTCGTGATTAATTTGCCCCTTACTGTCACATTTCAATCGAAAAAGTTAAAAAAATTATATTTTATCCTCAAATTTCAAATTATAGATACAAACTCATCATTTCTATTCTTCTCTCTCACCCAAACTCACCCTCTCTATTTTCTGCACTTCTACAACTCCGTCGGCTACCATCACCTTTGGCTAGCCCTCCTTATTTCTCCACAACTGCAACCTCTCCCCTAATCCTCCATTTTCGCCTCTAGTCACCCATTCCAGTCCCACTACCCCAACCCCTCCCTATTACCCCAAGCCCCTAATTTACCATACTCGCCACTGCAGCCTCGACTCAACCTTTCTGTCTTTTACGTTGCCATCACCGTTGTAACAACCCTCATACTGTTTACCGATTAATGGCTGATTGATCACCGATTGCTGCTAAACTGAGATCGAATATGAAAAGTAATTAAACTGACTGAATTACTGAACTGACTGACTGAAAACTGAAACTGATTGATTGAATGTATGTTAGTTAAATTGCATTCTATCTGTCTGACTGTTTAATTATCTGTTTAGTTTTTATGTTTAAACTGTTAATTAAAGGCCTTATCGGCGACCGAATCCAAAATTGATTGACGTCCCATGATCAGTAGAATTTATGTGATTTTATGGTAAACTTAATTGAAAGATGACTTAGTGTGATTAAACCGGATTAAATTAGATTGAATTGTGCAAATTTCGTGAGTTAGGCTAATTACCTTTTTGCCACCACTAGTGGGCCATTATCTTGGACCATACTTGAACTTCTTTACACTCAAACAAACATTTCCTCAGCCTCATTTCATTGCAATTGTCGACCAAGAGAGCTAGTGAGAGAGAAATTGAGTTTCTTCTTGGGAATTGCTTGGGGACTTGGAGATTTGGAAGAGTAATTGCATATTTGAGCTCCTACACCTCTAATTCAAGACCTAAGGTAGAATAACTACCCTTTTGTTTGTAATTTTGTTAGACTCTTGCATGATTTAGAGCTAAGTTGAAGTCTAGAGCCAATTTATGGCTTGTAATGTTGTATTGAAGCTCAATTGTTGCATGCATGTGCATATTGCTAAGTTTTGAGGTTACAATCCTTTATTTCTCACATGCATGTTCATGTTAGTGTTAAGGACCATGTTTTCATCTTGAATTTGGAAGAATGAGCTCATTAGAGCATGTTTTGAAGTTTTGAAATGGTTTGAATTCATGCATGTCATGTTTGTAGTATGTACATGAAAATTGATTTGAAATTGAGTTTGAATTAAACACCCTTGGGCTTTGATTTACCAAATTGATCTTTGAAATACATAATGTAATGTGTTTACAAGTGTTTTGCAGGTTTTTAGCCCAAGAGGATCAAAAAATTGACTTTTAAACTTGATTTTGAGCTTGGGACTCAAATCTGGAATTTTCAGATTTTGGTCGTCCGCTCAAGCGGGAAAATCGAGCTCCCAACATCTTGCACTGTGCATCAGTCCGCTCGAGCGGAGAATTGGACGCTCGAGCAAAGGACTGGGTGACACGCTCGAGCGGGCGTCGAGCGTAAATTTCACCTATCCAGTACTTTTTGGTCCGCTCGAGCGGGGAAGTTGACGCTCGAGCGAGGCCCTTTGTTGCATGTCCGCTCGAACGGGGAAACCTGCGCTCGAGCGGGGATCTGTTTTTCTGAAAATTCTGAAAATGTTTCTAAGTGCATCTTGGCACCCTCATTCCATCCTAGGCATTCTTAGGCCTAGTCTAAGGCATCTTATTGAGGATATAGATGTAAAACACACCGAGGCAAATTAGGGATTAAGTTATTATCTTTCCCAACTATGTAACTTAGTGTGTGTTCAATCTGTTAACTGTATAGGGTTGGCTTTCCGAGGAGACGCTCTAGTTCACTGTAGCCCAAAACTCTGTGAGTAACAATTGTGTAAAGATATGTTCAAAATGATTATCTTCTGAATACTGAACTGAACTGTTTACTGAACTGATATCGTTTACTGAATGAATGTATGTCCTATATTCTGAACTGTACTGTGGCATCCTTAGCACTTACTGTTTACTGTTACTGTTACAGAGATCTCTGTCGGTTCCCTCGTGGAACCACTACTGTTTACTGATTGATGGCCATCATTTACTGTTCCATCTTTAAGACCTACTGTTTACTGTTATGCTAATGGATGTACCACATATGACTGTTTACTGTACTGAACAACTGATATACTGATTGAAATGAACTGTTTTCATTACTGTAAGGACATTCATTCTTAACCCCTTTACGCATTATGTTATTCACTGGGCTTTAGCTCACTGCTCATATATATATGTAGGTGTACAGGCACCGGACCAAAGCTAGAGGCGTCGGGGTAAGCACCAGTTTTGTCAAGCCAACCAATGTGCCTCACTGCGAGGTTCCGAACCTGCCAAGCTTAGGCTATGGGGTGTTTTAGTTTTCCCCCCCTCCTGTACTGTTTTGTTTACTGTATAGACTGTATAGACCGCACTGTACTGGTTAATAGGGACTGGATCCCTGTCCTGAATGTTTGTAAATGTTTTGCATACTGTTCTGTACCGTATATACATGTGAATGTATGAAAAATCTTTTTGGCATACAGACTGTCACAGCTCATTGGACATTGTTTATTTACTGTATTGGCTTCCGCCATGCCCCTGTACTCTGTTGACTGTATTACTGTTAAGCAGGCCTTCGGTAATCTAGGATTACTAGCCGGTTACGGTGCTAAACCCATAGGAGCGGGTTTAGGGTCGTGACAACCGCCACCTCTTTTCCATCCTAACCAAACATTGACGACCCCTCCCGTCCCTTTACTACCCTACCCAGATCTAGATCAAATCTTTAGAGAGAAAGAGAGAGAGACCTAGTTATGTGAGCTCATAACAACAAAGGCGTTAATTGAGTTATTTGATAACATTTTGCTTCCATGATAAACAAATTGTTAAATTGAGTGATTTGATGATGGGTAGGCTTTCATATGTAGTTAATTGTTAAATTGATTTGTTAATTGTTAAAGACCCAAACCAAACCTAGAAGAATCCTTCAATAACAAAACACATCGCAAGGGTTTTAGAGGTTGCGAATGGCATGTCCATTGTGCGTGAATTGTAGATAGAGAAGGGTTTAGAGAGAAAAACCACAAATGGGTTAACGGAAGAAAAACATTGAACCAACCTAGTAGCGTTGTTGCTGCAAGTTGCCGGGGGGTCGCTAGGTGATGGTCACTGGAAGGAGAAAGATAATGTGAGGGTTGATGGTTGTTAGCTTTCATTAACTAACAAAAAGTGGTGATGGTTGGTGGTAGTAATGGTGATGGTTGTTTTGTTGAGAGAGGAAAGAGGAGAGAGGAGAGGAGAGGAGAGGAGAAAGGGTAATGTGGGGGAGAGAGGAGAATAGAAGGAATGAGTTTAAATCTATAATTCGAAATTTGGAGCAAAAATATAATTTTTTTTTAAACTTTTTCCGTTTAAATATGATGATAGGGAGCAAATTGATCATGATTTAAATAGGTTAGGGGTAAATTAAAAATATCAAAAGTTCGAATGTAAAATTGATTAGTGGGGTATAATTTGGGGGTGGGGAATAAAATTTCCTCTAAAAAAATAAAAAAAAATCATTACAAAAAAAATCAACTATTTTCTCTACTATTTTATAAAATTAAAAATTCAATTAAAATAGTTAATTCCCAAAATAGCTATCAGCTTTGATTTCATGCATAAAACAATAAATAGTCATGCATGATTTTATAATGAAAATCAAAATGTTAATTATGCTTAATGTCGGCTCATATTCTTACCCAAAATGAGATTTTTTAAACAGACTCCTTATATTAGAAGTCACCTAATACACAAATGCAACAAACTCAAAAAATTTACTTAGAAAAATACCTAAAAAACATAATAAAAATTGTAATTTATTTAAATTTGAATTACACTATATAATAATTGAATTTAAATCACACATTATTTTTTTTGGATAAAATTCTTGACAAATTTTCATTATTGGTAACTGTTTTGCACCACAGTGTATATAAATGTAGTCTAACATTATACGATGGTGATAGAGAGCTGTAAAGGTAGAATTTTAAATTAAGCTCTACTTATGTGGCAAAAAAAATAAAAAAGTAAAAATAAAAATTCAAAACATCACATCAATGGGTGAGCCCTACCTATTAGAGCTCCTTTAGAGTTCTTGGTTTAGAGCTCTCAAATATTTTTGATTATTATGCCTCCGTTTGGGAAGTGAGTTAGCTTTTTAGCTATTTTAGCCTGAGTTAAAAGCTTGGTTTGGAAAGAGCTTTTTGACTTTTTAAACTTTTTTTGTGAGAGAAGAGTGTAATGATTATGGGTTGGATATGATGTTTTGTTTGTTGTAGCTAAAATAACTTATTTTGTCTTTTGTAGCTAAAATAGCCAAAAAAATTCTTGCCAAACGGAGCTTATATTTGCAAAAATAATTGAAAACTTTGATAAATAAGCTTTAATGAGTTCTAATTGAAATAAACTTTATTATGATGTGATATTTTAATTTTTTTTTTCTAATCACATTATTAAAATTCAATTAGAATTCTAAAATTAGAGAGTAGCTCTTTATATTTGTTTATTCCCACTGACGCAAAGCAATTAAGAGCCAATAGAGAATAATATATATTCAATGTGAATGTACAAGTTGATTTTGGATTGAACGCCACTGAGTTTAAGGGTGCATGAATGAATGAATGCATGCATATAGTCAGTTAATTATAGCCTCTTTTGGAAGATGACTGAAAGTTAAAAGTGAGTTTTTAATTTATTTTAAATTATATTATTTTTTTATTTTTTTATATGTTTTTTTTAAAAAAAATTAAAAAAATAAAAAAATAAAATTTTAACCAACTTCTTAAAATAACTTATATACTCCATTTATCCCAAAATAATAGTTCTTTTTGGAGAATCTAATTTTTTTGATAGTATAATTATTGCACTTTAAAAAAAATTAATTTTTCAAAATTATCCTTTGATAGTATATTTTTTGAGAAATATCAATTATTATAATTATAATTTTTGTATTGTTAATGAATTGAAAAAAAGAGTAAAATAAAAAATTAATATTATTTTAGTTATTAATTTTTTAAAAGATATTAATATTTTAAAATAATAAAAAACAAAATAAAAAATTAATATTTTAAGACCAAAAGAGTATGGAGGATGCACCAATAAATCCCAAATTAATAACTTATACACTGTTTAGTCCTAAAAATTTTTCTTATAGACTGAAAGGTCCCATTACAATGTTTCAAACATCAGATTAATGTTTCGAACATTAGATTGATGTGTAAATGGGACTAAATGAAGCATAAAAAAATTTTTAAAAATAAATGATTCAACTTTTCAGAAACTAGGACTTATGGGTAAATTTTCCAAATATCTAAACATTACATAGGCGATGACCTCCCAATCGAAGAAAAGTCGTTAGAGAGAGGCGGCCGTACCTTCGAAGACGGCTTCTCCTGGCTGCCAAGAGCAACAGATACTAAAGATGGTTAATTTATTTAGAAAGTTCTCAAAAAAAAAAAAAAAAGTAGAACGCGTTTTTTTTTTTTCTTCTTTTTCTTTTCTTTCTCAATTGGGTTTCTGATTTTGACTTTGAAGTGGTCTTTGGTCTTCTATTTTAATCATTTTCACTCTCACTTCCTTCCCTAAACTGATAAACGAAAACTAACTATAATTTTTATTTTTTTAATCATTTAAAATTTCTAAAAAAAATTCTCTCTCAACGTTAAAAATACAAAATAAAAAACTATAATAGAACATAAAAAGTGCATCGATATGTTAAAATTTATTTTAAATGTGAATTTTCTCATATATTTTTTTGTAAAGTTTTTTATATTCTCTGTTGTGTTTCTAGTATAGTTCTAATGACATGGTCCGCTAAATGTTAATTTTTAATTTGTTACACAGTCAATTGCATGAAACTTAATTCATTCAACACATTACTAAAATTAAAGCATTTGACATATTGGTTGTGTAAAACTTTTTTTTTTGTTATAAGATCTATTATTGACTTTTTAATTTTTCTGTATCAGCCATCTGTTTAATGACATAAATATTTTCATAAGGGGGTGTTTGGGAAGAGGGTTAGATTAAAATAAATATATTAAAATAATCAATAAGACAAAAGGGTATTTTAGAAAGATGGTTAAAAGTTGATTTTTTGATTTTTTTTTGAAAAAATATATAAGAAATGTGAGTAGTGATGTGATTCAAAATGAGTTAAAAGTTGAGAAGTGACTTTTAACTGATTTTCCAAAAGAGGCCAAAATATCACATTCAACTCATAATTATTTTACTCTTTCTTTCACAATCAACAAATCAATTATAAAAAATGTGAGTGGTGATATGATTCAAAATAGATTAAAAGTTGAAAAGTGACTTTTAACATACTTCTTAAAAACCCATAATCATTTTACTCTTTTCTCACAATCAACAATAAAAAAAAGTCCATTGACTTTTCAAACACAAAAATTTTAAAAATTAAATAGCCAACCAAAATAATCAACTTTCCAAACAAAGAATAATTCAGCATGCTTGGTTAGAGTTTTCCAGAAACTATTTTCAGAAAATTCTACTTTCTTGTTTTTCGTATTTTTTTGTTTTTACTGAATTTTTTTAATATTTTAAATAAATTTTTTTACTTTTTAGATATACCTAACATAAATACACCTAAAAAGTAAAAAAATTGTGAAAAAACTTTTTAAAAATTCACAAAATACCAAAAATACAAAAAAAATACAAGAATTCCATACATATTTTATATTTTTATGTATTTATTAATTTTTTAAAATATTTTTTCACAAGTTTTTTACTTTTTAGATACATCTAAGTAAGGTGTATCTAAACAAGTAAAAAAAATGTTTAAAATTTTAAAAATATTCACTAAAAATAAAAAAATATGAAAATAAAAAAATTCAATTTTCAAAAAACTTAATCCAAAAAACTCAAACCCAACGCACTGATTACTTTTCTATCGATTAATTTAAAAAAAAATTTAAATTTTAAGTTCCGAATATTTTTCAAATTACAATTATACATTATGAAAGTCTCCAAATAGTATGGAATAAGTTTTTTTTTTTTTAAAAAAAATTGCTCAATTTTTCTCTCTCTACCTAAACCGACTTCAGTCCACTCCTTAAATGTGCTCCACTACTTCTGTTACGTTATAATAATAAAAAAAAGACATTTAATTTCTTAAAAAGTCTAATACATATGATTATTATCAAAATATTAAACTTTAATATAATATAAAAATGAAAAAAAAACATTTAAAATATTAAAAAAAATTTTAAAAATCACAATTTACATATGTAAATAATTGTAAATACAATTCATGCATAACACGGGTAATATGCTAGTTATACATTATGAAAGTCTCCAAATAGTATGGACTAAGTTTTTTTTTTTTAAAAAAAATTGCTCAATTTTTCTCTCTCTACCTAAACCGACTTCAGTCCACTCCTTAAATGTGCTCCACTACTTCTGTTACGTCATAAGTTATTAATAAATAAATAATAATTTCTAATTTTTTTTTGTATATACAGCACCACACCACTCTCTTACTTTCCTCACACCTGTCTCGCAGCTTCCTTTTCTAGTGTCCTCTCCACGGTTCCCACCTCCTTCTATATGTATATATAAACCCCTCCCACACCACTCTTCACTCCAATTCAACCTTCCCACACTCCTCTCTCTCTAGAACTGATCTTCCTCTCCTCTCTCTCTCTAAAAGTCTGTGTGTTGTTCATCTCTCTCAGCTGTTTCAAGCTTCTCAGCTCTGTTTTTTACTAAGTTGTAATGGCTCTCGAAGCTCTCAACTCACCCACCGCAGCAACCTCTTCGTTCCACAATGAAAACGTGAGCCATCGGTATCTGGAACAGTGGTCCAAGGGGAAGCGCTCGAAGCGTCCGCGTATGGAAACCCCACCCACTGAAGAAGAGTACCTCGCTCTCTGCCTCATCATGCTCGCTCGTGGCGGCGCCGCCTCCTCCTCCACCGCCTCACATCGCAGCCACTCCACAACTCCTCCTCCGCCGCAGCCATCGACTTCGTCCGATTCAAAGCCCGTCTACAAGTGTAGCGTATGCGACAAGGCCTTCGGCTCCTACCAAGCCCTAGGCGGTCACAAGGCCAGTCACCGGAAGCAAGCCGGAGGAACCGACGACCAGTCAACAACCTCCACCGGTACCGGCACCACCACAGCCGCCGCCACCGCCACCGCCACCGGCGGAAGGACGCACGAGTGCTCCATCTGCCACAAGTGCTTTCCCACTGGCCAGGCCTTGGGTGGACACAAGCGATGCCACTACGAAGGCGGCGCTGCGAGCGCCGCCGCCGGAGGAAGCAGCGGCGGTGTCACCTCGTCGGAAGGTGCGGGTTCCACCGTCAGCCACCGTGATTTCGATTTGAACCTCCCCGCCTTGGCGGAGTTCTCGCCGGGATTCCGCGACGAGGAGGTCTCGAGTCCTCATCCTGCGAAGAAGCCCCGCTTTCTGTTGCCGCCAAAACCCGAAATCTCTCAAGCTCACTAGATTTACAACTTAGGGACACGATTCGGGGATTTTTGGAATTTAATTTGATTATTGTGTTTTTTTTTTTGGCTTGAATTTTTTTTTTTTTTTTTTTTTTTTGTGTACATAAGATCCGAGACTGTCCTCTCTATACATTTTGTGATAGTGAAAAATTCAATTTATTGTTTAAGAAACTGTGTGTATAATGTGATGGAGGCTTGTGGATTAGAATTAAGGGCAATGGTAGGGAGCCCGAAATTAGGTGGCTCAAATTGGCTCAAATTTCCCTATCAGGTAAGAAAAACAAAAAAAAAAAATAAAGTTACCAAAACAGGAAATTTGAGCCAATTTGAGCCACAGTTTTAGGGCCACCAAACATTATTCTAGAATTAATTAAGCTTAATGTTAATGTTAAGGTCATGTTTGGCATAACTTAAATAATACAAAAAGTCAAAAAGTTACTATTCTATTTAAGTCACATTATCTTATTTAAATCACATCACCTCTCTAACATATCACATCAAACTCAACCCAAATCCAACCCATATAAGTCAATAAGTCAAAAAGTACACTTTTTTAGAACATTCCAAACCAACCCTAAATTTAATTTCACATCGTTAATCTAAATTATTTAACTTTAATTAATACAATATAAATGTTAAATTTAATACTTTAATAAACAATAATTTAGTGTAACAATAATATTATTATGTGATATGACTAAGAAACAGTAATGAATGGTACCGTTTAGTATTCAATTTTTTTCCGTGATGAAGACTTTGCAATTTGTATAAGACTACTACTACCGCGTAACCTTCAAGGCAGAGAGTGGGCTTTTTCAATTCGTTTTTGGTGGGACGACTATAATATAACCATACATGTTAGTTTAAGGCCACTTCGGTTAGAGACATCAATGATTGATGGTTTTCTCAACACTAAACAGTAGCTAGGCTGTCCATTAGCTTCATGCTAGATCATGTGCGTTTTACATTTTGTGTGCATTCACACACCAATGTCATGTTTTAAATATATACTAGTCATTTTGTTTTATTAAATAATGTGTTTTACAAAGAAACAAATGTATTTTTGTTAAAAGTAATTTCATCCTTATTGATTTAAAAATTAGTTAAAAATTAATCTCTATCACACTTCACATGAATTCTACATAAACCTTACATTATAAAAATTAATTTCTATCACACAATTACCTATTCAAAAAATTTTGGATGAATAAATTTAGGTGAGAAAATCTTCTCTTTCGTTAATTTTCTAAAGACTTGGTCGGTCTTGCCAGTCAGCTCATCTATTCAGTATTTATTCACATTTTGATCCCAACATCTCATCATCACAAAATGTTCAAAATTCTTTAAGGTTTATTTTGGTAATTAAAAAACATCACTTTATTAATTTATTGATCTATTTGGATTATATCACTTTATTAATTTATTGATCTATTTGGATTATATCACTTATTTAATTTTTTTGCATATTTTAAAAAAAAACTAATAAATTAACCTTTTTTTTTTTATTAATTTTCAAAACAAGCCTAAATTTTAAAAAAATTATAAAAATGTTTACACAATACTCACGTAATAGTGTCCACATGATGAGCATATACATCAATCCAGGCATGTATTTTATGCGTATTTATGCCTATTTTGAAAAGATAATATTTTAGTTAAAAACTCAAAACCTCATTAAAAAAATTAAGGTTGCATTCGGTAGAGTTTTGTAAATATAATTTGAGAGTATGAGTTGTATTTTGAGTTTGTGAATTGTGGAATTGTGATTTGAGTGTAGAAAATTTGTTTGGTTATGGTTTTTGAATAGAATGTTGAATTGAGTTTTGAAAGTTTGATTTGACATGTAAAGTAAGAAAATTTGTTTAGTTATGAATTTTGGAAAGAGTTTTCAAAACTTAATTCAAATTGTTATAACTCATAACAAAACACACTACTTTCATACTATTGAAAATTCTGATCAACACTCATAACCAAACTCTTTTTAAAATTCAATTAAAAAAATTTATATTAACAGAAAATAATATTAATCAATTTTTTAATTGAAAATACTACAAAGGAAATAATTTTTTTCAAAATAAATATTCAAAAAATTTAAATCATAAATATTTAAATAATCTAAAAAATTTAATAAGTAAAAAATTAAAATAAATATTCAAAAAATTTAAATCGTAAAAATTTAAATAATTTAAAATGTTAATATTTTAAATTTTAAAACAACTCTACATTCAAATCGTAACCAAACACATAAAACAAAACTCAATTAAGAAATTATTTTTAAAACTCATAACCAAACACATAACTCGAAACTTCATACTACTTTCACAACTCTACACTCAAATCGTAACGAAATACATAACAAAAAAATTAAAATATTTAAAAATATTTTTATAAAATAGAGTTTGAATTTATTTTTATAAAATATTTTAAAAGTTAAAAAATTAAAATCGTCATATTTTAAAATTAAAATATTTAAAAATATTCAAAAAATTAAAAAAATCGTAACATATTTAAATATTTAAATATTTAAAATCTTAACAAAATTAAAATATTTTAAAAATATTTAAATATTTAAAAAATTAAAATATTGATTTGAATTGAGTTTTGAAAAGAATTTTGAATTATGTGTTTGGTTATGAGTTTTGAAAAGTAATGATTATGCTTTGAATTGAGTTTTGAGAAATAGGTATAGAATTATGATTTGAAAGTTCAAAACAAACAATACACTCAAATCAATAGAAATGGCAACGGGCGGGGGCGGGGCTAGGGATCACACTCCCCATTCCCGATCCCCGATGGTAGAAATTTTCCCGTCCCCGGTCCGGATCCCCGACGGGGAACCTATCACCACCCTTGTTCTCGTCCCCCAACGGGGATCGGGTTTCCCCAACCCCGATAATTCCCTGGCTAAAATTAAAAAAAAAAAAAAAATCAGTCCATACAGATCTGAGCTGTGAAATCAGTCCATAAAAATAAAAAATAAAAATCAGTCCATAAAAAATCAATCCATAAAAATCAGTCCATATATTCACACACACTCATCAACAACAACAACATCATCAACAGATCTGTGAGAGCATAAAAAAAATCAATCCATACAGATCTGAGCTGTGAAATCAGTCCATAAAAATAAAAAACAAAAATCAGTCCATAAAAATAAAAAATAAAAAATCTAACACATCATTTTCTTCATCTTCATTTTCATTTTCATCTTCATCAGATCTAAGCTCAGATGGATGAGGCGACAGAAGCAACGGAATGGAGGGGCGACGGCGATCTAAGGGAGGCAGAGAGATCGGTGTGAGGTAGATCGGAGGAAGGGAGAGAGATCGGCGTGAGGCAGATCGGAGGGAGGCAGTGATGGAGATCGGGGTGAGGCAGTGAGGTCGGAAGGAGGGAGATCGGAGGGAGGGAGATCCGCGCGAGGCAGTAATGGAGGAGATCGGAGGGAGGGACATCAGAGGAGGGAGGGGAGGGTTTGAGAGAGAGAGAGAGACTAAACTCAGTCCATACAGAATAGGTATTACGTATTAGGAAACATATATATATATATATAGGGAGGGGTGTAACGGTAATTTCATACTGGGGCAAACGGGGACAGGGCCGGGGCCGGGGCCGGGGCTGGGGAAGGTATCACCGTCCCCGGCCCGAAAATGATTGGGGATTTATTTTTTAATACCATCCCCGGCCCGTGGGGAGTTTTTTTTCGGGAAAAAATCGTCCCATTAGGAGTCGGGGGATCGGGTCCCCATCGGGCCGGTTTTAAATTGCCATCTCTAGATGAAACTATAATTTGAGAAGCTTACCAAATGGAAATCTTTCTATTTTGTTATACGTTTTTTCATAAAAAATTAACTTTCAAAATAATCTTTAGGTTATATTTGTTTGGAAAATTTGAAAAAAAAAAAGAGAAAAGATAAATGAAATATAAATAAAATATACTTATATTTTATTTAATTTAACATACCTTTTTTCTTTCACTTTTTAAATTTCTCTCTAAATTTTTCATACCAAACAGAACGGTAGTGATGTTTGGGATTCATATTTGCAGTGGATAAGAATACAGTAGCTCTTGCACGTTGTCCGCGTGTTCAGTTGACTAGGATAACAATTGGATTTACCAAAATGATTCCTACCCCCAGCTGGGGGTGACCCCCAGTGAGGTGTCACTGGGGGATTGATCCGGAAAACAGGTTTTTTTTTTTTTTTTTTTTTTAAAGTCTGGACCAGTGGGGGCTCGCCACCTCACTGGGGTGAGACCCCACTGGGTGTATAGATCATTACTCATTACAACTTGTAATCTCAAAAATACTAGAGCTACATTATTTTGGGTGAAAATACTAAATAATTTTTTTTATTTGTGTACTAATTTTTATTTTTAATAATTGTGAAATACCCTTTGTTAATTTTTGTCCTCCATCAAGAAACTAAGAAATTCGGAAACCATTTTTCCATTACAAAATAAAATAAAATTGTGTGAGAGGTACACCTAACAATAACAAATATGAAAGTCAGAAAGAGATTAGAGGAGAAAGAAAAAAAGAAAAGAAAAAGGAAAAAGGGACCAACTATGATTTTTAATTTTATCAATTGCTCTACATAGATAGTAGTATAGTAGAAATTTTTTTTTCAGATAAATTACAAATACACCTCCTGAAATTTGCTTAAAATATGAATTATCCCCCATGATTTTGAAAATTACATTCCGTCCATTAAAGTTTCTTATTTCATAATAAATGACCCATTTTATTAATAAATTATCAATTCAATTAACAGGTTTTAATTATGTCACAAATTTATTTCAATTAGTAATTAAAGTAATTTTATTACTCTATATGAGAGCAGATAAAAAATTTATTTTTTTTAGTTAATTTTGTTAAATAAAATTTTTTGACAGGGGATATTTGTAATTTTCAAATCAAATGGGGCAGTCCGTATTTTAAACAAATTTCAAGGGGCATATTTGTAATTTTCTCTCTCTTTTATTTTTTATTTTTATTTTTTTTCTAAATTGAGTTGGAATGAGAAATTGCCAAGTAGTTGTGAGGACTACATTCCTGATTAATTTCGAAAAATAATTTCAGTTTGAATACATAATATTCTTACCAAAGAAATTATAAAACTCATAATTTCATTCCCATTTAAAATTCTTACCATCCAAACTAATATAGAATGAATTAGATTAGTTGTTATCTCCATAACGCATACGAAATTTCAGAAAAAAAAAAAAAAAAAATCAACATTACCACATAAAACACAGCGAAATCTCAACTACATACTATATTTTCTGTTATGTATTTTTTATATTTTAATTCTGTACAACTATCATTTCTCTAAAAGAATGATGCCACATAATTTACATAAATAATAAAATTAATTTAGTAGATGATAATAACTACAATTATTAGATGCATCTAATGTCAATCAACAATGTGTCAATAGGCTCCACCATTAGAGAGGTCATATATCTCATCAGTGAGCTATACAGTTTCCATATGGAGACAGAAGATTCTGGTATAGGTGATTGGGGGTGAATATGCTTCAACTAACTCAGATTGCTTAATTTTATGGGGTACTTACCAATTAGTCCTATTAACTAGACTTATTTACCTACAGGTCCTAACTAATAAATTTAACACTATAAAAATAAGAGAGTGATAAATTTATCACTAAAAATTTATTCATAAAAATAAAGAGACTGATAAATTTATCACTATAAATTTTTTCATAAAAATAAAAGACTGATAAATTTATCTTTATCACTTAATAAATTTATCAATAGGACTTAATGGGTAATAAGTCTCCAAAGTAGGACCTATTGGATAATAAATCTTCAAAATAGGACCTATTGGTAATTTACCCTAATTTTTTATTAGTTTGGTCGGCACTCATAAACTAAGAAGTCGGCACAACACAACTAAAATTTATACAAGAGTATAAACTTATGGTGCCAATTGGATGGTCCCAATTAATCCTCTCTCTCTCTATATGGTCCCAAATAATCCTTCTCTTTGTTTTCCCTCTCTTGCCAACCAAGTTATTTGGCTAATTTTTTAAAATCTAATATCATTTATTGGAAAATTGAGAAGAAAAAAAAAAAGACCATAAAAAATAGAAATAAAATATGATTCACATGCTATTAGCTTTATTACTTGGATAAATTACTTTGATCGTAAGTTTTGAAAAAAATACAATAAATTCTGCAATTTTAATATAATTATACTAATCTTATTTTATAATATTAAATGGATTAAAATAATGCATATGGTGAGAAAACACTAAGATTAAAAAAAAAAAAAAAAACCTTATCTTTTTTTTCATATAACCAAATGATTAACGTGAAACTAAGTATTATATGAATTAAATTTTTAATAAAACTTGATCAATATAATTATGTCAAATTTATAAAATTTACTGTATTTTATCCTTTTTATTTTTAACCTTTAGTCATTTTTTTTAAGAGCTGAAAGAGACTGCAAGTACAAGAAAATTTGTTACTTTAATGGTTATAGATTAACTTGTGGCTTGTGCAACCAATGTAGATCTGGTCCACGGCCAAAAGCCCCTACATTTCAAATTTTTGGTCGTCAATTGTAATAAAATAAAAATATCAGATTTTTTGGTGACTAAAATATTTAATCGTGAAAATTAACGATGACTAAATTATCTGGTGGCTAATGTTAATATAAAATGACGATTAAAATATATAGTCGCTAAATGTATTATTATTAGCAACTAGAGAATTTCATTTTGATTTGATTATTTTTGGCGATTAAATTTTTCGTCGTCAAAAAGTTATGTTTGTTAAGGGGTTGTTTGGGATAAACTAAATAAGTGTATTTTTTGACTTTTTATGAAATATGGGTTATGTTTGAAGTGATGTGGCAGAGAGGTGATGTGACTTAAATAAGATAGTGACTTTTTAATCTTTTTTGGTTATGCCAAACCAAGCCTAAATCTGTTTTAGTAGCCGCATATAAGATAATTAGTGACCAACATAAATTTAGTCGCTATTGACTATCACCGACAAGGTTTCGGCAACTAATTGGCGACGAAGGATTTTAGTTGCCATTAACTTTCGGCAACTAAAAAATAACCTTCGACGACTAAAAATTTGATAACTAAAAGTATAATTTCTTATTATGACTTGTGTGTTTGAGTGTTTTATTTCTTTATATTTTTGTAGTCACTTGTTGAAAGTAATATATGTTGTAATTGTCTTTCGACATATTAAAATAAGTATTTCATTTATGCATTATGATCTAATGTAGATAACCTAGTCTTATCTAATTTATAAAAAATTTAAAGGGGTCAATTCATGATGTTGGAGTATGATAGTACCCGTGTTATAAAAGGTAAGATCTACAATTTCGTGTCAAAGTTAAAAACAAAAAAGAGAAACTTAGCATTTAGGGGCTATTTGGAAATATCAACAAAAAGTTAAAAGTTAACTTTTAATTTATTTTAGATCACATTATTTTTCATATAAAAAAATTAAAAAAATTAACTTTTAACAATCTTCTCAAAACACTCGTCTATGATTAATGAGGAAAAAAAATTCATAGGGCTCTTAAACCACCTAATAATGTTTCCGGCTGCCATGTAAATCACGTGGGACCAAAAGAAGTTTCTTAGAAGCTTCTTCCAAGTACTAAAACATTGAACTGTATTATTTGTGCCAAATAAAAAATAAAAAGTTAAATATGTACGATTTAGACTGTTGGGCTGGCGGCATTCTTGTTTGGTAGGCTCGGGGGAAAAAAACATTACAAAAAAAAACAAAGTGAATGGATGTAGGTCAAAGTCAAATATTGGATTCTGAGGCTGGAATTGGAGTTAGTCAATAGACATGATCAGTACTCCAAATCCGACTCAAGACGTGGCTCCAACGCGAAACCATATTTCAATTTTTTTTACCAAACAAAACCTAAAACATGGTAGGTTCTGGTGGGTAAAGATTCTCTGTGCTTTCATGCTTTATTTGGATTACGATGTAAGAAAAGAAAAAAAATTATTTGGTTTGTTTTTCAGAAAAAATTTTGAAAAAAATTCTCGACAAACAAAATTTAAAAGTAATCAAACCAAACAAATTTTTTCAAAAAAAATCTCAAAATTTTGTTTGGTTACCTACTTTCCAAAATCACACTATCTCTCATATACATCAAATCAATCACTTTTTTTAAAACTTTTTCCCCAAAACAATTTTTCAAAATCATTTCTGAAAAAAGATAAACCAAACAAGTTTTCGTACTTTTTATCTAAAAAACTACTCTACAAACACAAACCAAACACACCCATTGTGTTTTTTCATAAGGGTTGTCGGGGTGGCCATGAACTTCATCGACTGGGTGCAAAACTCAGTGATCTCCCAACCCATTGAGTCGATGATGTGATCGCGGTGGTCTCTCTCAACGATCAGACGGTGAGACGACTTAGCAACAACGACACGACGTCACTCTGCCTCATCGGGGGTTTGGTTGTCGTGGTCCATAGGTGTTGGAACAATTCGTCTTGAATTTTTCAGTTGGTGGTCTTCGGGTCTTAAAAACTTGGTGATGATCTTGTCTATATTAAACAGAAATTTAGTGTTTCAAGTCGCGTTACTTAATCGCTTTCTTAAAAACAATATTTGCACCCACCAAAAGGTGTGCAGGAGGTTACAGCAAATTCGCCTAGGATATAATGAAGTCTGATCTAAAGATCAAGTTTACTGGCGTCTGCATTGACGAAAGTAGATCAGAATACTCTTGATGTAATAAAGAAAACTAAGACACTAATAATCAAGTCTGCAGAATTTGATTACCAATAAAAAAAGTATAAACTTGCTTAAGAAACTCTTGATCGAAAACTCTAAATCGAGAGGGAGAGAGAGAGAGAGAGAGTTGTATGAATGCTTTTCAGGAATTTGGATAGATTGAAATGGCTGATTTTGCAACCCATTTATAGGCCTTGATGCATCTGATCGAATGGTCATGTCCTTTGATCGCATCTGATCAGATCTGACCGTTGGATCAACGATCTACGGTGCAAATCATTCTCACACCGAATAGATGCCTTGACTAATCACATCTGATCACGATCGGGTGCCATCTTATCCGTACGATCGCGCGCATCTCCAATCAACGGCTATGATCAAACCGCTCTAGATCAGACACACAACCGTTTGATCGGTTGGTAACTCGTCGCCAACGGATGCCACGTCACTACCATGTGGAGTTAACTGTATTCCACTTCAGTATGCCATGTCGGATTCACGTCATCGCTCCAACCTGTTCGATGCAAATAAGAAAGCTCCCTCATGGCACTTTGCACCGATGCGTCTGTGCGAAGTGGGTCATCAAATGCCACACAGCCCACGCCACAAGCGCGAGCGTGTACGGATGGTGCGAGGCACCATCCTTGCAGTGTGAGTGCATGCACACTAGCTTTCACCTCACAATTCCATATTCAAAGGAATATTTCATGTAGCATTTTATTAAGTGTACGCTTTTCTCTCTTTTCGATGTGGGACAAAGTCCCCAAGCTTACTTCAAGCTTTCCAAAGAAAACCAAGGAAGGTTTTGAAAACACCCAAAAATTAAACTATATATTTTAAAAACCCATTTTGAAAATTTCCCAACAATAGGGTCGTTATGCACTGAAGGGAATGTCAAACCCTTATCTTTGGTTCTCTCTGTCATTGGAGCCCTCTATACTAGTCCAGAATGGGGCGTGTCTTCGATTCCCATTGTCGGAGTTCGTTACGAAACAAGCAGTGGTTTTTCCACGAATGACACTATTTGTGCGTTCCACCTCACTGTCGTAGTACGCACCAAGATATTGTCTGCTTTGTACCACCGGGGCAAACCTGGGTTTGTTTTCTTCCTTTACTAGAAAAGACTTCTTGAAGGTTTGTGGGTATGACACACTTTATAAGATAGGTCAAGAATTCTTAGCAGATCGATGTGGGACGGATTCAGCCCCCTCACATTAGCATCCCAAGCGTGTGGGTCCACGTGATGGAGCTAGGTTTCCCACAGACGGTGCCATTTGGTATTTTAGAAAATTTTCATTAAATCCAATTCCTTCCTTATCAAAGCTCACCATTTTTGGTGAAAAACAAAACATAAGTTTGGTGAGAGTCATTTTATCACCATCTCTCATCATTTCTCACATACTTAACTATTCAAAACATAAGTTTTGAATAGTGAAAAACAAAACATAAGTTTGCAGGGAAGGAATGTGCTTATGGAAGGTTTGCGATTGCAAATTCATACTGGAGCCAACGTCAAGTTCTGGGTCGACAAATGGGTGCCATCTCTCCCTAAATTCAAGATATCCACTCCAATTCCTGATGGATCTTTGATCACGAAGGTAGAAGATGTGATTGATTCTACCCGTATGAGTTGGAAGGTAGATGTTCTTCGAAGTCTGGTATCTGAAGAGGAAGTGGAAGTAATCAGGTCAATTCCCCTACCTTTGACAACTAAGGAAGATGCTATGATTTGGCACTTTGAATCAAAAGGGGTATATTCAGTCAAAATTGGCTATCATGTA
Organism: Camellia japonica; assembly: GCA_030407325.1. Lineage (NCBI taxonomy): Eukaryota > Viridiplantae > Streptophyta > Magnoliopsida > Ericales > Theaceae > Camellia > Camellia japonica. The sequence continues at coordinate 171,165,408 of JAPPVO010000016.1, forward strand.
GCTCTTTCAGAGGCGCAAAACCAGGGGATTCAGAGACCCTCTTCATCTTTTAGACCTCCAAACAGTTTCTGGAAGTTAATTTGAACTCTTAAAGTTCCTCCAAAGATCTGACATTTCTGGTGGAGAGCGTGTAAAAATGTGTTGGCTTCTAAAGAGAATCTATTTCGGAGACGGTGTGTCCCTTCAAATGAATGCCCAATCTGCCACAGCAAACCTGAATCGGTGGAACATATTCTTTTCGACTGTGGTTGGGTTAGAGCTGTATGGTTTGTGAGTGATTTAAATTTCAAAGTTGATTGTGGAGCCATTCAATCGACTGTGCAATGGTCGTGTGGGCTGGTGGAAAAACTCAAGAATGAGGAAGATCGAGCTTCCTGCCTTGGTATTGTAGCTTGGATTGGCTGGTTCATATGGAAGGACCAAAACAATTATGTCTTTAACCATCTCCTGGTGGAGCCCTCCTCAACTTTGGATCGAGCTCGAGTGGCAATGGCGGAATTTGAGAATGCGGTGCATCGCCAAACAGTATCTTTTCCTCACTGGCCTTCTCTGATCCCAGAGGGAGTGGATGCCTGGACGCCCCTAGATCAAGGTCAATTCAAATTCAATTGGGATGTGGCTACGAAGAAAGGCTCTTCCCAGGCCTCTATTGCAGTGGTTTTGAGGAATGCTTTGGGACAGATTCTAAATGGCCTAACTAAGAAGGAATACATCTCCTCGTCTTTCCAAGGTGAAACTCTAGCTTGTAGATGGGCTTGTATTTTTGTTCAGGCTTGTGGTTTACAAAATCAGTCATCCTCCTCAGTGTGTCTGAGACAGTTCCTCCTTGGGAGTGTGGACTGGTTATTGATGATATTAGGAGATTAGCTTCTCAAGAAATGTTGATCCTCCAATGGAGTTCTCGATCTGCCAATAGTGTTGCCCATTGGGTGGCACAAGCGTCGCTGCATGGTTATCTTCCCCAGGATTGGGTCTCAAACCCACCAACTGCTCTTGCTGCTTTGTCGGGTGCTTCTTAGTCTGCTTTTTTTTCTATTTGTTCTGTTTTTTCTTTGGTTGTTAAATTCCCTAGATCAAAAAAAAAAAAAAAAAACTATTCAAATAAATGAAAAAAATTTCAATTCTCACAATTTCTTTTATTTTCTTACCAAACCCCTCCATCCAAATGGAGTCCTCTCTTTATCTCCTATTTCAACCAATTGACCATATAACAATCTTAAGAAACAAAAATCTCGACACATAATTTAATATATGATTTTTTTATTTTTACGTTTCATACATAGTTTCTTTATTTCTTTTTTTTTTTTTTTCAAATCCTTCTCTAAATTTATGAACGAAATACAAGCAGAAGATGTTGTATTTGTTGTTGTCAATTTCGAGGAATGCTCCTCACAGTGGAAGTTCTACCAACCATGGCATCTTTTCACTGACTCGAATTGTGCACATGAAAATGGATTTTTTTTTTTTTTTGAAACATAGGAGTGAGAGAGAGGACCGCCAGACAACGATGACTCATGCAGTGAAGTCATGTATAGTTTGGCCATTTGGAAGGGGACAACATCAATTCCATCACAAACAACATTTATCACACCAAACATGAATGTCAAATGGGTGTTGAGATTATTATAAAATAGTATGTGCAAGACTTCTATAATTAACAGTTATATCAATCAATTAACAGAGTGTAAAATGATAGAAATAACTAGGTGAGATGACTTGAATGTAATATATTTTGAAATCAGAATTCTGATATTATATTAAATCACTAAATTATCTTAAAAATTTAAATTCAACCAACATAATCAATGAAAAATAGTGGAGACGCAAAGAAAAACTAGGTTATTAATCCTTGTCACAGCCCAATATAGAAGATGAAAAAATAGCCTATAACTCTTAACTATGCTCAGCTCAGCCCATCATCATCAGAGCACAAGGGATGGGCCTCGTTCCAGTTTCCTTTCTGTTTGTTTTCATAAATATTAGTTGCTAATATTTTAATTGGGCTTTCATTACTTTGTTTTTGTTTGGGCCCTATATGACAAAAATAAGCCAGTTTTAGAAACAGCAATGCTAGGTATCATGAAAAATCTTTCATGAAAATAATCATGAAAACTTTGTGACTCTTAGATTACACTTAGAATAAAGCACCACACACTAACTAAGGTAATCCAAAAATCATAAATCTTTCATGATCATTTTCATGATTCCTAACTTTTCTCTTTTAGAAAAGATAGGCCTCCGTTGGCAACTCGATACACTCCAATTTGGAGGTATTGATTGTTCCCCATTATTGGATGAGACCTTTTCATTACGTTAGCTGTTGGACTATTTGCTAGCAGTTAAATTTTCGACGATTTTAATTATATCTTTCTCCCAATTTCGTTATCCCTCTGTCCCTAAACATTCACATCACATTGGGGCCCTGTTTGGGAAGTGGATTTTGACTCTTTTTTAAGCTAAAATTTATATAAAAAAAATAATAGCTAATAAAACAAAATATCACATCAAACCCATAATTATTTTATTTTTTCTCACAAATATCACATCAAATTACAAAAAAATCCAATCATCTTTTTAAACACAAAAATTTTAACCTATTAAAATTACTAAAAACTAAAATAGCCTACTAAAATAACCAATTTTCCAAATGAGATCTAAATTATATCTTAAGATTATCATACCTTGAAATTCAATGATTTGCAAGTGTTTCGGAATAGAGGAACATTAAAATTTGTGAACAAAGGATCCTTCTGCTAGTTATAACAACCCAAGACAAATTTTTCAGTTTCTTTCTTTCTTTTTTTGGGATCATTTACAACAGTTTTTATTTTTTTTTTAGAGTAGGGAAAACCCAAAATAGATTACAAAGTTTTAGCAAGGACCAAAGAAGATAAGCCCAATGGAACTTCTACCATCCAAACAGACATTCCTAAAGATGTAGCAGCCATTTGAGCTAAATATTACGAGTGTGTTTGATAAATCTAGAAACAACTTTAAATATATATATATATATTTTTTAAAAATTAGCTTTTCCAAGGTGCTTCTCAACTTGTGGATAATTCGGTAGTCACTTTAGCACCTTCCAATGCCCACCCAAACGGAAGAGAGCTATAAAATTATCAGCTCTTTCTATTTTAATTTTTAATAGATTAATGATTCACCCTCGAATTTGAGGCTCGAATTTGCCTCGAAATCCATTTTTTTTTTTCAAAGCTGTGCTATTTTGAGAGAGAGAGAGAGAGAGAAGAGAGGGGAAGAGGGCTCGCAGTCGCCGCCCGATCGTCGCCCGGCGTCCTCGTAGCAGCTCGTCGCAGCGTCACCCGGCGTCGCCTCGCCCGATCGTCGTCTCCGGCAGCCCCCGCCTCTGCCCGATCGTCGTCTCCGCAGCCCGATCGTCGTCTCCGGCAGCCTCCGCCTCTGCCTCGCCTCCGCCTCCTCCTCCCTCTGTAATTAGGGCCCCCTCCAGTCCTCCTCCTTCCTCCTCCTCCTCCTCCTCCTCCTCCTCCATTCTCTTCTCCTTCTTCCTTCTTCATCTTCTTCGTTTCTGATTGAATCAGAAAAAAAAAAAAAAAACTCATTCTAGCCAAATTCGAGGCCTCGAATTCGAGGCCTCTATCACGACTGTTTTTAATAATAAAAACTAAAAGTAATGGGGGACATGAAACCATGTTTTTCTTTAGGAGAAAGGTGCACAAAAAATTATATATGTTATCAGATAAATTATACAATTATTTTATTTTATAAGTGGATCTACAAAACCAATGTCGTTTGTATATAGGAATTATATCCAAAAAAATTAAAATAAATAACAATAGATTCTTTATATACACATAATATTTATTATGTGAACTTATGTAAATAAAAAATATATATATAAATAAAATTCATCCAACAACCCTTTAAAAAATATAGGGCACCCCCTATGGTTTAGGCTATGTGCGAATTACCCCATGACTTTCAAATATCACCACGTTGATGGAGTAATGTGCACAGTTAACACCATTAACATCAGAAGTAAAAAGATTATTTTGTCCTTATATATATAATCTATGTTTAGCATTTCTCATTCAATAGTTGTACATTTGAGAAGAGTAAGAGAGAGAACTTAGGGTTTCAATATATGAAAGGAAAATGAGTGGGAGCTCTAATTAGAGCTACCACTAGTGTTGTGACAGTGGGTCTCACCCACTGCCACAGTTTGTATTGTGTCTGTTTTGTTTTTTTTGTTTTTTTGCCACTTTATTAGTGGTGGATTTAGAGTCACTAAATTAGTGGTCTCTAGCACACCCTATATGAAATTAGGGTTTTTATTTAACAAATTAATTTGAACAACATAATTTTTATCAACAAACCCTCTTCAAAGTCTGAAAAAATCTAGAAAACTTGCTTGGCAAATTTGTTATGAAAATGATGGGTATTTTTTAAAAAAACAATAAAGGTTGAGACCCCCTTTGGGGGTCACCCCTTCACCCCTTTGCATTTGATTGACTACTTCTTTCTTCTTCTTCTTCTTCTTCTTTTTTTTTTTTTTTTTTTTTTTTGTGGATGATCTCCCAATCCCCAACCCCCACGTGTGTGTGGGGTGGTGGGGGTGGGGCTTTTAAGGGGGTATGAATCATTGCTCTTAAAAAAATATTCATTTTTTTTTCTTGGAAAACACAAAAAATGAAAACGAAAACTATAGTAAAAACAGAGTCCGGATCGTCTGCCGTGGTTATCTGCGGTGCTTCCTGCGGCGGTCCAAAACGACGTCGTTTTGGACCTTTTTTTATTTTTTTATTATTTTCCTTCTTCTTCTTTTGCTGTTCACCCTCTTTCTCACTTCATCACTTTCACTTCACAATGAGCCAAAACACACCACAGAACTTTAATCAAAACCAGTCACTGTAACCTTAACCCAAAAAAACAAAAAACAAAAAAAGAGAAGACTTTTAACAGTTCTGAGAAAATGGTTTTGATTAATTGAGATGACTTTGAGGGCTTGATTAATGGAGTACAGAAACGAGCCTAAGAAAGAGAAGACTTGTCGGAGGCCGATCTCTTCACGGCGATGCCGATCGGAACAGATCTGAGACCATTGGAGCAGATCGGAGGAAGTTCGAACATCCTGAACAACTTTGAAACAACTGTGGAGGAGGAGAGAGAGAGGTTTTGATTTGTATGCACCATGTATATCACATATATATATATATATATATACGATCTCAAATCTAAGGTGATCGATGCACGCGGTGCGGAGGTCGTGTACTGAAGATTTCGTCAATGGAGAAGCCGACAGCCAAAGAATCACAATACGACAAAGATGGAGGGGTAGAGTTTGAGCCGAGCTCTGTGATGTTTTGGCTCCTTGTGAGATGAAGTGAAAAAGAGGGTCAATAGCAAAGAAGAAGAAAGAAAAAAGAAAGAGAAAAAAAAAAAAAAAGTCCAAAACGACGTCGTTTTGGACCGCCGCAGGAAGCGCCGCAGGTAACCACGGCAGAAGATCCGAACTCAAAGTGAACATGCCCAAAAATACAAAACCCAAAAACAGAAGTTGTGATTCTCAGTCTACAATAGCTTAAAACCTTGCAATTTCAGTTTGTTTCTATGAGTGGGCAATACAATAAATAGATCTTTGACTAATAATTCCAAAAAGAAGCTTCAAATTCACCAATTATTAAGTTAGAAATTAGAGAGAGAGAAAGAGAGAGAGAGAGAGAGGAGTAGATACGGAAACATTGATCCAAATAAGATTCTTGAAGAAGAGATCCAAGGCAGATAGGGCATGGATTCGAAGACGATGAAGAGGTAGAGTGCTAATTCGGACACTGTTTCTTCATCATCATCTATTCTCTCTCTCTCTCTCTCTCTCATATGGTTGTGATGTAATGGGGTTTTGTGTCTTGCATTTCGACTTCTAACTTGGTGGAATCATTGTTGGATTTTTTAAATATTTTTTAATTTTTGGGATTTGCATCTGAGATGTGGTAAATCTGGATCTGAGATAGATTTTCATCTTAAACATGTGTTCTTCTTCATATAGTCATTTTTCTAGATTGATCAATTTCTTTTCAGACATAAAAATGTTTGTGGTGAAATTGAAACATTGAATGGGCTATTTTTCTCTTCGTTTTGTTTGCTTTGTTCATCTCTCTGATGGAGGAGGCTACCACTTGAAAAACTTTATTTTTAAAAAAAAAAATCATCCTTTCATTTTAGGTACTTGTTTGACCCAGGAATATTGGCAGAAAGGATTTAACAAATCTGTTCGATTTAGATCTCTTGAGTTTGTAATTTTTTTTTTTTGGGTAGAGTTTTCCAGATCTGGGTTTTGAAAAATGAAGAAGAAAGGCTGCTTTGAAAATGGGGGATGAAGATGAGGGTATTTTAATCATTTAATTTAAATGAAAAATCATCTTTCTATGTCCAATTGTACATTACTCGTGTGTACTGTACAACCGGTTAAAATAGACACGGAAAAGTTAACGGTGCACATTATTCCATTAATCACATGAGATTATCCACACATGGCCAATGAAATTTGTCCAAAAAAATATGTTCTATAATTTTATGTGATTTTAGAGCCTCACTCGGGGAATTATTAGGTACGGGGAAATATGGTAATTTCAATCAATCACAAGGTTGCCTTCTAATCACTGACATAAATTTGTACACTTTATTATTGAAATCAATAAAAAAAATAAAGAGTTACAATAATTTTTTCTAATTTTTTTAAAAAATATATATATAATAAACTCTACAAGATTAACATAATTATATTTAGAGGTTGTTTGGGATGACCTAAATAAGTGTATTTTTTGTCTTTTTACGAAAAAATGTGCAGAAAAGTAAAGAGGTAATGTGATGGAAAAAAGATAAAAAGATGAATTATTTTAGAGTTGTCAAACTTGACCTTACTTTTCTTTAAGTAAGATTAAAATAATCGAAACTAATATATGTGATAGGCGAAAACTAAAATAAATAAAATTAAATATATATTTTAGTAGAAAATAAATGACAATAATATTTTTTTTTATCCATATCACTAATAAATTGCTAATAAAGAATAATTTAAGTATTATGTGAATTAAAATATCAATAGAGACTAGTATATATAATTATATTAAAGTGTGACATTAAATGTATATATATATTTTAAATTTTTACAAAATAAATGTAATTTACTTAAAAATAAAAAGAAGATACCAACGACACGTGGAGTTGTTTTGGAAAGTTAATTAAAAGTTGATTTTTTAATTTTTTTAAAACTTAAAAAAAAAAAAAACGTACTCCCTTTGTCTCAAAATAATAATCCCTTTTGGAGAATTTAACTTTTTTTTGTAGTACAATTATTACACTTTAAAAATATTAATTTTTCAAAATTATCCTTTGATAATATATTTTTTTAGGAATATCAATTGTCATAATTGTATTTTTTGTATTGTTAATAAATTTAAAAGAAGGGCAAAATAAAAAATTCATACTATTTTAATCATTGATTTTTGAAAATGGACTAACATTTTAAGACAATAAAAAATAAAATAAGGAACTAATGATTTGAGACAAAGAGAGTATAAAAAAATAAAAAAATGATATGACTCAAAATAAATTAAAAATCAATAAATTTGACTGTAACCTTGCAATTAGGAGTGTAAAAATGGCCCGCAGCCCGAGATGGGCCAAGCCCGTTTAGGCCCGCTTGGGCTCAGGTTGGGCTCGGGCCAGGGCCTGGGCCATTGTTTTGAAGCTCGGCCCGGTCCATCGGCCTGCTTAAGGCCCACTTAGGGTCCGCCCCGCCCGAGGCTCAATGTATTTTTTAATAGAAAATAATAAAATTTTGGTAGAAAAAATTTAAAAAAACAAAAAAAAAATGGTTAGGCCGACTCGAGGCCTGGCCCACCACCCCGCCTAAGGCCCGAATATCCCTAGGTTTAGACTTAATTTTTTGGCCTGTGGCCCGGCCCACCCTAAATTTTGGTAGGAGACCGCGAGACCTGACATGTTGGGCCCAGGTGGCCGGGGCTAGATTTACACCCCTACTTGCAATACGCAAAAATTGCTTCTTAAAGGAACCCACCAACAACTTTGGCTGAGATCACGATTAAAAGTAAAGAAAGTAAGGAAATTGGAAATCCAATGGTAGAGAAAAAAGTAGGAGGTGTTTTTGAGCTCGTGCCCAAGCAAAGTTCACTACTAAATAGTTTATCCAAATAAAAAATCAAAGTCTTACGGTGGAAATAGTTGAGACCAAAAAGGCCGCGAAAAAACGAAGTCGTTCTTCTAGTGCCTAGACATCGGAGGATATTCCTTTTGAGTCACCTCCCACTTCGTTCGACGACCATTCCAACATAATTAACCATAGTTAATGCGTTAACTCACATATCAATTCTAGAGTGATAATGCAGTTCGATCGGGGTAAGATTGGTTGGACTGATCCAAACACTTCACAGATTGATGGTCCTTCGTCTTCCGAATTACACCTACAATAAGCCCAACATGAAGGTTCCGAAATAGGGGTGGTTCTTTCTTGTGGACTCTCTGACGAACAAGTTAGAAGTAAATGTGATCGGAATAGCAATTAGAAAGAGAAGGTGGATGAAGGATATATATATATATATAGAGAGAGAGAGAGAGAGATTAATCACTTTTCCCTTGAGCGTTCTTCCTTATATCACTTACTAATCATTCTTCTGTCAATTCATGTTGTCCTATTAGCCGAAAGTCTATAGTTTACTTGTCGTCGGTTATGGTGGTTTCGCCATGCCTAGACTGAGAGGTCTTATAGCATTAAATGCCATATCAGCCTCATTTAATGCTTGGTGTATGGGTGCAATAACTCTGCAAGATCTTCGTCTTGCCATCTGGCTAACTCCTAACCTGACATATGCCTAATTGGTGTCTGTGCGTGGGCTTGTTCGTTGGGTCTTAACTGAGTGACTGTTTGAGTAAACCAAAACAATCGTGGGTCGGGCCCTCCGGGGCTATGCCCATCATAGAGTAATATTTTTGTATTATCAATTCCGAATGCTGAATTAATAAGATTTTTTTTTTTGATAACTAGGTGTTTAGATTAATTTGAACGCATCTCAATTAATTTTAGGATTTTGAAGTTAACGATCAAATAAATTTTTAGTGATTCCTTGAATGTGAATCTTATTCTCAAATCTTACTGCTCAACAAATTATTGGAGTTAATGTTGAATTAATAAGATTATTAATAGTAAGATGAATAAAGATACCTGGATTTAGTTGGGCATGAGAAATGATTGGTGTTATCTATCTTCTTACATAATCTTGTTTCTAATGTGAGCTTTTAAATACAATTATCTTTGAATTTTTTTTTCAAATTCCGAGAGTGTTAATTAAAATATTTATTACTTGCCCTAACCAAAGCAAGATTCTAGTAAACTTTCTTGTTTCTTTCTTTAGTTTTCAATAAGTGGTGCATTCGCGTCCTTCCTTCAATTGTCTCTATCTAATTTTTTTGGATTATCAATTTGTAATGCTGAATCAATAAGAGAATTAATAATAGAATAAGTAAAGTCGACCTAACCTAAATTGATCGGTTGGGCGTAGGAGATATTTAACGTGATCTTTCTTCTTGTGTAGTCTTGTGTCTAGTGACTAAAAAATTTATTATAAAATCTATTTATACAGCAAACTGTTGTGAGCTTTTAAATGCAGAGAATTAATAATAGGATGAGTAAAGTCTGTTCGTATTTTTCCATAATAATACAAGAAAAACATATAAAATAAATTAAATAGAAATGACAAAACAAATTTTTTTATTAAAGGATGAAATACAGAATAAACTACATAACTAAATACAAAAATAAATTAGATTATATTACTAAAAGAACAAATTATTAACATGGATAACTAAAGATTAGAACTCGTCAAGGTAAACTAAATTCTGAAAAATTAAAGAACAAACAATAAGAAAAGAATCAAACCGAAACCTGTGTGATACCACAGTTTCCTTAAAGCAGATTCATTGCCTCTCGATGGGTGCCGGAGGTATGCCGGCGTCTACCTCCTAGTATACGACGGTCGAAACCAGCTAATGCAGAAGCACTTTCTTAATAGTTTAGGCGAACTTGACAATGGATGCACTCTCTCTAACAAGAACCAAAGAAGAGGCTAACAAAAGAAGATAGGAAAAATTTTCTTTGGTGTAGAAACTATCTCCAACTTTTTATCTCAAAACATTATCTCATTTTCGATTACAAAACCTCTCTAAAACCAACCTACTAAGTTGGAGAAGAAAGACCTCTATTTATAGTAGTAGGGGAAAGCCTTAGCCATAAAGGCTAACATCCATGGGGTCATCAAATGCCATCAACTCTAGCCATTAGGGCTAGAGTTACAAAGGTTCAAAACTCCAAAACCATTATATAAATCATAATATGTATATAATGTATAAATTTTGAGAATTAAACTAAATGGGTTGCAAAATGGATACGGGTGTTGAGTTACAACCCGATCCAAGCCCAATCTTAAACACATGCACAAACTAAGCCCAATACAGCTCAGCTCAAAGCTCAAGACTATGGCCAAGTCCAAATCTAAGACTAAACCCAGCACATGTACAAGTACAAGTCTAGGCCCAGTCCAAATCAAGACTAAGTCCAAATCTAAACCCAACTTTATTGATGCGCAGTTTTTGAGACAATTCTCATTCATAACTCAATGGTTTCAACTCATTATTTTTGTATTGCAATCTTCTCACTTAAGAGAATACAAAACCACTTAGATCCACCTCAACTAACGGTTGGGTCCCACTTTAATTTCAAATTAAAGTTGCCGAAAAACTATTATTTTCCAACAAAGTCGACCCAACCTAGATTGATGGGTTGGTCCTATGAGATAGTTGGTATGATCTTTCTTCTTGTGTGGTCTTGTGTGGTCTTGTGTCTAGTGACTAACAAATCTAATATAAAATCTATTTATACATCAAACTATTATGAGCTTTTAAATGCAATTATCTTTGAATTTTTTCCAAAATTTTGGAGTAGTTTAATTAAAATATTTATTGCTAGCACCTACTTAGAAGGATATCTTTCTTAACTTTTTTGTTTTGTACTTTCGTTTTAATAAGGAACGGTTTAGTGATCTTCGCTTTAATATTTTCAAATTATCAACTTGTGATGCTGAATTAATAAGAGTATTAATAATAGGATTAGTGAAGCTAACTTGACTTAGTTTGATTGGTTGAGTGTGAGGAATGAACAACGTAATCTATCTTCTTTTGTGTAGTCTCATAAGTCATGACGTGTAAAAAAAAAAAAAGAGTAAATATCACAATGTCAATTTGTGATGCTAAACTAATAAGAGTATTAATAACAGAATGAGTAAGAAATGATCAGCATGATCTATCCTTATTTTTACTCTTAAAGTCGTGACGTGTGGATATCACAAGGTTACTTCAAGAATATTGTATAACTAGCAATTCACACGCGAGGCACGTGTGATGCATGAAACAAAAAAAAAAAATTCAAAATAATTTCTTGAAAATTTTAGTTAAATTATTTATATATTTTTAAATTTATATAACGTAAAATATTTTATAAAGTGTGTTGTGATATATGCAATGTAAGAGAACAATCTTAGTCTAATAGTATGATTGTGACTTAGATTCATCGATTGAGCATGAGAAATGGCCAGTGTGGTTTTGTGTATGCACAGTCTCATAAGGTGTGAGTCACGTGCATGTGTCAAGGTGTTACTCCAAGAACAATAACGATACATACTTAGAAAATTATTGGTGTGGTGTGGCATTCAAATCTCTAGGGCATTTCTCTCTGGGGTGATGGTGCAGTATACAAAATGACGTCGTTTTGTGTACTGCTGATCCAAAAAAGAAAAAGAAAAAACAGGGCATACGCTAGAAGATGAAGGAGGGAAGGCAGCCATGGCAACCATATGTTCAAACCTTCACTTCACTCTTTTCCATAGCAACCATATGTTCTGTTTCAATAGCTCCAACACCCAAACCTCTTAATCCAAACAAAGCCCTAAATTACTCTCTCAATTTCTTCAATCCCAAACCCTTTTCTCAATCCCTAAATTTAGGGTTTGGGGCTTATTGGGATTAAAGAAAGGGTTTGGTATTGAACAAATTGGGAGAGTAATTTAGGGCTCTATTTGAAAGGTTTGGGTGTTGAAGCTACTGAAACACAACATATGGCTGCCATGAAAGAAAATAAAGTGAAGGTTTGAACATATGGCTGCCATGACTACTTTCCCTTCTTCGTTTTCTTGCATTTGCCCTATTTTTTCATTATTTTTTTTCCATTTTTTTTGGGTCATCAGTACACAAAATGATTTTGTTTTGTGTACTGCACCATCACCCTAGAGAGAAACACCCTAGATGATCCAAACGCATATGGCATGGCCTATCCCAAAAGGTAACGGAGGCGTGCAAAGGTTTCCTTAGGACGAATGGAGATTGGCCCTTGAGTGTAAAAGGGAGCTTAATTGCAAGACCCATTCGTCAAGCAAAGACGAAAGTCAGCCTTAGCGATCCAACAATGCCGAGTGAAAGAGCCATTGCTCCGTGGATAAAAGTTACTTTAGGGATAACAGGATGATCTTCTCTAAGAGCTCACACTGGCAGGAAGGTTTAGCATCTCGATGTTAGCTCTTCGCCACCTGGAGTTGTAATATATTCCAAGGGTTGGGTTGTTTGCCCATTAAAGCGGTATATCACATCAACTTTAAATGCACGCCATAGACCTCACTTTCTATGTGCATTTTCATAAAGTGCAAGTTAAGTGCATATATCAAGGTATTATTATAAATACGACGATAACACATATTCATAAAAATTATTTAAAAAAGTACCTAAGAATCTACATCAAACCATATTCATTATTGGTGTTGCACATTATATAAAATACAAAATTTAAGTACATAATATTTTTCCTCAAAAACCATTGAATAATTTTTTACCAATTATATGTATATATTGTGGCCACCCTAAACAAATATCCACCATCTCTCTCTCTCTCTCTCTCTCACACACACACACACACACACACACACACACACACACACATAAGTCTAAGCCTCTTTTGGTGTCTCATTCTCCTTTACAGAAACCATAAGAATCATAGCTGAAAGAAAAGAAGAAAAAACCAGAGAGAAGAAAGAAAAAGAGAAAGAGTAAGAAGATGAGCTGCAATGGCTATAGAGTTCTGCGAAGGGGATGCAACGAGGCATGCATACTCAGGTCAAGTTTGTAGTGGATCGAGACCCCCAAAGCCCAAGCTAACGCCACTCTCTTGCTCTCCAAGTTCTTCGGCCGCAGTGATCTCATCAATTTCATCGTCGCTGTCTCTGATAGCCGTCGATCTGGTAATTCACTACCCAATTCAACCACAACAAATACATCATCACAACTAAACTTTCTTTGTTCTTTATTTTGTTTCTAAGTTTTTTGTTTTTGTTTTAGCTTTGTTTCAGTCACTTTTGTTTGAAGCATGTGGTCGGACAGTGAATCCTGTGAATGGAGCTCTGGGTCTGCTTTTGACCAGAAACTGGAACATATGTGAGGCTGCCGTGGAGACTGTTCCGCGGGAGGAACTTTACGGCGACTCTCCACCGGAGTTTTGACCCTTGAGAATGATGAAGCTTTCGAGGCTTTCCACTTAGAATCATTGAAGTTTCAGAAATAGAACTCTGACTCTAACTCTGATTTTAAATCAAAAGAATTAGAGACGATGATGAACTGTGAAGGCGGAGATTGTGGTAAGAAGAGGCCGAGAACTGATGATTGGCCAAAGCTTTTGAACCTTTTTGTATGAATACAAACAAAGCAAGTAGGTGTTTTGAATTAGTAAACAAGAAAGTGTAATAGAGTGGTTTCTTTTCTGGTGAATAAAAATCAAAAGTGTTCTCAGTTTGTAGTAAAAGTATTTCCGGCTACTTTCATGTTTTTCGATCATGAATTCATGCATTAAGTTGGCTTAGTAAGTATCAATACTCTATGAGAAATGTTAGGAATTATGAAATTTTTTTCATGAAAATGATCATGAAAAATTTGTGATCTTTAAATTACCTTGATTAGTGTGTGGTACTTTATTGTAAGTGTAATCCAAAGGTCATAAATCTTTCATGACCATTTTCATGAAAGACTTTTCATGATACCTAGCATTGCTGATATTTTATTTGTGCATTATCTGTGCATTGATGACGTAACAAATTAAATCTTAAATTTTTTATTTTATTAATTTAAATTTTAACAAAAATTTATAATAATTTGAAGCACGTGATGCCTTCAAACTAACTCTCTTAACTTTTAGGTCAATTCTAAATTAAAACTAACCACGCTAAATTATGAATTTCATTTATTAACCATCAAAAGGGCTATCATTAATCTTGTCATGTGCTCCACCAAATAAGACCAAACTCAAACTTCTTTTCCACACTCTCCCAACTTCGCACTTGATTTCAATACCAGACGTACGGACTTTGATCCTCTCTATTTCGTGTATATAATGGATGATTTCTATTACACATCTAATGGTTATAAAATAAATATATAAATTTATAATTATTTTAAATTAAAAAAATTATCATACTCATCATTAAATGATACAATAAAACTTCTCCATTACAAATATAAAATGAAGAGGATCACAATCCCCAGACGTACCTCTTCCCCACCACACCCGGTACCTATATAGTTCAATATGTAGTAGAAGTACTTTTGCAATGAATTTATTTATTTATTTATTTGGTTTGCTTGTTGGTGAGGATGACGTTTGTTTGTTTGTCTGGTTGTGTGCATGGTTTAGAGAAATGGCTACACGATCTCTTTTATGCAGAGAGTATTGAAAGTGTTCCAATTTCTTAGTTATTAAGCATGGTTCATTAAATAGATGTATTAAAAAGAAAAAGAAAAAGGGAGACACTTATCAATGTGATAATTGTGTATTGTTTGTGCACTATTTGTGCATTATACCTAAAAAAAAAAATCAATGTAACAAATTAAATCTTTTTTTTTATTGTATTAGTTTAAAATTTAATTTTTAAACAATATTGGTCAGTTGTTCATATCTATTAATTTTTTAATAAAAAATAATATTTTAATGGGCGTCATATTAGCTATCTTTAACAATAACAATATCAAATCTAGAAAGTAAAGTTATTTGGACATTGATTCATAGTATGGGCACTACTAGAAAAGTGACCTTTTGCTACTATATAATTGCGACCATTTGATTTCCCGTCGCAAATAACCAATTCATTCCCTTTTATTTTTTTATTTTTTTTACCCTTTTACCCGTTTTCCTTATATTTGCCCTAGTTCTAGAAAAATTCAAACACTGATCGTTCTCTCTCTCTCTCTCTCTCTCTCACGTATCACAGACCTGTATAGCTCTGCTCTCTCGCTCGCTCGCTCTTTCACTCGCCATTGTCGTTTGAGATATCCGGCGGTATGAATCTCTCTCTCTTCCTCTCTCCCAATTTCTATCTCTCAATGTCTCTCTCTGCGCCTATACATACATATTTACATGTATCTATGAAGTATAACTCAGATTGTGTAGTGTGAAGTTTAAATATTAGTCGGTAAAGATTGGGTTGATGTTGATATAAACGTGTTTCGGTGAATTTGATTGAGGTTTTTGTGAATTGGATTTTGAAAATTGAATCTAATTGCTCAAGGTTGTGGAATTGTTTTAGATGGATTTGAGTTTGTCAATTTCTAATTTTTTTTTTAAATGTGAAATTAGTATTATTCAATTGTTTTTTGTGTTAATCGAATTGTGCTATTCTGAGATCCATGTTCATGTAGAATCTGAAATAATATTCAGAAGCTTCGAGTTATATTTGATTGATGGAGATGTTGAGTTTTATATGTATATACCTATGAAATATTCAGCTCTGCATAACCTTTTTATTTGTGGAACACTAAGAAAAGTCCTACACGAACACTAAGAAAAGTATGTGTCCAAGGAGAGGAGACAGAAATAACCTTTGGTAGCCTAAGAAGTTTCAGTTTCTAAGCTGTTACTACCATAGATGATTTTCTACCAAAGTAACAAATTAATCCAGTAATCTGTAACATGATAATGAAATAGATTTGTGGCTAAAGATGGCTGCTTGGACCAGCTAGGTTGTATTATTGCCTGTCATATTTTCTTTTTGGCATCAATCAACGTGTTTAGTTCCAATTTTCTGAACTCAATTTTTAGGAAATTTTAGACTTTCTGCTTGGTCAAGTCCAAAAACCAAAAAAAGTTCCAAAATCCAAAAAAGTTCCAAAATCCAATTTTCCTTATACTTTTTCTCTTCTTCTGTCTGTCAGGTGATTTGATGTTCTTTTTTAGCAGTTTGTAAATAGAGGTGCAGGACCCACATGAAATCACAATCTATCTCTCTCTCTCTCTCTCTCTAATGTGACTTGTTCTCTTTCTTCTTTTTTTTTTTTTTTTTTTTAATTGCTGAATGGTTGGTTGTTGTACGTCAGACCCAAAATCTTAGCATCCCACTGAGTCATTGTATTTTGGAGGGAATTTTGAATTGTTGTTCCAAAATTCAAAAAACTGGAACAACCAAACAATGATTTATTTTCCAAAAACACTTTTCGAAACAAAATTCTAAAAATTAACTCAGAAAAGTGGAACCAAACAAGGTGAATAGTATTCTTTCCTTGAAAGGAAGTGATCAACCTGGTTGTTCTATGCAGGTGACAGAGTCTGATGCAGTGGATGTCATAGAGATTGCTTTGAAGCGCCATATCTCGGATCTTACAACTCAGGCGATGTGTTTGATTGCTTTGTTAAAGCTGTCCTGTTGTTTTCCTGTTTGTTCAGAGTATGTTTTATATTCTTTAATTTCTTCATTAAATGTTGATGACATCTATTCTATGCAATTTGCCAGATGTATATATTTCCAGTGGCCTTTTAAATCTCTGCAAAATTTGTTAAATTTTGGAAAATGCTTCTAGTTGAATGCATCAGATATAATGTTACTCAAGTTAGTTTAAATTATTTCAAGCTCTCCAGTTTATTTGATGAGGTTTTGCTGTTGGTCTTAAATGGTCATTTAATTCCACTTGGACCTGTAATTCCTGTGTTGATGTTTTCCAGTTGCTCCTTTATGTCATAGTTCTCCAATATATTTGGCTTCTGAGCCGCTAAAAATTGGAGTGTTTTATACTTTTCTATGGTTTTGTGGAGTTTTTGTGAGTTCTCTCTCTATGAAAAGGTTTTGACTTGTCTTTCTAGCATTATAATTCTGACTATAATGACTCCAATCTGCTGTTTTTGTATATATAGCCGTACATCTTGTTTCCTACATTGACCTATGCCTTTTGAATTTTGTTACAAAACTTGTACGACTTCAACTTACTATTAAGAATGAAATATCACTTCAACATTTTATATCCCATGTTTATAATCTTGTAGCATATTCCCTACAATATGAGCATAATATTATTTTCAAGCCTTTTCTACCTATCAACAAAAAAAGAAAAAAAATCTCAAGTCTTGTTAATATTTTGCTGTAGGAGGATTAAGGATATAATCGTTCAATATAAGGGAAGTCTTGTACTTGAACTGCAGCAGAGATCAATTGAATTTAATTCAGTTATCCAGAAGCATCAGAATATCAGGTATGCATTGATTCATTACTAAAATCTCTGTTTTTAGTCTTCTCAAGTCTTATAATTATTTTTTAAAATTTAATGTACTTTGTTCCTTTTGTATCTTACAAAGCAGCTGGATGAATGGTGTGCAGGTCTTTGCTTGTTGAAAAGATGCCAGTTCTCGATGAGGTAACATATAGTGGAAGAAGGGCTGGTTCTTTGCCAGCAACCGTTTCGACTTCGAATGGAGCTGCAATTAATCTTCCAAATGGAGTTGCAAAACCCAGTGCTGCTCCTCTTGTTGATTTACTAGATCTAAGTTCAGACGATGCCCTGGTGCCTAGCTCGTCTGGTGGTGATTTTCGTCAGGATCTTCTTGGGGTTGATTTAGCACCAGCTTCGTCACAATTAGGTTAGTTTTGGGTTGCATCAAGGAATAACTATTTTTTTTTAATTATAAATACCCATGAATCTTGTAAAGTTTCTACTACTTTTGTCTCCAACTAGCATTGATATCTTGTTTCTGTGTTCCAGCTGCATTATGGAAAGGCTTAGCGTTGCTAAAAATATGGCATTATTAAGATTCTATAGTTCTGATTTTCATTTTGATGTGCATTATTATGAGAGGAACTTGCCAATCTAAAATTTTTACTAGAGGAACTCATTATCCAATCATTCACAAAAAAAGAAAAAGCAGATACATCTATGATCTATCATATTTGTGCATTTTATTTTAATCAGAGCAGGTGATAAGTTAAGTCAGCTCCATCTGGTGTTCTAGGTACCAGTCAGACTAAAAAAAGTGGCACAGATGTCTTATTGGATCTTTTGTCAATTGCGACGCCTCCAGCTCAAAGCAGCCCATCTACATCTGACATTTTATCTTCCAGTATAACAAGATTTCTGTTAATACATTACAGAGATTGTCTTCACCTTCTGCACTTTCTGGCCAAGCCTCTCTTCCAGCTGTTGGTTCTCCTGTAATGGATTTGTTGGATGGCTTTGCTCTTAACCTGGCAACGCGTGGTATAGCCTGCACTAATACTTGGACTTTGTTAGCATGTATATATATATATATATTTGTTTTTAAATGTTGATATACTTTTTTTTATCAATTTACAGAAGACAATGGTCCTGCGTATCCATCAATAGTTGCATTCGAGACCAATTCCTTGAAGATAATGTTCAACTTCTCGAAGGCACCTGGAAACCCACAAACAACAATAATCCAGGCTGCTTTTACAAATAAGTCACCTAATGTCTATACATATTTTATTTTCCAGGCAGCTGTTCCAAAGGTAAGCCCAGATGACAGCCATCTTCTAAACTTGTTCATACCGTATTATCTTTCTTTTACATTTCAACTCATAAGCTGACTTCCAGCTCCTTTGTTACATAATCTTTTGCATATCAGTCTATGCTTGATTCATGTCTTTTATTTTCTCACTCAATTGATGTAGTAACAAGCCTAGTTGACATTCTGTAAAGAAGGAAAATTAAAAATATATATGTTTCGAGGCATTTTATATGCATTTGCAAATTCATCTTCTCATGCACCCTTTTTTTAGATTGTAAAAGTTCAGAAATTCACAACTTAAAGCTTCATATCCCTCAAAAGGGTCCTTTCATGCAATTTACAAAAATTTCTTAGTGTTGGTGTAGGACTTTCGGTTCTCATGAATAAAAGAGACTTCTCATGATAATAGAATATTGTCTAAATTCTTGTCATTGCTATTCCTAGAGTGCTTAACATTGCACTTTTATGTTCTTGTTTTTTTTTTTTGCGAGGGTAACAAGATGGTCGCCAAAAATCATGTGTTGTTCTTTGTTTTTTGCGACGGTAAAATAGCGGTCGCCATAAGTAGTTTAGGCGGTCGCAAATAATTTGCGACCGTTGCTTTGCCGTCGCAAAAAGTATTTGCCACCCCCACATTCGCGACCCCCATTTGCCGTCGCATAGGCCGTCGCTAAAAGTCTTTTGCGACTGTTTTTTTATTATTTGCGACGGTTTACAGCGGTCGCAAAAAGTGTTTTTTTTAGTAGTGGGGTTGATGCTAGTTATGTATTATTTGAATGGAAAATTATATACAAGTTTACTTTTTAAATCCATTTTATAGATTCAATGATCTGTAAGTGATATGATTGATTGTTGATTAGAGAAGATGTGAGAGAGAATGCTATTTTTAATATCTTAATTGTTTGCCATATCATTTGATTTGAAAATTAGGTCTAATTTTTAGTTTTGAATAGCAATACTCTATTTGAATTTGTTTTGTTAATTTAGTAGTTTGTAGTGAAAGGAGAAGAAAAGGGTAGTAGTACGATCATAATGTTTTGCATTACCTTATTAGACAACTTGGATTCGAGTTTTATTATTCTTAGTACAATTTTTCTTCATTTATTCCCCTTCTATAAAAAGACAATAATAATAATTTGTCATGTCGGTAGGTCACTCATAATCAAACCAAATCAAATCAACCAAGTCTTAAGTCCCATCAAATGGGGTCGGTTGTATGAATATTTCTTTTCATAACCGTCTTCTCCAAATGACATTAATGCATCTATAAAACGAGTTATCAACAACTCACTAATAATATTTTTGCAATAATTTTTTTAAATGAACATAATCCAATTATATTATCGAATACAACTCTCTACATGAGGTAGACACTTCATATAAGACAATTATGTTTGATTCAGTAATCAAATTTTATATATGGATAGAGAAGAGTTATTTGGCCATATAAAATTGTTCCTCAAATAGTCTAAATACATTCCATTTGATAGTTATTTTGACCTCTTTCACAGACCTAATCAAGACCAAACCTTTCTTTTTTTTCTTCTAATTCTAAATTGAATGAACATATAATATTATCTTTGTCTCTTTGAAACCTTTCTATGCCAATAACCACACCCAACTAAATATAAAAATATATGTCAAGTGTATCTTAGTACCTTTTGGAATATGATTTAAGTCATAGTTCATTTATTTCCCCCCCCACAGAAAAGCTCTTAGAAACTATAATAGAATCATAGTACTGTTGGTACTAAAATTTAGAAATCTTTCGTCGACAGAATGCTGAAAAAGTATAAGGATGATGTGGCAAGAATGACATGGCAAGATTGGTTAATATGATTGAAGGATGTGTTGAAGATAGAAGGATAAGGAAGAAAATGGCAGAAAATCAAAGAAGAAATCAAAAACTCAAAGAAACAGTTCCTAGAATATGGAGATAGACATAAAAGAAAGTCAGAGAATCAAGGAAGATTAGAACTAAGAGTCAGGCTAGAAGTCAAGTATAAAAGAGAGATTTGGGAGTGGTTTAACTTAGCCGTTGTTAGAAGTAGATTAATAATAGCTTTTTCTAACCCCCACTTCTCTTCTTTCTGTTGATTGTTGTATTTTTTCATTTCTTTATTTTTGTTTAAGTTCTTGTAATTAATAGCAAGTGACAATTTAATTGAATAAATACATATTATGTTATATTCTATTTCTTCTTTATTTAATTACCTCTAGGAAAGTCTTCAATCTGTTTAAGGCATAAAACTCAATCACAAAATTTGATCTTTTGTGTTTATTTAAAATATGTTAAAGTTTGTCGATCAATCATTGTCGATTGGGTTTAAACCAAATTTTTGCTAACATAAATAGGCACGCCCGGTAGGTCCATTCTAACTTTAGAGTAATTGTGAAGAAGAAAACTGAAAAAACTAAGACTACTGACGCTAGCAGGAAAGTTACTAATGAGTCAGACCTTCTTGGAGATCCAAGTAAGAGGCCTGTTGAAGATACAGGTGTCCGTACTTGTAGACCGCCCGAAACTACGCTCCGCGCGCGAGGGCGCGAATCGTTGTTCTTAACTACTACAGTTCGGACTCATGTCACGGTTCTGAATCTAATCTCACAAAGTGCAATGTGAGACTGATAAATCACCAAAGAGTCCAAATCCGGCAAATCGTTTTTAATCAAAAAGCGCCAAACATGGACTGCTTTGCTAGATTTCAGAGTCGCCACCTAAATATTTTATTTTTGGGAAATTTAGAAACTCTGACTCGTGCCTAAGGCCACGTGTCCGTCATCACCAAAGTTGCCTCAGCTCGGGAACTTGGGTACGAGAGGGGAATGTCATGTAATGAGCACCACCGCTCGCCCGATCAAAGATCGGCCTTTACTAACATGATATGTTGTTTTTGAAAACATATGCGTTCTTATTCCGGTTTATTAGCTAATCTTACTACGTGATGCGCACAACATAAAAGTATAGACTAAATCGCTCAAGTTGGAACAAAGTATCTCATGTTCGTTTGTTTGAAAATGGTTTGAAAGTTGCTACTCGCAAGTAGGCTAAGTCGTGGATTTGCCACCCTCAAGTGGGTTTAGGAAAACATGATTTTGCCACTCCGCAGAGTGGGCTTAAAACTCGTATTTTGATGAATTATTCCAATTTCAAGCAATGAAGCCTTCATCCACAGGCATTCATGCAATTATATCAATTAAGCAAATAGCCTCATGGCAAGCATGCTATCATGGCAACACTCACACTTATGCAAGGATGCTAAAGCATAAACACTCACAGTGTACTCCGAGCAAAAAAAGAAGCTAGTTAGTAATCATGCATGATCCTAGCTATGTTAACAATGCCTAATGCAACACATACAAAATGCAACTAAGATAGGTTCGGCTATTCTAAGATGGCATGTGAATGCAACTTGATACATGTATTCAAATTGGAATTGAAATACTATGCAGTTTGTATGATGCGCCGAGCCCTATAGCGACCCCGGTCTTTTCCCATTCGGTTGTTGTATCCGGACTTATGTTCCGTATATCCCGTTGTTATATTATGGTTGTTGCTGTCCTTTAAATTCCTTATTTTTGAGTCTTGGGTTGTGTTGGGCATTTTTGAAACAGTTTGGTTGAGCTTAGAAACCAAAGCTAGTTGCCCAGATTTTGGCATGTCCGCTCGAGCGGAGCTTTTGGCGCTCGAGCGGGGCCTTTGTTGTTGCTTCTCCGCTCGAGCGGGGGTTCTGGCGCTCGAGCGGGATAATCACTCTCCCAGTATTTCTTCCGCAGTGTTGGACGATCGAGCGGGCGTTTTGACGCTCGAGCGTGAGTTTGTGTGTGACGCTCGAGCGGGGAGTTGGACACTTGAGCGGGGACCTGGTTCAGTATAAAGTTCTGGAAGTGTGTATCCGCTGCTCGAGCGGGATTTTTGACGCTCGAGCGGGAGTCTGTGAGTGACGCTCGAGCGGGGGTTTCCACGCTCGAGCGGGGCGACTTTTATATAAAGTCGAGATCCGACTTTTTGGATCACTTTTCATCTTCTTTTTGATTTTAAAACCCTAGAACTGTCTTCTCTCTCTCTTTACACACCTTCTCTCTTAGGTTTCATCTATTTTTAGGGTGTTTCTACCCTAGGCTCTTTATTAAAAAGATAGAGTGAGTCGAGGGCTTCGTTTTAATCTGAGAGTTTGGCGGTTTGGAGCACTTTGGATTTTGGGTCGTCATCTCCACCTTCTCCATTCGGGTTATTTACTTCGAGGTAGGGATTTCCTACTCCATATTATAGGTTTTGTTCTAAGTTTTGGTATTTTGATATGTTGGGAGTTGTTTGGTAATTTTGGGAAAAACCCTAGTGGTTGAAATAAATTAATTTGTATAATTAATTTAGGGAAAAATGTGGAATTGAGTTAAATTCATAAAATTGGGGAATTTAGTGATTTCAATGGTGTAGTTGGTTAGTTTAATTACTCACTTATGAAAATGTTAAATTTACATTTGCTGATACATTTATTTCCTATTTAGAAATAACTGTTTTGGGCTATCGGTGGAGGATAGTCGTGATTGTTGTAGACATTGCCTGTGAATTAAGGAAAACTGAAACTAATCACATTGAATTAAGTCATTGGACATGACGGTTGAATTAATACAGAACATACGTGTATTAATTGAATATTGTGCATGACAAGTGTTTAATACATTGCATATGCACATTGTTTGGGAGGAGATAGGGGATGTACTCCACGGTTTAGGAGGAGATAGGGGATGGACTCCTAAACCGGATATTGTTTGGGAGGAGATAGGGGATGGACTCCATTAGCACCACTTATATGTGTGCTTATTGATTTATGGAAGTGTTTTTACATGTTATTGATACATCACTAAAATGTGTATCAATTGGGAAGTATAGAAGTGAATTTTGGTTGAGGTTGATACAACACCAACATGTGTATTCATTATGATATAGGAAATGTTTAATATGATTTGATATCCCCATTGAATTGGAAATATTGTTAATGTGAGATGTAGTCTCACTGTTATAGTTTGGCCAGGTTCTGAGCCATATTGATAATAATGGAAAGTGAAACGTGTCATAGACATTAGTGTCATGAGACTGTGTAATGATGTAATTGATTATCTTGGTTAACCATCTACCGAATGCTATTGCTTTATTCAATGCTTATGTTTGGTTTAGTATATTTCTACTGGGCTGTGCCTCACCCTATACGGGAACATCATTTTCAGGTTCAGGTGATATGCTACCTCCAAGGACTTAGCTTGGATGGGTTTGGAGTTGAAGACTTTGTTTAGATTAGTTGTTTATGGTTTTATTTTGATGTTACATGTAAACTCAAGCCTAGGGCTTAGTGTGTAAATGAGTTAGTACTCATACTTTTGTGTCCAAGTGTTGGCTTGGAAAGATGTAAGCCCATAGGGCATTTACTTTCGTTATTAAATGTAATGTCTTTTAATAAGATTACTCTGATGGATGAAATAATATTTTGATTTCTTATATCGATGCATGTTAATATTATATATTATGGGTTTAATTTTGAGGGCGTGACAAGCCCGGTGCATGCAAGACAGATGAATGATGCACGCACGCATAGCATAAGGATGCTAATTGAAATATGTCCTAAAACTAACCATCGAAAACTGATAAGTAAAAGGGAGAAAGAAATGGGGGTTGGAAGACATGCATCACACATACGCACGCTTATTACAATAGTTGTGCCCTCTCGACGGAGGGTCCGAATAATAAGCTAACTAGCTAATATAAGCTAGTTAAACTAATTATTACAAAACAAAACTAATTAACTAACAAGTTAACTAATTAGTTATTACAACACAAATGAATTAGCTAAGCGCATCAACTAATTAAGTACAAAACCAAAGCATTAGCTAGCTAAGCCAAGCAGCTAAGTAAAGCAGTAAAGAGATGTCCTCAGGGCGAGAAGTGCATGCATGCTCGCTCGCTTCGTTCGGAAATCCATCGCTATGCCCCAACTTGCCTCTGTTTGCAATTGTTTTCAGAACATTGCACAAGCCTCCAGATAGCTTCTACTCTATCATGGGAAACCTCTAGGAGCATTGCCGACCACTTATTGGTGGTGCCAACCACCTGCAGACCACTTACCTTTGCTGCAGACCAGAAAAAGTGGTCGGCCAGCCACTTTTACTGGTCTGCCGACCAGAAAATTCTGCACACTCTGGTTTGCTGCAACAGAGAACAAGAAGGGGCATGGCAATGTATTTGCAAGATATGTGTACACAACCACCCTCCCTATTATCTCATGAGCTCAAGGGAGTGCGGTTCTTGACTCTCGGGCCACCAACCGAGCATCGTAATGCACGATGGCCGAGAAGCCAAGATTGCACAACTCAATGTAAATGAATGCACAAATAACACTTAAGGGCCTTAACCTCTATCATGCATGATCAAGAGGGTCGGCGACCGAGAAATGAGGCACGTTTCATCACTTCAAGTACGAAACGTCCCTCGTTTCTCGTGTTTGGACTAACACCTTATCCAAACACAATGCAATGCAACAACATTTCAAGCATAATGCAATGCAACAACATTCCAAGCATAATGCAATGCAACAACATGCAAGCACAATGTAATGCAACAACATGCAAACACAATGTAATGTAATAACATGCAAACAACATGCTCTTCTATGAATGCTAGAATGGCATGCACAAGGTTTCAACATATGAACAATGCATGCATGGCAAGTTTAGAAGCTTAAGGCATCAAAGCTAGGAAAGAACATCTCACAAGAGGCATGCAACACAATACTTAATGGACTCAAACCGAATATGGATAGACCTAAATCATGCCAAAACAGTGGCCAGAATGCTATGAAATGATGGCATGAAAGGCAAGATGGTGATGCTCATGCAATGGCCTATCAACTAAGCATAAGAGCACAACCCTCAAACATGATTAAGATGTGACAAACATGATGGCATGACCACACTACATGCACTGAAATCTCAACCCAATGATGCCAAATCATGCAAGTGACCCAAGCAATGCATACTAGTGACTCGGAAACTCAAAACTAGTGAGCTAGAATGCACTATGGCTATACAAAGCATGGCATGCATGCCCAAAACAACATAGAACAGACCTAGAGCATGCTGAAACATGGCCAAAAGCTTGCTGAAGTTGAGCCAAAATCACACTAGAATGATGGTCTAAAGCATGACGCATGTTAGGCTAGCATGCAAGATTGCACTACAAGTGTGTAAAGCATGCAAGAGGTTATCAAACCAACCCTAGACAGAGGTATACCATACTGAAATAGGGCCAAAAATAGCTTGAGATGGAGCCAACATATGCTAGATAAACATGTTCAAACATGAGGCCAACAAGGCAAGCAACCAAGATACAAGGAGAGGGGATGACCCCTTCCTATTTGGGACCTTAAAACACCCTTTTCACCACTGAAATTACTCTGAGTTTCAGTGGTAAGAAGGCCAAAAGGAGGTGGTCCTAATAGCTTAAAAGGATAGCACAAAAACAAAGCCAAACAAGGCATAAGAGGGGGTAGACCGCCCCCAACACCAAAGAAGCCTTAAACAAACATGTTAAGCACTAAAAATCAGAACTTTTTGCAGTAAAAAGTCAAGCCAAAATAAGCATGTAAATAGGTCCAAAAGCTTAATCAAAATAAAGTTTTAAAGGGCTAGTTGACTCACCCTTGAAGAACAACTTCAAAGCTGCAACTCCAGCAGCTTTTGTGAGCTCAAACCAATCCAAAAACACCAAAACCAGCTTCTAGGTGCCTCAGCTTGAAGAGTATGGTGTTTCACTATGTGTTTGTGTGAAAAAGTGTGAAGAAACTACACTTTTGAGCCCAAATATGAAACAAAGGAGCAATATAGAGATATAAGTGTATATACATTTTCCTAAGCAATTTTCTGAACCTGGAGAAGGGAGAGAGGGCCTCCCTTTTATAGAAAAACAAGCCTCAAGCTTGTTGAACAAGCTTGAAGCTAGATGCAACCTCCATACACGTGTATGGAGGATGGTTTCTGTGCTTACCAGCTGTCACAGCTGGTAAGAAAAATATCTGCAGAAAGTGTAGAAAAGCTGCCGACCACTTGAAGTGGTCGGCTAGCTACTTACACTGGTCGGTCGACCACCACAAGTGGTCTGCAAGAAGACCAAGTGGTCGGCAGGGGGGGAGAGGTGGTCTGCACCAAGAAAGCAAAGTGGTGGCATGGCTGCCAACCACTTTTGGTGGTCCAAAGGCCACCAAGACCAGTTGGCTGACCAGAAAACTGGCTGGCGGGGAAGAAAAGTGGTTTTCAGGGAGAGAAACTGCTCTCCAACCCTCATTCCACCCTCCAAGCAAGGAAAACAAGGTTTGTGCCAAAAACAAACAAAAAAGGATGCAAGACAAGAGTCCGGGGGTCGAGGCGCGCAGCCGGAAGTCTCAAAAACTAGTCTACGGGCACCAAAAGTGGTCTACGAGGGAAAAGTAGTCTACAAGACCTCTCTCTCCCTCCAGGGAAGGGAAAACAAGGTTTGGTTCAAAACCAAACCAAAAAGGAAGCAAGACAAGGCGCTCGGCCAAAGGCTCCGGAAACCGGAAACTAGCCTACAAGAGGGAAAAGTGGTCTACGACCACAAAAAGTGGTCTACAGACCTCTCTCTCCCTCCAGGCAAGGGAAAACAAGGCATGGTCTACAAACCAAGCCAAAACACAAAGAGTTCAGAGGCCCGAAGGTAAGGCACTCAGTCGAAAACCCCGGAAACTCGAAATGAGCACAAACATGCATAATCATCGAGCGCTCAAACGACGACGTCTGAGTCTTAAGGTCGGTAAAAAATGGGGTGTCTACAGTTGCCCCTCTTTGACAGAACTCGAAAGTCATGAAATGACGGGAGTGAATGTCAAAGCCTAGAGACAACCCATTTTTGACAAGGCCAAAGACTTGGACAAACAAACAAAATACAGATAATAAATGGTTGCGCCCGCAGGCTGCCTACGTATCCATTTGCAAGGAATCAAACCAGCGTAGTTTAGGGGCAGAATGCAAAAGATACACAATATAACAAAACAAAACAATGTAAATGATATACAATGTAACGAAACAATGGAAATAATATGCAATGTAATTGAGATAATCAAACCACAAGCAGTACAAAACCACACAAATATCATAAAGAGATGGAGATGCAAAATCAAACTACGTTTAACATAGAAAAGGTGCCGGAAACCTCAAACCATAATTCTCTTAGTGGGATAGGTGTGTGCACAGGCAGAACTATGTGTTTCACAAAAAGAATACAAGTAATTGGGTGGCATGATATAAGTGATAAGTGATTTGCTGAGGAAAGATCATGATCCTACATGCTGAATACAACAACAAACTACGATGTAATGGATGCAATGGATGGAGTGACTAAGGCGCGTGGCCAAACCACATCTTGCCTAGAAAAGGCATAGACACAAAACAGACCACGTCTAACACAGAAATGGTGCCGACACCCTCAGACCACAATTCTCTTAGTGGAATAGGCGCGTACACATAATCACAGAACCATGCTTTAACGCGAAAAGTATGGGCACATGCCGGACTAAGCTTAACATGGAAAGGATGCAAGTGATAAATGGACAATGCAGTACATGCATGCAATATATTCTATATGCAATGCAATAGACATAATAGATGTGATGCAATAGATAATAGATGCGATGTAACAGATAGTACAGTAGATGCAAATGGTGACATACTTCAACCATGCTGGAATCGTGAGAGGAGGAAAAACAAATCCCAAACACGCCGAAATCGTGTGAGGAAAGGAACACTCAAACCACGCTGAAATCGTGAGAAGAGGCCCGAAAACAACCGCCCAGGTGCGCGCACAACACAACCTGAGATGAATTCCAAACACGCTGAAATCGTGTAAGGAAAAGAACACTCTAACCACGCTGAAATCGTGAGAAGAGGTCCGAAAACAAACCGCCCAGGTGCGCGCATGACGCAACCTGAGATAAATTCCAAACATGCTGAAATCGTGTAAGGAAAGGAACACTCTAACCATGCTGAAATCGTGAGAAGAGGTCCGAAAACAAACCGCTCAGGTGCGCGCACGACGTAACCTGAGATAAATTCCAAACACGTTGAAATCGTGTAAGGAAAGGAACACTCTAACCACGCTGGAATCGTGAGAAGAGGCCCGAAAACAACCGCCCAGGTACGCTCACAACGCAACCTGAGATGAATTCCAACACGCTAAAATCGTGTAAGGAAAGGAACACTCTAACCACGTTGAAATCGTGAGAAGAGGTCCGAAAACAATCGCCCAAGTGCGCGCACGACGCAACTTGAGATAAATTCCAAACACGCTGAAATCGTGTAAGGAAAGGAACACTCTAACCATGCTGAAATCGTGAGAAGAGGCCCGAAAACAATCGCCCAGGTGCGCGCACAACGCAACCTGAGATGAATTTCAAACACTCTGAAATCGTGTGAGGAAAAGAATACTCTAACCACGCTAAAATCGTGAGAAGAGGTCCGAAAACAAACCGCCCAGGTGTGCGCACGACACAACCTGAGATAAATTCCAAACACGCTGAAATTATATAAGGAAAAGAACACTCTAACCATGCTGAAATCGTGAGAGGAGGTCTGAAAAACCGCTCGGGCTCGCACTTCACGCGTCCCGAGATAAAACACCCCCAGGGCCGCGCTTCACGCGTCCTGAGAAAGCCCCGGAGGACAACGATCCTAAACGCTGCTCAGCGTAAAAGGATAAACGATACAAGATAACACAATATGCAAATAAATGCAATAAGTGTGAGCAATGTAGAGTATGATGTTTAGAGAATGCAATAAATAAACAAAGCGGCACTTTAGAAAGCACCTCATGGGATGAGTGGCGATGAACCGCTCTACTCCGATGGGGATCTCCCCTTGTGTTCTTTAAACACTTACCTTCAACTCACAGTACAAAGGTCCTGAAATACTGACAAGGAGTAACCTCTGCATATAGAAGTCATGGATGCCGCTTTTCTTCCTGATCATATTCACAACTTTCCCTATTCTTTAACGGGGTGGCAGACTAGGTTGGTTCAGTATCCAGAATTAAGGCGCATACCCGCTACCTCAACCTATGGGGCTTCCATACAGATTTCAAGCCGGGATACACCCCTGGGTATTTAAATCAGACTTTAGTCTCAGAAATCCCGAACCTTTGCGTTCTAGGCAATAGCCATTCGAACTCTAGTTTCCACCGTCGTAGTTGGTCTCCTAGGAACTCATTGCAAACACAGCCAAGATATCTCTGGCAGGGACGGTGCTTAGGGAAAGCACTTCTGATCGCCATTTTGGCTTGAAGCAGGCTTAGTCTTGAGCTTGAGGTAGAGGCACACTCATACTTTGGAGCATTGGCAAGACCTGAAGAGGTACACACGGAATGCAATCTCGGAACTTATTGAAGTTGAAAAACAAACTTAGATGCCCGACATTTTCCCTCTTTTCTTTTGCTTTACAGTCTGGAACCTATATAGCTTCAGATAGGTCCTGGTTTTACTGTTCTCACATGACCTGGGTTGAACCCTGTAGTTTTATGAAAGAACAAATCTTGTTTTGTACAAACGTGGAGAACGGCACGACACTCTGAGCACAAAACGATTTATTTTTGAAATTGAATTTGAGAAATGAGTCCTTAACTGAGTATTGAGCCTACGACTGACCACAGGTCAAAACGACTCAACAAAGGAAAACAAAAGATAAAACAACCTAAACACATCTATTGACACTCGAAACGACTTAAAACAAGAATCAAGACAAACAAAAACACACAAACACAACACGCGAATGGGTTACCACCAGTGGGAGACCTCTCAGTTCAATGAGGAGCCTGTTTCTCCGGGTATTATTTCCCACCCTTTCTTATTTGTGTTTCTCACATCACTCGACCCCCAGGCTCTGTTTTTCTGAAAAAGCTCTTTTCCTCACTTTTTCTCTCAGCGCACATCTCTCTGTTCTTCAATCTCTCTTATTTTTTTATCCCTCCCCTGGGTGGTTGATGGATAAACAAGAAGTTGCAGGCTCTTGCCCCTAGCATTCCGCTAGATTCTTCTTTCTTCCGCTCAGAACAGTAAGCTTTCCCACAAAGGGGTTGCGCTACAACTGGGTGTGTAGCAAATCTACAGCTGACATTGGTTGATGACGCCTGTGGCCAGTTCAGATGTGACCAGACCTTTTTGGATAAGGGAGTGGAGTATCCTGCTCCCTTTCCAGTTCGTGCTTCGCACTTGGCTTAATACCTCACTGCTCGGAGGATGAGAAAGCTTTCGGCCCTTTGTTTGTTAGCTTCAGTTGTGCCCTTTCTGGCGAACAAGGTGCCCTTTCCGGCAAGTATGGTGCCTTTTCTGGCGAATGCATTGATAAAGGGGAAAAGACAGAAAACCTGACTCAACTGTGCCCCTAGTTCATCATTTTGACCATTTTTTGTTTTTTGCTTTCTACTAAAACAATTGTGACCAACATGAAAGTTAGATTAACATACTTGTTCGATTTTCTGATTTGAAATCATGCAAGTCAGGTTATGAGCACTAAAAATTTTCCTTTTTTGGGTCCAAGATATGGTCCAGTTTTGAAAAAAAATGGAGCAATTTTCGAAAAAATTAGTTAACTTCATTAAGAATTCTCAAAACTATTTTTGCAAATGGCCACTGCTCGACCAACATAGAATCTACTCTCGAGATGCACAATCTCAGATCCAAAACAATGAAAAATTGCCCCTTGTCTGAAGGGCACTGCACGGCGACGGAAAGTTGCCTCTTGTCTGAATGGCACCATAGCGCATTGTAATCAGTCCTCAAAGTGATGATCACAACCGAACTCTCGAATACAAAGAAGACAAAGATGATCAGAACCATTACATGGACACAGTCAACTTAGAAGTGTTTATGGTTGGACTTCAGAATGAAGTTGACAAAATCGATTGATTGGTTGTATTATCTTGACAAATGTGATATTGATGGGTTGTCTTCTTTTGACAAAATCCACCTCGAAACATCAAGAGGATAATGAAGATGATTCTAATAATGAGGGGGAAATGACATTCATTACTAGGAAATTCAAAAGGTTTGTGAAAAACAAACAAGGTGTTTGAAATTTTTTTAGAAAAGATTTCAATAATAAGGATTTTCAAAAGGGAGAAAATCACAAAAAATCTGAAGTTACTTGCTACGAATGCAACAAATCTAGACACTACAAATCAGAACGTCCGGAACTTAAGAAACAATTCAAGAAAGACAAGAAGAAAGCCATGATTGCAGCATGGGGTGAAGATAACAATGAAAGCAACTCAGAAATCGAAGTTTGCAAAAATGAGGTTGCTAACCTATGCTTAATGGCACTTGGAAACGAAGATGAGGTAAATAACGAATCTTTTATGTTTGATGAATTACAATCAGCTTTTGATGAATTACATGCTGAATTTATAAAACTTAGTTTGAAAAGTAACTGTTAAAAGAAAATGATTTCAAGTTTATCAAAAGAAAATGAATCCTTAACTTCCAAAATAAATACTTTAGAAAATGAAGCCATGAAAATGAAAAAGGAAAATGAGATTTTAACTTGAAAAGAGTTTTCAATTTCTGAGAAAAAATTAGTTGTATTACAAGAAGAAAATGAGTCTTTAAAAAAAGAGCAAATTGTTTTGAAAGAAAATATTAAAGGATTGAAAAATACTCTTTCAAAATTCACTCAAGGTAGAGAGACTTTAGATAAAATTCTTAAAAATCAAAATCGTACTTTTAGTAGAGCTGGAATTGGATATAAACCTTTTTCAAAAGTAAAAAGTGTCAAAAATCGTTTTGTGTAGGCATCTTCTAGTCACTCTCATCTCACATGTCATTTTTGTAGTACAAAAGGTCATATTTCACCTTCATGTTCAGTTAAAAGAAATCCTTTTGCTAAAATAAAAAAGATATGGGTCCCTAAAGACATTTCAAGAGTGACAAATTCTAACTTTTATGGACCCAAGAAAATATGGGTACCAATAGAAAAATCAAATTTGTGTAGGTATATTTCAAGAAAAAATCCAGTAACGATAGATGGTGTCTCGACAGTGCATGTTCGAGACACATGACTAGAAATTAAACTATGTTCACCACACTCCAACCAAAGGATGACGGATATGTGACTTTCGGTGACAATAGCAAGGGTAAAATCATAGATGTAGGTAGTATCGGTAAAAATCCTTCTCCTATTATTGAAAATGTTTTACTTGTTGAAGGTTTAAAACATAACTTGCTTAGCATTAGTTAATTATGTGATAAAGGGTATATAGTTATTTTTTAGAAAACTGATTACACTATTGAGAACACCCTAGAAAACAAAACTTTATTTGTAGGTTATAGACATGAGAATGTTTATATGTTTGATTTGCATAATATGTCTTCTCATTTTAATATTAAATGTTTATCCGCTATAAATAATAATGGTTGGCTTTGGCATAGAAGATTAGGATATGCTCATTTTGATTTAATTTCCAAACTTTCAAAAAATGAGTTAGTCATTGGTTTACCAAAAATTATTTTTGAAAAAGACAAACTTTGTGATGCATGTCAATTTGGAAAACAAACTAGAATTTATTTTAAATCCAAAAATATCGTTTCAATTACTAAACCGCTTTAACTCTTGCATATTGATTTATTTAGACCATCTAGAACATTAAATTTAGGAGGAAAATCGTATGCTCTTATTTGTGTTGATGATTATACTAAATATACATGGGTATTTTTTCTAGCACACAAAAATGAAGCTTTTTATAATTTCTCAAGACTTTGTAAAAGAATTCAAAATGAAAAAAATCTTAATATTTGTAGTATTAGAAGTGATCATGGTAGAGAATTTGAAAATGATGATTTTATTATGTTTTGTGATAAGTTTGGAATTGATCATAATTTTTCTGCCTCTAGAACTCCTCAACAAAATGGTGTAGTTGAAAGAAAAAATAGAACTCTTGAAGAAATAGCCCGTACTATGCTTTGTAAAAATAATTCGCCTAAATATTTTTGGGTGGAAGTTGTTAACACTGCATGCTATGTTGTAAACCGAGCTATGATTAGACCTATTATTAAGAAAAACACCTTATGAAATTTGGAAAGGTAGAAAACCTAATATTAGTCACTTGCGTGCATTTGGTTGTAAATGCTTTGTAACAATAAAGATAATTTAAAAAAATTTAATACTAAATCGGATGAAACTATATTTCTTAGTTATTCAATTTTCTGTAAAGCTTATAGAGTATTCAATAAAAGAACTCTACTTGTTGAAGAATTTGTGCATGCTGCTTTTGATAAATCTAACAACATTATTTCCAAGAATCTTGTAAGTAATGATATTGTAGAAAATTAACCAAGCATGGAGAGCATTTACATAAAAGAAAATGAAGAAATTCAATTCCGTGAACATGAAGAAGAAATGACAATGGAGAAACTTCAAGAAATATATGCTTTTCTAGAAAACAACTCAAATCTACTAAAAGAATGGAAGTATGCTCATGGCCACTCCAAAGACCTCATCATAGGTGATGCGGCGGAAGGTATAAAAACTCGTTTCTCTGTTAAAAATGTTAGTGATAACTTAGCATTTGTTTCACAAATTGAACCAAAATCGTTTTTAGAAGCTGAAAATGATTAAAACTAGATTTTAGCAATGCAAGAAAAATTAAATCAATTTGAAAGGAATGAAGTTTGGTTTTTAACTCCTCGACCTAAGGATCATCCTATTATTGGTACAAAATGGGTTTTGCGAAATAAAATGGATGAATTCGGAGTTGTTACTAGAAATAAAGCTAGATTAGTAGCTCAAGGTTGTAATCAAGAAGAAGGCATTGATTTTGACGAAACTTTTGCACCAGTTGCTAGACGTGAAGCTATTAGAATGTTACTTGCTTTTGCATGTTTTAAAGATTTTAAATTCTATCAAATGGATGTTAAAAGTGCTTTTTTAAATGGATACATTTCGGAGGAAGTTTATGTTGAACAACCTTTCGGTTTTGAAAATCATAAATATCCGAATCATGTTTTCAAACTTTTAAAAGCCTTATACGGCTTAAAACAAGCTCCTAGAGCTTGGTATGAAAGATTGAGTAATTTTATATTTGACAAAGGTTTTTCTAGAAGAAAAATTGATACAACACTTTTTATAAAAATTAAAAAAGAAGATATGCTAATTGTTCAAATTTATGTCGATGATATCATTTTTGGTGCTACTAATGAAAATTTGTGCAACGAGTTTGCTAAAGATATGCAGGGTGAATTTGAAATGAGTATGATGATGGAGTTAAATTACTTCCTTGGTCTACAAATTAAACAAACTAATGATGGAATCTATTTAAATCAAACGAAATATATCAATGATCTACTCAAAAGGTTTGAAATTGAATCATCAAAGCTTGCGGCAATTCCAATGAGCACATCAATAAAAATCGACAAAGATGAGAAAAGGTAAACCTATAGATGAAAAGAAATATCGTGGTATGATTGATTCTCTACTCTATCTTACTGTAAGTAGACCCGATATAATGTTTAGTGTTTGTATGTGTGCACGTTTTCAATCTGCACAGAAAGAGTCACACATCACTGCAGTCAAACATATTTTCAAATATCTTGTTGGCACTCCAAATTTGGGATTATGGTATCCTAAGGGAACCACCTTTGAATTTTTTGGTTACTCAGATGTCGACTTTGCGGGATGTAGACTTGACCGAAAAAGCACTAGTGACACTTGTCATTTTCTTGGACACTCTCTCACTTCTTGGTTTTGCAAAAAACAAAACTCAGTGGCTCTGTGCTGAAGCAGAATACATTGCTACCGCTGGGTGTTGTGCACAATTGTTTGGATGAAACAACAACTTCAAGATTTTGAACTTCACTAGGATCATATTCCTATAAAATGTGATAACACAAGTGTCATTAACCTTTCAAAAAATCTTATTCAGCACTCACGCACTAAACATATTGAAATAAGGCATCATTTTCTAAGAGATCATGTACTCAAAGGTGACATTGAACTCGAATTTGTACCTACAAATCGTCAATTAGCTGACATATTGACCCAACCTCTAAATGAAGAACAATTTTGTTATATTAGAACTAGTTCTAATATACCAAGTTCAGTACTGAACTTGGTATGATGAATACTCCAATATAATATTTATATTAAAATAATTTTTTATAAATAAATAATTAAATAAAATAATAATAATAATTATTATTATTATAAAAAATAAATTAAATAAATAAAAATAAATTATATACATATATTTATATTCTTTCTCTCTCTCTCTCACTCTGTCTTTATCTCTCACCCGCTCTCTCCCTCATTCTTTATTTTCTCTTTCTCTTGCACTCTCGCTCTCCCTTTCTTCCTCTCATCCTCATATAACACCATTTTTATCTTCACCATCGTCCACAACTAGCTCCACCATCCACAACGTCATCCATCACCTTCATCACTAACATTATCCACTCAAATTCCTTACCGACTTACCAAGATCCATCACGGCTCTACTTCCATCACCGATCTTCAACATCATTTTCGATTCATCAAGATAAATTACCGATCCGACAAGATCAGTTACTAATCCACCAAGATCCATCACCGATCTACAAAAATTCGTCACCAATCTACACGATCTTCTCCATTCCTTCCGATCATCAAGGTTATCACCGATCAACATGTCAAATTTTTTTTTGCACTGTGTTATATTTTTTTTTCCTTGTCGTATGTGTTCCAAACTCTCTTGGATTTAATAATGATTGCTTTTACCTTGTTTGAAGAAATTATTTTTATTTTTATTTTCTCTTTTTATGCTAGTGCACTTGGTATACTTGTTTATGGCTGAATCTTGATGGCCCTTAGTATTATAGATTGGTAATTTGTTTCTTTCAATTTATGTAATTTTTAGTGCATTAATTTAGGGGGAGACTCATATATTTTGAGATTAACAATTATTATAAAAAAAATAAAAAAATAAAAAAGGAGGCGTTTGTATATTCTGTGCATAATTTTAGAGGGAGTATATATACTCTTTTTTCTACTCCTTATTTGCACCAACAATTTTTTTTTTGCAAAGATAGAATTTATATATATAAAAAAGGGAAGAAATACTTGCAATTTTATTTCAGAAGGAGAAATATTACTTGATTATATGTAAATTTTTAGAAGGTTTCATAGATTTTTTTTCGTTTCACCTCTCTCAACAATTTTTCATGAGCCTCTTTTTCATGCCTCTCTGTATTTTCGATTTCTATGAGTCTTGGCATTATAACCGTTGCATAATATTGCAACGCATTCTCCAACTGCGCATTTTTCCTTTCTAGCTCTCTATTCTCCTTACAAATATTAGTCAATTGTTGTTTTACCAAGCACACCTCATCTCTCTATTATTGATTTTCTTGTATTATTACTTGTAATCGTCGAGCCATATTGAAAACTGCAGTCATTACCTGTGTATTCAGCGCCATAGTGTTATTAATAGCATCGATATCATTCCGATTACCAATAACACTAGGACCCTCATTTACAAGAACAGCATGTGCCTGCACCACTGGTAACCTCTCATTTGCCTGCATTACAGGCATCTCATGCATGTCCGAACCATTAATGGCTAAGGTAAGGAATGACATGATTACACAAGAAGGTAAAACAAATTTTTCTCTCCAACACTTGATAATTTCGTATCTTTGACTATCATCCTTGTCACTTTTTATTCACTCCATCGATCCAATACTCGATGCATATTTGCTCAAATCTTTTGTTTGTCAACATTTTGTGCTCTAGAGATGCTTCAAAATTCCCACAATGATCTCGGTAGGACCTACGACCATTATTATATTTTTGGCATCTCACATTATTTTATCAAATGTGTTTGTTTCCTATCTCCATATTTTATTTTGATGATGTCAAAGGGGGAGAACAAATATGATTTTGAATTTTTGTGCATGCATATGCTTTAAATATCGATTTTGAATTGTTGTGCATACATGTGCTTTAAATATCTTATGTTGTAAAATTATCAAATAATTTGTTGATTTTTATTTTGTGCCAAATCTATACAAATATTGCCATCATCAAAAAGGGGAAGATTATTAATCATGTTGCTTAATTTTGATGATGTCTAAAATATTAATTGAAAATTTGTAAATAATATACATATTTTATATTATTTGACATAAAATATTATATATATATATATATATATGTATTTGTTAAATATTATTTAAATAAAAATATTTTTGAAAACTCTACTATTCACTTTTTGAAAAATTAGGCTGATCACTATTCATATTTTGACAAATTGATTGATTGGTTGGCTGATCACTATTCACTTTATGACAAAATTAAAATTGATCAATTGTATTATTTTGACAAAATCGATTGATTGGTTGTATTATCTTGACAAATGTGATATTGATGGGTTGTCTTCTTTTGACAAAACTGATATACCCACATGGAGTGATAGGTTATGTTTAGTTTAAAATCTCTACAAATTTTTTTTTTTAAAAAGAAAGTATATATATATATATATATATTTTTCAGATCTATTATAAAAAAGATTTTACTATGTATGCAAATATTTGATTATAATATTTTATATAATGCATATAATAGAATACATTACGGAAGCAATTAAATTACATTTGAATATATTATGTTACATATATGCATGTTGGCATATGGAATATCATGTTACATATATGCATGTTAGTACGTGGAAAAGTCATACAAGACATCATAGCTTTTCTTTTTGCTTTTTTTGACTAAAGCCTAAAAGGGTTCAGATTTGTAAGATTGCAAATTTTCCTTCCACGTGATTCTCTTCCAAATTGATTCAGCTGATGTCTTGAGGAGCATCTGTCTCTTCCAACGGGTATATTTTTTGGTATAAATAAAAGTGATGTGTGTGGAGAAAAATCAAGAACTTGAAGAGAAAAAATTTCTGGGTGCTCCAAAATTTTGAGTATATTATATTCAGCTGTTTTACTTTCAGATCTAAGTGTAGCCTTTGTTCTTACACTTCCATATCTACTCTTTATGAGAGATTTATTGTAAAAGAGGGTTTAAGTACCACTTATTTTTATTTATTATTTTTGTGAGAGATTTTTGTAAGGGTAAGACATTTATTGTTGAGTGAGGCTCAATAGATAAGAGTAAGTCCTGTACAAAATCCACATACTTGGTGAAGATTTGGTGGTGTATTAATTCAGTTTGATAGTAAAGAATTTCTCAAGGAGGTTCCTTGGGGAGTGGATGTAGGCCTGGCGAACCGAACCACTATAAATCTCAGTGTTTGATTTTCTCTCCCTATCTCTCTTACTTTTATATTGATAATTATTATTCTGTTTTTTATTTATTAAAATTCTAAATATTGTGTTTATAAATTTTAATATTGTAAAATTTTTTAATAACCCAATTCATCCCCCATCTTATGTTGCCTACCTGGGATAACACCTTGTTCAATGTGGAAGAGAGGCAATCAACCATAGAACATATAGGAATATTTATCATGTAGTGTGGAGAGGCTAACTCAAATAACCTGAAATTTAGACTTTTCTCACATTCCTCGTTTGGCAAGTGGTTTTTTTAGCTAAAAAGTCAAAAAGTCACTAAAAAAATCAAAAAGCCAACAACCCATACCAAAAAGTCAAAAATTCCCTTTTCTCTCTATTTTTTGCACATCTTTTCATAAAAAGCCAATAAAGTCATCCCAAACATACTAGTTTTTTTTACATCACATTTTAGCCAAAAAGTCAAAAAGTTACTAAAAAATCATGTTCCCAAACGAGGCCTCAAAAGTAGCTTCTACATGGTTTATTAACCTACTAGAAAACTCAGTACCCTACATGACAGGATAAGAAGGGCAAGTTCCATGCACAATCTTATAGGATTGAGGTAGACATTAGCATGGTGGACTTAGCTAAGTTTAGACAAAAACAAGGGGAATCTGCAGAACATTATATTGACAGATTCATAAAAGCTAGAAATAGGTGCCATGTTTATATGCCTGAGACAGAGGTGATAAGATTAGCCCAGAATGGACTTGATTTTGAATTAAGGAAAAAATTTAAAGGAACGAAATTCAGAGATTTGTTTAAACTTTCATCTAGGGTGACTAGTTATGAGCCCATCCTTGGGGAAGAACAACAAAGAAGGGCTGTTTCCCTAGGAACGTATTACCAGGATATAAAATTGGAAACATAAATAGACATAGATATTGCTCAAATAATTGGCAAGACACGTATGACTTGTAAAGCCTTAAAAAAGGCAAAGAAACCAGTAAACATGCCTTCCATTCAACCAGCTAGAAAAAATGTGCCAATGACCCATCAACAGTACTCTTTTCATTTATCAAAGACAGATGCCTTGTTCGATGAGTTGTTGATTAGGAAGTTTTTGACATTATCCCTAGGCTATAGCATTCCAAAAGAAAAAATAGAATTGGCAAAGAATACTATAAATAGCATAATTCGTTTAGACATTCAACTAATAATTGTGTAACTTTTTGCAATTGTGTTCAAGATTTGATTTAAAAAGGAATGCTGAAATATGCTGAGAAGGACAAAAGGGTTATGGCTGTCGATGGGAATCCTTTTTCTAGGGGTGGTGGACATAAACATGGTGTCTACCATGCTGAATGATCAAACCAGAAATCCGAGAGTATTATTGAATGAGCTAAAAAGGGTCTACAATTTGAGGAAAGAATTTTTGGTTGAAGGAAAGAAGCCAGTAGGCCATCAGGATCAGTTTGTATGTTTCAAGTATGGGACCGAAAGAGAAAAAACACAAGCCATTATGTTCGACAAAGTGCAGAAGCAAATGAAGGACTGTGGCGTAAGGTTTAACACCATGGACCAAGATGATTTGCAAATCTTCAATGGTGCGGAACTGCAGGATGATGGGGTGGACCCAAGTGTTTATATCACATAGATGGTAGATTATGGGGAGTAGGATGGGCCCTTTCTCTACCAAGGGGTATCGATGAATCCTTGCTTGGAAGGGACTAGTGCTGTCAAAACATATTTGAGGCAGCACAAACAACAAAAGTAAAGTGGCCAACCAAGAAGCTTTAGGGCTCAGAGGTCCTATAATCAAGAGGCTAGGACATATTTGCATGGCTTAGAAAAGAGGCCAGAAGAGGGCGTGGTTGCCAGGCTATACAATGGCCTAACAGAACCCAAGCCAATTAAGGAGTCAAGGCTGCAGTAGCCCAGAATGATCAAGCCCCCAGTGCCACCACATTATGGTTGGTAGGGGATGGTGCATCCAAAGTTTTTCAGGGGTGGTTGGAAACCTATGGGTAAGACAATAATACAAAAAAGAAGGGAGCAGAGGAAGTTTCATGCAATGATGTCTAGGCTTGAAAATCAAGACGTAAAACCACCAAGGGCCCAAAACCTAACTTGGTCTAGAGAAAAAAGAGGTGATGAAACTTATACACCGAAAGATGCAGTAATATTAACACCAGGGAACGAAACCAAGGAAGTTCCCAAGCCTTCGATGACATATGAGGAACCCATACTTATCACAGAGAAGGCTTTGCTAAGACAGAGAATTAGAGAATTAGAGAAAGAACTGCAAGTTGACGATGAGGCCATGAAAGGTAGCCAACAAGTGGCTCCAGAGGTCAAGGTGGCAGAGCCTGTCGACATGGAAAATGATGAAGTTAAGTCGGAAAATTCTAGAAACTTTAGAGAAAAAATGGCTATTCAGTTTGGCAGTTTCCCCTTCACTGATTGCGATGTGGTTACGACTATCCATAAAAGCTTTCAGGTCGGACCAGACCAACCAACATTTGGTTGGTGATGTGGAAGACTTTACAGAAGTCGTGGCCCAGATAGCAGAAACTAAGGCCAAAACAACAAAGTTAATTGAAGTAGTCAAGTCTATCGATAGAGACCAAGTAGTGCTGCAAACACTTGGAGAAGAACTAATTAAACACCTGAGGCCTTTCTATGTATAGGTGCACCTGGATGGAGTGCCTGTCGACAGAGTCTTGGTCGACAATAGGGCCATCGTTAATATCCTTCATTCTATGACACTGAGGATGTTAGGGAAGACAATAGATGACATGATACCTATTGACATTTCTATTAGTAACTTTGCAAGGGGCTCTTCTAATGCTAAGGAAGTGATAGTCTTGAAATTTCAAAATGGAACAAAGGCCATGATTACAACTTTCTTCGTGATCGACTCTACCTCTAACTACAATCTGTTGCTGGGAAGAGACTGGATTCATCTGAATGGATGTGTACCATCTTCATTGCATCAGGCTCTCATTTTTCTAACCAGCCAAGAGGGAAGCAAGCCACATGAAAAGATGGCAGGTTTATTGGGCTGATGCTAACCCCTCTTATAGCAGATGTGCACAACATTGAGGCAACATTATACGAAGAAAGCTTGGAACCAGTAGAGGTGGTTTCAGATGAGCTAAAGTCACAAGGAAGGGGCATTACCCCTGAAAAATTTCAAGCCTACATAGATAAGGGATTTTGACAGATTGGCCAAGACTTGGCCAAACCCAGCCTGATGCAAAAGAGGTAGGGTGAACCAATCATTGAATTAGTAACTGAACAAGATTGTTAAAATGAACAAATCATTGACATTCAACAACAAATCAACAACAATTTCACAAATCAATAACATAAAGTAAGAAGTTGATATATGGCCAAACCTTAAGATATGTGGTTGTGAACTTCGATCGTCACACCAGTTAAAATCTAATCATTACACCTCTGCTTGAACCCCAATTATGAAAGGTAAGATTAAGAGAGCTCCGATCGTCAACTCTGATAACCAAATCGTGATGGTGTAAACCCAAATCATGATCTCTAATACACATATCGGGAGCTCCCAAACCCAAATCGCGATCTTTATTTTTGATTATGTAACAATAAAGGAAATTGTGAGAAAAAGATGGTTTGAGAGAAAGAAATTTGAATTTGAGAGATATAGAAAGATGGGTTTGAGTGAAAGAGAGAGATAGGGTTTGAGAGGAAGAGAGATCGTCGTGGTGACTGGAAGAAAACAAAAAGAGATGGTTTGGGTGAAAGAGAGAGAAAGTGGGTTTGACAGCAAGACCCATTGTTTGATGAAGTATTTATTTGATCCAATGGCTATATAGTTTCATCCAATAGTAAAAAAAGAATAGTGGCCAAAAAAATGAAAAAAAAAGTTGGTATTGCTAAAATGACAATCACCACTAGAGTTGCTCGAAATTCCTTTTTTTAAATTATATTCTTTATAATTATATTTTTATCACTTGCTTCAAAATTAACATTGGGAATCCCCTCTTGAATGAGGATTTACAGCGAAAATCAAAAAAATATGTTCACTAAGTAGCTTGATTTATCTTTCCTGGTTTGTAAATAAGGTATAGGGAATGAAAACTGAAAATTAAATAAGGAATGGGGAATGAAAACTAAAATTCTTATAATTTTAACAAAATGCAAAATTTATAGTAGCAATATGGGTATATATGTTAGAAATGGTTTTGGGAAAAAACAAAATTTTTCTAAACTTTGGTCTAATTTTTAGGTGGGACCCATACGCCAAAGTTGGCGGGTCTAAGTGATAACGCGTTCTATGCCGCGTTGTGATTCACGTAGTATATTTGGTTGCTCAAAACCATTATCGGGTGAATGGGAAATTGAAGCCAAAGTGAGCTCCATGGAAATGGTGTTTTTGGTGAAATTTCCGTTAAGGTTTGAGTTAAGGTTTGTCCCACATTGGTTTGGTGAGCAAACTTTGAGTGGGTTTATAAGGTTTGGGTTTGGAACTTAAGGTAGATCCCAAGGGGCACTCAAGTTTTGTAGATGAGGAGGTTATGGGCAAAGTGGGCTAGACCCATTGGACCTAAAATAAACACACGCTCATGCCACCGTCGACGTCTATCTGGGCTAGGCTTGGGCACGGGTGCGTGGAATGAGGTTGGGTTGGGCTTGTCCGGCCTAACACTTATCTTTTTGGGCAAAAAACATTTGAATTTATTTTTATTTTTTAGAAAAATAAAATCTATCCAGTTTTGATTTCAAATTTCGGTTGGAATAAATTCAAATTTTGGTTTGTACCTCTTCAAATTTTCTGTACAATTCCATACCTATCCGAACAAATTCAGTATCTGTTCAAAATTCAAACCTAAACATTTGTTTAAACAGTGCTGAACAAGTACCATACCAGTTCAAACAGGTTTTCTACCTATTGGGTTCAAATCTAAAAAGCCACAATTTCTCCTATAACTATATAGACCTTCATTTGGATTTTGCACTCTAATTTTCATTCTTGTTGCTGTCATTGCTCTCTGCATTTTGCTGTATTTAATTTTCTATGAAAATATGTATAAACACAAAGTGTGTTCGTTGTGCAAACAGTTTGTAGTGCTACTACTGTTTGTTGAAAATCATTTCATCCTGGAGATAGACGTCCAAATTCTGTGAGCACCCTAGAGAGGACGAATCTGGCTTAAGGAGACAATGTTAAACACTGGACTAGATCACTCTAAGAAAATATTTTTTGTTCTTAATTTTATTTTCCTCTCACCTTCTCTATTTCCATTTTATGTTTAGTTTATGTAATTAAACAGATTTTGGAAACTCTTTCTTTTAATTTATTTCTTATGTGTTTTGTTTGTTGTTGAGTACACAAACAGAATTTATTTTTAATACAGAGAAGATTGT
This sequence comes from Camellia japonica, assembly GCA_030407325.1. NCBI lineage: Eukaryota > Viridiplantae > Streptophyta > Magnoliopsida > Ericales > Theaceae > Camellia > Camellia japonica. Next base: position 171,209,982 of record JAPPVO010000016.1, read on the forward strand.
CCAACAATCTTAGGACACACTATTTTTTGTCTTCATTGTATTTATTTTCTGTGCTTTTACAAAGTGATATTCTGGTTGAAAAATAGTAGTCATATACTGTTTGATAAATAGTGATAATATATTGTTTATTTTCTTTGACAAATAGTAGTAATATACTATTTGTCATTAACAATTTCAGAATATTAATTTGTGTAGTAGCATTACAGAAAATTATTGTGTAGTATTTTTATTTTTCTGATTTTATTAACTAGAAAAGTAAAATTATTTTGTGTTATAACTTATTTTCTGGTTTGAGTAACTAGAAAATTAATTTGTGTTTTGGTTTTGGATTTTTTTTGATTTTTTGTAATCAAATATTATGGCTGCTGAAAGTGGTACTCCCAATCCGATTATTACAACGACTCTGGTCCCTATCCATAACTATGTTCAAGTTTCAATAAATCAGGGAGAAAAACAGGAAAAATTTAATGGCACCGAGTTTAAGAGATGGCAGCAGAAAATGTTGTTCTATCTTACAACTTTTAATCTTGCCCAGTTTCTCCATAAAGAGGCTCCAGTGCTTAAAGAGGATGAAAGTGTTCGGCAAGTTGTTGCCGCTGTAGACGCTTGGAAACATTTTGATTTTCTGTGCAGAAACTACATCCTTAATGGTCTTTACAATATACTGTATAATGTTTACAGCCCTTTGAAAATAGCAAAAGAATTGTGGGATTCTTTGGAGAAAAAATATAAGACAGAGGATGCTGGTACAAAGAAATTTGTTGTCGGCAAATTTCTGGAATTTGTTATGGTAGACTCCCAAAAGGTAATTTCTCAAGTTCAAAGTTTTCAATTAATTTTGCATGATATTCATACTGAAGGTATGTCTCTTAGCGAGTCTTTCCAAGTCGCTGTGTTAGTAGAAAAATTATCACCGGCTTGGAAAGATTTCAAAAATTATTTGAAACATAAACGCAAAGAGATGACAATGGATTGTAAGACTGAGAATTGAGGAAGATAATCGTAAGGCTAAAAAGAGGAATGGTAAAAATCCTATTGAGTCTGAGGCTAATGTGGTTGAACATGTGCCCAAACCATATAACAAAAAGAGGAAGTTTGTTGGAGATGGTCCTAAACAAGGCGACAACAATGGCAATAAAAAGTTCAAGGGTAAATGCTATAACTATGGCAAGACTGGACATCGTGCCTCTAATTACTGACACCCTAAAAAAGATCACGGAAGTACAAGCAAGAAAACTACCAATTAAGCAAATGTGATAGAACTAGTTTACATCTCTGACAGGGTAAATGACATCAATCTCTCTGCTGTGGTGTCTGAGGCTAATTTGGCTGGAAATCCCAAGGAATAGTGGGTTAACACAGGAGCAACTCGTCACATTTGCGTGGACAAGAAGATGTTCACTACATATAATGAGGCTGCAAATGGTGAACAACTTTTCATGAGAAATTCTTCTACTTCTACTATGGCTGGACAAGGAAAGATGATCTTGAAGATGACATTAGAGAAAGAACTTACCCCTAACAACGTGCTGCATGTACTAGACATCTGAAAGAATTTAGTTTCTGGTTCTTTGTTAAGTAAAAATGGTTTTAGGCTTGTATTTGAGTCTGATAAGTTTGTATTAACAAAGAGTGGTATGTATGTTGGTAAGGGATACATGAGTGATGGTCTCTTCAAGTTGAATGTAATGACTATTATACCAAAACTTTCTATTAATAAGAATAACACATCTTTTGCTTATATTTTTGAGTCAAATTTATGGCAAGGTATATTATGACATGTAAATTTTGATAGTTTACGTAGATTAATTGTTTTGGATTATATACCAAAATTTGAAATTGATCCTAATCACAAAATGTGAGATTTGTATAGAAGTGAAACTAACTAAGGTTCCATTTAAATTGGTTGAAAGAAAAACCGAACCTCTAGAATTAATTCATATTGATGTATGTGATCTTAAATTTGTTCAAACTAGAGGAGGCAAAAAGGATTTCATAACATTTATCGATGATTGCACAAGATATTGTTATGTATATTTATTTAGAAATAAAGATGAATCCTTAGAAATGTTTAAAATCTACAAAACTGAAGTTGAAAATCAACTTGGTAAAATCATTAAAATAGTTAGAAGTGATAGGGGTGGTGAATATAATGCACCTTTAAATGAATTTTGTGCACAACATAGCATTATTCACCAAACTACAGCACCCTAATCTCCACAGCAAAATGGAATTGCTGAAAGAAATAATAGAACCCTTAAAGTAATGATGAATGCCATGTTACTAAGTTCAAGCCTACCGCAGAACTTGTGGGGGGAAGCAATATTGTCTGCTAATTATGTTCTTAACAGAATACCCCACAAGAAAACGAATAGCACTCCTTATGAATTGTAAAAAGGTTGACCACCTTCTTACAAATACTTAAAAGTGTGGGGGTGTTTGGCAAAGGTAAAAGTTCCTGTTTTGAAAAAGACTAAGATAGGACCAAAAACAGTAGATTGTGTGTTTATTGGTTATGCTCAGAATAGTAGTGCATATCAGTTTCTGACTTATAAATCAGAAATACTTGATATAAATGTGAACACTATTATAGTCCAGGAATGCTGTGTTTTTTTAACATGTTTTTCCTTACAAGAAAAGAGAGGAATTAAGTTTACAGAAAAGAACTTATGATTATTTATAAAGTCAAGAGACTAATGACAATCAAACGCAAGAGACTAGTAATGGTCTCGACCAACATGATTTAACTGATGATGAGCCAAGACGAAGTAAGAGAGCGAGAATATCAAAATTTTTGGTCCAAATTTTCTGACATACCTGTTAGAAAATGAACCTCAAAGCTTTAAGGAAGCAATGACAGGTCCTGAAGCACCTTTGTGAAAAGAGGCTGTTAATAATGAAATTAAATCCATTATGCAAAATCATACTTGGGAATTGGTGGATCTTCTACTTGGTTCTAAACCTCTTGGATATAAATAGATATTCAAGAGAAAAATAAAAGTAGATGGTTCAATAGACAAGTATAAAGCAAGACTTGTGGTAAAAGGTTACAGACAAAAGGAAAGTCTGGACTATTTTGACACATATTCCCCTGTGACAAGAATAACATCCATTCGCATGCTTATTGCTATAGCAGTGTTGTATAATTTAGAAATATATCAAATGGATGTTAAGACAGCTTTCTTAAATGGTGATCTAAATGAAGAGATCTATATGGAGCAACCCCAAGGGTTATAGTGCCAAGACAAAAAAAAGAAAGTTTGTCGGCTTATAAAATCTCTTTATGGATTAAAACAAGCTCCTAAGCAATGACATGAAAAATTTGATCATGCTATGCTTACTAATGAATTTAAGATAAATGAATGTAATAAGTGCGTCTATGTTAAAAACACTAACAAAGGTTATCTCATCGTTTGTCTTTATGTGAATGACATGCTTATCATTGGAAGCAGTCAAAACATGATCAAATTAGCTAAGCAAATGCTAAACAAAAGATTTGATATGAAAGATATAGGGGTCACAAATGTTATATTAGGAATGAAAATTATTAAAACATCTGATGGATATGCACTATCTCAATCTCATTATATTGAGAAAATTCTTGGTAAATATATTAAGGATGATATGAATATAGCAAGAACACATGTAGACATCGGTATTTATTTATCAAAAAATAAAAGTGATGCAGTGTCTTAGCTAAAATACTCCCAAATCATTGGAAGCCTAATGTACCTAATGAATTGCACTCGTCCTGATATAGCTTATGCTGTCAATAAATTGAGTAGGTACACTAGTGTAGCTCGGCTTTTCGCGCCCCCTTTCGGAAGAATGAAATAGCCCTTACAGTTCGGACTCCACTTGTGTTGGTTCTGAATCTGATTTCACAAGTGCAATGTGAAACAGTGGAAACACAAAAAGAGTCTAAATCCGGCAATTGTTTTTGGAAAATCGATGTTTGAATCAAATGCCAAAAATGGATTGCTTTGCCAGATTTCAGAGTCGCCACTTAAATATTTATGGGAAATTTAGGAAACCCGTGACTCGTGCCAAAGGCCATTAGTCCGTCGTTACCAAAGTGTCTTGGTTCGGGAACTTAGGTATGAGAGGGGAAGGTCAATAATGAGCACCCCACTCACCCGATCAAAGATCGGCCTCTACTAATTATGATGTGATTCTTATGTACAATATATGTTCTTATTCTGATTATTTAATAAATCCTAAAATTTATTATGTGAAGCATACAAGGTATAGACTAGTTTGCTCAAATTTGAACAATTCAATTTCATATTTGTTTCTCGAAAAGGGTTTGAATTTGCCACCCTTAGGTGGGCTTAATTTGCCACCCTTATGTGGGCTTAATTTGCCACTTAACAAAGTGGGCTTAAGGTTTGTGAATCTTAAAACATACATTCGTTGAATCATTCCAATTTAAGCAACAAGTCTTCATCCACAGGCATTCAAACAGTTTATCATTTAAGCAATTAGCCTCATGGTAGGATGCTAAACATAATAAGAAAATTATGTACAAGCGGGATGCTAAAGCATAACAACTCACATATTTACCGATGTCCCGCAAACAAGCTACAAAACAAAGTTAGAAAATATGCATGATTCCTAACTATATAACACATGTGATGTGCAATTACTAGACTCGGCTACTAATATGGCATATGAAATGAATTGATCGCATGCGGTCTAAGCATGTATTCAAAGAAGTATTGAAACGACAATGCGAATTGGATGATGAACCGAGCCTTGGTGCATGCAATACAAGTGGATGCAAACATGAGTATGCTAAATAAAACATGATATCTCTAATCTAACCATCATAAGCTGGTAAATAAAAGGGAGAAAGACGTGGGGTGGGAAGACATGCACACACACACGCACACTTATTACAAGTTTGTTTGCCCTCGCGCAGGATGGTCCGAATGAAGTAATGCGCCCTCACGCAGGAGGGTCCGAATGAACTAGCTAGCTAACTAAATTACTTAACTAATTATTACAAAATTTGAATAAATAAGCTAGTTATCAAAGCTAATTAATTATTACAACAAGTAAATAAAGCTAATTAATTATTACAACAAGTAAATAACTAATTATGCTAAGCTAGTGAATTAAGTAATTATGATAATGCACTAATTTAAGCTGATTAAATAAGTAAAATACAAAGCTAATTAGCTAACTATATTAATTAATTAATTACAGAGTAACTAATTTAAACTAGGTAACTAATTAATTACAATATGAATTAACTAATTAAATAGCTAATCAAATTAAATAACTTACCTAATGGAATAATTAATTAAATAATTACTCTAATTCAATCGTCTAATTCAATAATTAGGACTAACTAATTAATAATTAAACTAATTAATTATTCTAGCTAATTATTACAAAGTGGAACTAACTAATTAATTACATTAATTACTTAATTCTAAAACTCCAATTAATTAATCGATTATAAAATTCTAACTAATTATCTACACGAATTAATTGATTCTAAAATTTTACGAAATTAATTAATTAACTACACTAATTAATTAATTAAATTTAATTAACTAATTAATTACAAAACTATACTAGTTAATTAACACCGATTAATTAATTAAATTCTAACTAACTAACTAATTAATTACACTAACAAAATGCTAATGAACTAACTAATTAACTATACTAAGTAATTGATTATAAAATTCTAATTAACTAACTAATTAGCATGAATAATATATCCAAAACTCCTATTACCCCCACATCATCACACACTTCATCATTCAACAAAACTGGCCTTGACCCACCACCATTAGCAGCCACCAATCCCGAACACTTCACCACCTCCACCTCTGATTTTGAGTTCAATGCTGCCTTTGTAAATCCTTCAACCAACACATCACATATTACTCATTATTCAAGTCATTCCTCACTTCATTAGTTGCATCATTACTTGACCCATTGTTCTCATCATTCCTTGCCTCAACATTCTCATGCACCGTCATGGGAACAGCCTCAGAGCCTAGTCAACCTCTGCATCCAAATCTTCATCTGGGTCATCCCTTCTCCTCCTTATTTGTTGATGTTGTGCCAACCTGGGCTATTTCTTCGGATGTGCTAATCCTCCGTACTCGGTTCTTCAAGTTTGTCACCACTGCATCAACAGCCCATTGTGATCCCACGTCTCAGGTCCATGGCATTCATTCCATCTAAAACTGACTTGCATCCCTCAGAATATATGGCCCATCAACGACCTCAATCTTAGCTGCCATAGCCTTTGTTTCCTCCTCTGTATATGCCACACCCACCAAGTCACGATATGAAATCAGGGACATTGAATGACAAGAAGCACAGATTTGCTGGTAAACTCGGTGACCACGATGGATCGAAGCATGGTCATATGAACTAAGAATGCCTTCGTGAGGCCAAGGATAGTTTGGACAAGGTAGACCAGGTTCAGCCTCATCAGCAGCTGCTATTGTGCAGCTGCTATTGTTGTGAAGCTCAAAAGCCCCAATACGCCAGCTCCGAGAAGTGCAACTACTCTCAGGGACTTCATTCAGCAGATCCAGCTCCTTCATGAATGCGGCTTGGTCCTCTGCTGTTCCAGTGAGTCGTGGTGGTCAGAGCTATGGGCTGCGGTGGCATGGCTGTGCAGTCGCAATGGTGATGGTTCTTGGTTCTTCTTCTCAGCTGCTGCTGTATGTGTATGTTTTTAGCTTCAAAAAAAAATGCTGTATCCCTGCACATCGAGACAGAGAGAGATCAGGTTGAGAGAGAAAGCAGCTCCCTCGAGAGAGAGAAAGAGAGCCGCTCCTCCCTTTGTGTGCGTGTGTTCTGTGTCAAGCTTTTTTCTGTGTATGAAGCTTTGTGTCTCGTGTCTATGGTGAAGCTCCGTGTGAGAAAGAGAGAAAGAGAGTTGTGTGTGTGTATCAGTCCCCTCTTAGTCTGCTGGGTCTGTGTAGATCTTGAGTGGTGTCCCCCCTCCTCAGTTCGTAGCTCCTCCTCTTTATAATATATTCCACTACCAAAACCTCATCATGCTACCCATACACATCGAAACACAAAATCACCACCACCTTTCTTTATTTAATCTTTTCCTTTATTCCTTATACCCCAGCACAAAAGCATTAATCATCTCTCCCTCTCAAAATATTCTTGGTCACCCCCTTTTCTTTTTTTAATTATCAAAAACCATGCTATAACACACACACACACCCCCACCTGGCCGAACCTCTTTTTCTCTCTCTCTCGCTGTCAAATATTCTCTCTTTATAAAAACAATATCCTGCACCACCACAACAACCTAATCATATAGAGTCCACCCTCTCGCACAACAATTAACAACTCATCTTCCACCAAAAAACCCATCATCGCAATGTCTCCATCACAAACCCCATTATCATGACCAAATATTTTATTTTTGTTTTTTTATTATTATTATTATTATTTTATCAAATATCACATGCCAATTTATATAAACACATCTAAAAAGTTTGTACAAACACACAAAATTATATAAAATTATAAAAGATTACAAATTCATATAAAAATATTTTAATTTGACCAAAAATGGGTGAGGTTTGGGATTAAAGCTTCAATTTGATTTTTTTGGTGAGGGTGGTCAAAAGAAGGTGCCCAAGTCTTAAGGGTGGTCAAAAATGGGGTGTCTACAGTTGCCCCTCTTTGACAGAGCTCGAAGTCATTTTAAAACGTGAGTGAATGTCAAAGCCCGAAAACGACCCATTTTGACAAGGCCGTAAGACTTGGACAATCAAACAAAATGCAATGCAAGTGGTTGAACCCGAAAGTTGCCTACGTATCCCTTTGCAAGGAATCAAACTAGCGTAGTTCAGGGGCAAGATGCTAATGATATGCAGGAAGATTGTAAGAACTGGACTTATACGCTACGCGAAGCCAATTATTTTTGAAAACCTTATGATCATGCAAGAGAGGGAAGACCTCAACCAAGAGATGAGAAATCACCATCCTAACACGTGTCACGTGAAAGGAGGAAAGATGGTGTAAACAATAGGCGCACCTGATGTTTTTTTAACCGATTGGGTGGCCATGGATGCTGCTTTTCTGATCATATTTACAACCTTCCCTATTCTCCAACGGGGTGACAGACTAGGTTGGTTCAGTATCCAGAATTGAGACGCATATAAGCTATCTCAACCTATGGGGCTACCATACAGATTTCAAGCCGAGAATGCATCCCTGGATGCACCTCTGGGTATTTAAACCAGACTTTAGTCTCGGAAATCCCGAACCTTTTGCGTTCTAGGCATCGCCATTCGAACTCTAGTTTCCACCGTCGTAGTTGGTCTCCTAGGCACTCATTGCAATCACAGGCAAGTGGCTATACCAGACCACCTAAAGTCGTTCGGGCACGACAAACACCAAAGGAATTGCACCTTCAGAGGATTTAAGGTCTCCTAGACCATTGAACTCGTTCGGGCACGACAAACACCAAAGGAATTGCACCTTCAGAGGTTCAGCCTCTCACTCTTCAACCACTGGGCCTAACCATTGAACCCAAGCCACTCGTGTGACAGAAACAATTCAAACAAATATATATATATATATATATAGGTGGACAAAACATATATACATCAAAACCAAAACAAAACAAACAAAGAAACACTTGATGTGGGGTTCGAACCCCTGACCTCGGGCTCAGCCTTTCAGCCTTCAACCACTGGGCCAAACCACTGAACCCAAGCCACACCTGTGACCCAAATGTTCAAACAAATATCTATATTACATAGCTATACAATATATATACATATATGCATACACAATTCTCCTGCGTCTCTTGCCGCGTTTGACATGCGGGCTTTGCTTTTGTGTCGACTGGCCGACAAAAGCAGCCCCCTCGGTTTGCAAGCTTGCCTCGACCCTCTCCCTCTCTTTGTCTTTCTCTCTTGTCTTCTTCTTCTCTTTAGTATCTGCTATCTTCTTCTTCTTAACCACTCTCTTCTTTTGCTTCTTCTTCATCACTCTTCTCCATTACTCTTCCATCTTTCTCCTTCTCCTTCTTTTCCTCATCTATTTTCTGTGACTCCCTTCTTTCCTCTCTCTTCCTATACATGGCTTCATCTCGCCCCTTCTCTCTCTTTCCAGATCTTAATGGTCCATCGAGCTCCTCTGGGCCAAGTGACCCTGCTCTTACTCAACCTAGTCTTCCCACACTATTAGTTGAGCAAGTGATGGCTACGCAAAATGATATCGAGGCCAACCACTACACGTTGAGGTCCTGCATGGAGACAGTGGTGGCGGTCACTAACCTGTCTCACCGTCTGCAAAACAAAGCGTGTGAGGTATACCAGGTCAACGCCCAACTGTCTCTACTCCAGTGCATGTACAGAGATGCACGGGTAGAGATTTGTGCCTTGAAGGCTGAAAACAAGGAGCTGAAAAGGCACTCCACCTCTATGGCCCGATTTGGGGCATCTTCGTACATCGCCTTCGATGGTCGGCGGGGAGCCGACTCTGTCGGCGGAAACACTGTGGTAGTTCTTGGCGGAAGTACTGGAGAAGGGCCTTCGAAGATTGACAACAAAAAGAGCGACAAAAAGCGGAAGAGCTCGGCGACGGAAGAGCCGAGTAAGTGAAGTTGGTACGTGGCCGTCACCGGAGAAGAAAGAAAAAAAGATTCCTCTTTTTTTTTTTTTGTGTTTCTGGTTTTCTTCTCTTTTTTTTCTGTATTTTTGTTTTTTTTTTTTTGTATTTTCTGTTGTTGTTGTTGTTGTTTTTTTTTTTTTTTTTTTGTATTTCTGGTTTTCTTTTTTTTCTATATATATTTTTTTCTTCTTATTTTTGGAGTCTTTGTATTTTCTGGGTTTATTTGTTTTGTTTTGTTTTGTTTTTTTTTTTTTTTTTTTTTTTTTTTTTTTTTTTTTTGGAGTCTCTGTAATCGGGGATGTCCTCCCCTGACTGTAATAAAAATTTTCAGTTTTGTATATAAATGGCATGCCCGGCACATCACTCTGATTTTGAAAATACTTTTGTTTGATCGCATTTGAGAATGATTGAAATTTGAACTCTGAATTGGACACTGATCCGTACTGACCTAAATAAAAAATAAAACTGACTCAACGATGTAAGAAAAACGAAGCCAAAATAATCCAAACACACTTCTATACGCTGACTGGTATGAATACCCTAACTGGTATAAATACATTGATTGGTATAAATACACACCGATATACACTGACTGGTATGAATACACACTCATATACACTAACGAGTTGACTCGAGTGGTGGAGGAGACAGAATCTCTAACTCGACTATGCCCCTAATTCATTACCTTGAATTTTTTTTCTTGATTTTTTTTATAAAAAATGTTTTGATCAACATGAGAGTTAGATTAGCCTACTTATTCTATTTTCTGTTTCAAATCATGTAAGCTAAATTGTGAGCACTGAAAATTTTCCCTTTTCAAATCCAAAGAATGGTTCAAGTTTTGTAAAAATGGAACAATTTTCGAGAAAAATTAGTCAACTTCATTCAAATTAATCAAAACTTATTTTTACAAATGGCCACTACTTAAATAACATGGAATCAATCATTGGGGTGCATAGTCCCAAACCAGATAATTAAAGGTGATATCTGAACCAAGCCAACCGAACCGAATGAAGCCGTGCAGAACTGGACCGGACCGAACCGAACCGAACCGAACCAAGTTGAATCGAAACCAACTGAACTGAGCAGAACGAAGATACACCAATCAAAACACGGATACGACAACCAAGTCGACCAAAGATACACCAATCAAACATGGACAAAATGAATGAGTTGAAAAATTATTAGGGCCGAACTTCAAGATGAAGCTACCTACGTATCCCAAGGATAGGAATCAGGCCATCGTAGTTCCGGCCAAGGTTCACTCGGGTATTAACACTCTCCTTTTTGTTCATCATCATTTCATTTTTTTATTTTTCTTGTTTTTTTTTATTTTTATTTTTTTCTGCTCTAACTTTTGCCTGGGTCGCCCTTTTGGGTTTTCAGCCCAGCGAGCCTCTCAAGGGTTACTTTCATTTTACTTGTCCATGTTGATTGGGTGTGAAATCTGTAGGCCATCTATAAGAACGACTACTACACTTGACCAGTACTGAATTTGCCCCTAGTGTAGTGGATAGGAACTTGATGTCCTTCAATAATAAAATTCATTCTCTCAACTTCTGGGTTTGCCTTTCTGGGTGGTCTTCATTGGGAAACGATTCAGTTTTAACTCTTTGATCACATCCAACCTTTTGCCCCTAGTTCAAGGGCTGCTTCAAATCTAACTCACATCTGACCTTCTTGCCCCTAGTTCAAGGGTTGTTTCCAACAGGTCCTACATAGTTCTGGCTAAGGTTCACTCGGGTATTGACACTCTCCTTTTACGTTCTAACTTTTGCCAAAGCCGCCCTTTTGGGTTTTCAACCTTGCGAGCTTTCCATATTTTTTTTTCTTTTTTTTTTTTTTGTGCTTTAACTTTTGCCTGGGTTGCCCTTCCGGTCTTTCAGCCCAGCGAGCCTCTCAAGGGTGGTACCTTCTTGCCCCTAGTTTAAGGGCTGCCTCCATTTCAACTATGCAAGCCTCACACTTTTGCCCCTAGTTCAAGGGCTGTTTCAAATTTGAATCACATTCGACCTTATTGCCTCTAGTTGAAGGGCTGTCTCCATTTGAATCACATCATTGCCCCTAATTCAAGAGCTGTTTCCAATTTGGCTAGCCTTACACTTTGGTTGATCATTGAATACTTCGAATCATGGGTTGAAAGCTAAGGAGCTAAGGAGGTCGGACCTTGAGTCAAGAGGGACCCTATGCTGTATAATCAATTCCAAGCATGTTTTCGTAGGACCACGCAGAAATAGGTTTTTGAAATTTTTTCACAAAGTGACTAATCACTCGTACTCTTACGAAGACAAGATAGAACCAATTTGGACCAAGCCAGGATTCTTCTCAGTACCCACATTAACAAAAATGATTTTATTCATCAAGGGCTTAGTACACCTCTCTTCTTCTCAGTTGATCAAAATATGCAAATCCCGAGGAAATTCTTCCTCTTTGTTTTTATCAGAGTTTTGGAAAAAGTTTTGAAAAACTTTGGTCAATGCAATGATTTAAAGGCACAGGGAAGTAGGCAGACTCTATGGCATTTTTTTTTTTTTTTTTTTTTTGGGGCTTTATTGGAAAGAGACTATGACTCAGCAATGACAACAAACTCAAAAGAAAAAGACAAAGAAGATCTAGACGGGACATAAATGTCTAGATTTAGCACTCTCGAAATCAACAGACTTTGACTCACTAGAATGACTCGAGTCTGATCCCAACTCTACAAACTTGGTGGAATCAAACTTAGACTTAATACTCAATTCAGAACTCAGAATAAAACCATTCTCAAATTGCTAGTCAACATATGGGCTATCCACAACATTCAAAGTAAAGCTCGTGTAATCAACAGGTGGTCACTCCCCAATTACAGAATGGTCGGATATCCCACAAGTTCTATTTATTTACACTGGTGGACTTGTGGGATATCAAAAATTATTATTATTTTTTTTAATATATATACTCAAAAAACAAAACACATTTTATATACAAAAGAAAACAAACCCCATTCCCTATTTTATATATGTTGGTTTTTTTTTTTTTTTTTTTTTGACAAGGGGTAAGCTCTACATGTATAAGTCACAGATGCCCCTTTTCTTCCTGATCATATTCACAACTTTCCCTATTCTCCAACGAGGTGACAGACTAGGTTGGTTCAGTTTCCAGAGTTGAGGCGCATATAAGCTACCTCAACCTATGGGGCTGCCATACAGATTTCAAGCCGAGGATGCACCCCTGGATGCACCTCTGGGTATTTAAACCAGACTTTAGTCTCGGAAATCCTGAACCTTTTGCATTTGACCAAAATGGGTGAGGTTTGGGATTAAAGCTTCAATTTGATTTTTTTGGTGAGGGTGGTCAAAAGAAGGTGCCCAAGTCTTAAGGGTGGTCAAAAATGGGGTGTCTACAACTAGTAACCTCAAAGAAGACCATTGGAAAGCGATCATTCAGGTTCTTAGATATCTAAGATTTACCCATGATCATGGTTTGAACTTTACTCGTTATCCTATAGTACTAGAAGTTTATTGTGATGCCAATCGGATATCGAATACTAAAGATTCAAAATCCACTAGTAGATATGTCTTTTACTTTGGGAGACGCTGCTGTTTCTTGGAAATCCACGAAACAAACATGCATTGCATGATCTATAATGAAATCTGAGTTCATTGCTTTAGACAAAACATGAGAAAAAGTAAAATGGCTTCGCCACTTCTTAGAAGACATTCAAATGTGGCCAAAACCTATGCCAGCTATTTGCATTCATTATGATAGTCAATCTACAATAGGCAGGGCACAGAGTCATATGTATAACGATAGGTCACGACACATTCGTCGTCGACATAATACCGTAAGGCAATTACTCTCAAATGGAATAATCTCAATAGATTATATAAAATCTAAAGAGAATATTGCGGATCCATTAACAAAAGGTTTGACAAAATAGCAAGTGTATAGTTCATCGAAGGAGATGGGATTAAAGCCTATTAGATAAGAGTCATCATAATGGTAACTCTACTTAAATGCTGGAGATCTCAAGAACTAAGTTCAAAGGGACAACTAAGTTATGTGTGGCTCACCAGAAATCACCAAGGGATTAAATTTCCCTACCCATTCTTATAGTGAGAGTGATATCTGCAACATGTGTTGTATGCAGGGGCTTAAGGATAAGTTTCGTTTTTAATGATTACTTATATCTTGATTTAGGCATAAAAATCAAAACGAGTATAACATATCCACTAGTAGATTTTGAATCTTTAGTATCCGATATCCAATTGGCATCACAATAACCTTCTAATATTGCAGGATATTGAGTAAAGTGCAAACCATAATCACGGGTAAATCTTAGATATCTAAGAATCCAAATGATCGCTTTCCAATGGTCTTTTCCGGGGTTACTAGTGTACCTACTCAATTTATTAACAGCATAAGCTATATCAGGACGAGTGAATTCATTAGGTACATTAGGCTTCCAATGATTTGAGAGTATTTTAGTTGAGACACCGCATCACCTTTATTTTTTGATAAATAAAGACTGATGGCTACAGGTGTTCTTGCTATATTCATATCATCCTTGATATATTTACCAAGAATTTTCTCAATATAATGAGATTGAGATAGTGCATATCCATCAGATGTTTTAATAATTTTCATTCCTAATATAATATCTGTGACCCCCATATCTTTCATATTAAATCTTTTGTTTAGCATTTGCTTAGCTGATTTGATCATGTTTTGACTACTTCCAATGATAAGCATGTCATTCACATAAAGACAAACGATGACATAACCTTTGTTAGTGTTTTTAACATAGATGCACTTATTACATTCGTTTATCTTAAACTCATTAGTAAGCATAGCATGATCAAATTTTTCATGCCATTACTTAGGAGCTTGTTTTAATCCATAAAGAGATTTTACAAGCCGACAAACTTTCTTTTTTTTGTCTTGGCACTATAACCCTTGGGGTTGCTCCATATAGATCTCTTCATTTAGATCACCATCTAAGAAAGTTGTCTTAACATCCATTTGATGTATTTCTAAATTATACAACGCTGCAATAGCAATAAGTATGCGGGTGGATGTTATTCTTGTCACAGGGGAATATGTGTCAAAATAGTCCAGACATTTTTTTTATCTGTAACCTTTTACCATAAGTCTTGCTTTATACTTGTCTATTGAACCATCTGCTTTCATTTTTCTCTTGAATATCCATTTATATCCAAGAAGTTTAGAACTAGGTGGAAGATCCACCAATTCCCAAGTATGATTTTGCATAATGGATTCAATTTCATTATTAATAGTCTTTTTCCACAAAGCTGCTTCAGGACTTGTCATTGCTTCCTTAAAGCTTTGAGGTTTATTTCTAACAAGTATATCAGAAAATCTGGACCAAAGGATTTTGATATTTTTGCTCTCTTACTTCGTCTTGACTTATCATCAGTTAAATCCTATCGGTCGAGACCATTACTAGTCTTTTGTATTTGATTGTCTTTAGTCTCTTGACTTTGTTTACAATCATAAGTTATTTTCTGTGAATTTAATGCCTCTCATTTCTTGTAAGGAAAAACATGTTCAAAAAACACAGCATTCCTTAACTTTATAATAGTGTTCACATGTATATTAAGTATTTCTGATTTATAAGTCAGAAACCGATATGCACTACTATTTTGAACATAACCAATAAACACACAATCCATTGTTTTTGGTCTTATCTTAGTCTTTTTCGAAATAGGAACTTGTACCTTTGCCAAACACCCCCACACTTTTAAGTATTTGTAGGAAGGCGGTCGACCTTTCCACAATTCATAAGGAGTGCTATTCGTTTTCTTGTAGAGTATTCTGTTAAGAACATAATTAGTAGACAATATTACTTCACCCCCACAAGTTTTGCGATAGGCTTGAACTTAGTAACATGACATTCATCATTTCTTTAAGGGTTCTATTTTTTCTTTCAGCAATTTCATTTTGCTGTGGAGAATAGGGTGTTGTAGTTTAGTGAATAATGTCATGTTGTGCACAAAATTCATTTAAAGGTGCATCATATTCACCACCCCTATCACTTCTAACCGTTTTAATGGTTTTACCAAGTTGATTTTCTACTTCAATTTTGTAGAGTTTAAACATTTTCAAGGCTTCATCTTTACTTCTAAGTAAAATATACATAACAATATCTTGTGCAATGATTAATAAATGTTATGAAATCCTTTTTGCCTCCTCTAGTTTGAACAAATTTAAGATCACATACATCAGTATGAATTAATTATAAAGGTTCGTTTTTTTTTTCAATTGATTTAAATGGAGCCTTAGTTAGTTTCACTTCTACACAAATCTCACATTTATGATTAGGATCAATTTCAAACTTTGGTATATAATCCAAACCAATTAATCTACGCAAACCATCAAAATTTACATGTCCTAATCTACTATGCTATAAATTTGACTCAAGAATATAAACAAAAGATGTGTTATTCTTATTAATAGAAAGTTTTGGTACAATAATCATTACATTCAACTTGAAAAGACCATCACTCATGTATTCCTTACCAACATACATACTACTCTTTGTTAATACAAATTTATCAAACTCAAATACAAACCTAAAACCATTTTTACTTAACAAAGAATCAGAAACTAAATTCTTGCGGATGTCCGGTACATGCAGCACGTTGTTGAGGGTAAGTTCCTTCCCCGATGTCATCTTCAGGATCATATTTTCTTGTCCAGCCACAGTAGAAGTAGAAGAATTTCCCATGAAAAGTTGTTCACCATTTACAGCCTCATTATATGTAGTGAACATCTTCTTATCCGTGCAAATGTGACGAATTGCTCTTGTGTCAACCCACCATTCCTTGGAATTTCTAACCAAATTACCATCAGACACCACAGCATAGAGATTTATGTCATTTACCTCGTCAGAGATGTGATTTAGTTCTGTCACATTGGCTTGATTGGTAGTCTTTTTGTTTGTACTTTCGCGATCCTTTTTAGGGTGTCGGCAATCAGAGGCACGATGTCTAGTTTTGCCACAGTTATAACATTTACTTTTGAACTTTTTATTGCCATTGTTGTCGCCTTGTTTAGGACCATCTCCAGCAAACTTCCTCTTTTTGTTATGTGGTTTGGGCACATGTTCAACCACATTAGCCTCAGACTCAATAGGATTTTTACCATTTCTCTTTTCAGCCTTATGGTTATCTTCCTTAATTCTCAGTCTTACAATCAGTTCATCTATGGTCATCTTTTTGTGTTTATATTTCAAATAATTTTTGAAATCTTTCTAAGCCGGTAGTAATTTTTCTACTAATGCAGCGACTTGGAAAGACTTGTTAAGAGACATACTTTCAGCATGAATATCATGCAAAATTAATTGAAAACTTTGAATTTGAGAAATTACTATTTGGGAGTCTACCATAACAAAGTCCAGAAATTTACCGACAACAAATTTCTTTGTGTCAGCATCATCTGTCTTGTATTTTTTCTCCAAAGAATCCCACAATTCTTTTGCTGTTTTCAGAGAGTTGTAAACATTATATAGCATGTTGTCAAGGCCATTGAAGATGTAGTTTCTGCACAGAAAATCAGAATGTTTCCAAGCGTCTACAGCGGCAACAACTTGCCGATCACTTTCATTCTCTTTAAGCACTGGAGCCTCTTCACGGAGAAACCAGGCAAGATTAAGAGTTGTAAGATAGAACAGCATTTTCTGCTGTCATCTCTTAAACTTGGTGCCATTAAATTTTTCGATTTTTCTCCATGATTTATTGGAACTTGAACATGGTTTTGGATAGGGACCGGAGTCGTTGTAACAATCGGATTGGGAGTACTACTTTCAGCAGTCATAATATCTTATTACAAAAAATAAGAAAAAACCCAAAACCAAAACACAAATTAATTTTCTAGTTACTCAAACCAGAAAATAAGTTATAACACAAAATAATTTTACTTTCTAAGTTACTAAACCTAGAAAAATAAAATACTACACAATAATTTTCTGTAACACTACTACACAAATTAATATTCTGAAATTATTAATGACAAACAGTATATTACTACTATTTGTCAAAGAAAATAAACAGTATATTACTATTATTTATCAAACAGTATATGACTATTATTTGTATTTTTCAACCAGAATATCACTTTGTAAAAGCACAGAAAATAAATACAATGAATACAAAAAATAATACTCCCTCCGTCCCAAAATAATGGTCCCTTTTGGGGAATCCAACTTTTTTTGGTAGTACAATTATTGCATTTGAAAAAAGTTGATTTTCCAAAATGACCCTTTTGATAGTACATTTTTTGAGAATATCAATGCATAGTTGTACTTTTTATATTGTTTATTAATTTAAAAGAAGGGCAAAATAGGAAATTTATATTATTTTTGTACTTGATTTTAGAAGAGGGACTAATATTTTGGGACAATGAAAAATGGAATAAGGGACTAATATTTTGGGACGGAGGGAGTATGTCTTAAGATTGTTGGGCAATCTTCACTGTATTAAGAATAAATTCTGTTTGTATACTTAACAACAAACAAAACACACAAGAAATAAATTAAAAGAAAGAGTTTACAAAATCTGTTTAATTACATAAACTAAACTGAAAATGGAAATAGAGAAGGTGAGAAGGTGAGAAGAAAATAAAATTAAGAACAAAAAATATTTTCTTAGAGTGATCAAGTCTAGTGTTTAACACTGTCTCCTTAAGATAGATTTGTTTTCTTTAGGGTGCTCACAGAATTTGGACGTCTATCTCTTAGGATGAAATGATCTTCAACAAACAGTAGCAGTACTACAAACTATTTACACAACGAACACACTTTGTGTTTATACACTTTCTCACAGAAAATTAAATGCAGCAAAATGCAGAGAGCAATGTTAGCAACAAGAACGAAAATTAGAGTGCAAAATCCAAATAAGGGTCTGTCTATTTATAGGAGAAATTGCGGCTTTTCAGTTTGAACCCAACAAGTAGAAAAACCAATTTGAACAGGTATGGTACCTGTTCGACACAGTTTGAACACGTAGAACTGTTTAGGTTTGAATTTTGAACATATATTGAATCTGTTCGAACAGGTATGGAACTGTACAGAAAATTTGAAGAGGTGCAAACCTAAACAGTTCAGTATCTGTTCAAAATTCAAACCTAAATAGTTCTACCTGTTCAAACCAGTGTCGAACAGGTACCATACCTGTTCAAACGGGTTTTCTACCTGTTAGATTCAAATCTGAAAAGCCACAATTTCTCCTATAAATAGACAGATCCTCATTTGGATTTTGCACTCTAATTTTTGTTTTTGTTGCTGTCATTGCTCTCTGCATTTTGCTACATTTAATTTTCTATGAGAAAGTATATAAACACAAAGTGTGTTCGTTGTGCAAACAGTTTGTAGTGCTGCTACTGTTTGTTGAAGATCATTTCATCCTGGGAGACAGACGTCCAAATTCTGTGAGCACCCTAGAGAAGACAAATCTATCTTAATTAGACAGTGTTAAACACTAGACTTGATCACTCTAAGAAAATATTTTCTGATCTTAATTTTATTTTTTTCTCACCTTCTCTATTTCCATTTTCTGTTTAGTTTATGTAATTAAACAAATTTTGGAAACTCTTTCTTTTAATTTATTTCTTGTGTGTTTTGTTTGTTGTTGAGAACACAAATAATATTTACTTTTAATACAGTGAAGATTGTCCAACAATATACACAATGGATTCAGATTCTCTCTATCATATGAAATGGAGATCTCTAATACATAACTAATAAAACTTATATCTAGATGTATTTTAAATTAAAAATTATCAAGGAAAGTTCTCAAACTTAAAATGACATGATAATTATAAATCATTGATAGTTTACATTTTAAAATCCATATTTTACTTTTATATAGTTTACAAGACTAGAAATTTTACAATTTACCAAAGTGAAAATTTACAGTTCAACAAAATAGGAAATTTACAGTTAATCAAATTGAAAAATTTACACATACAACTTTCAAGATTGAGGGACATTTTACGGTTACACATAGATTAGGATCCAAAAAAATTCCCTGTATTGATTTGCCCAAACTTTTTCCATTTTCGAACTACGATTTCATCAATGATAGTTTACAATTGCATAAACCAACACAATAAAATGCACATATGAGACAATTAGTAGATACACAAAGTTGTTTGTTAAGCTAGAAAATCCTCAGGAACCATTTACCCAGATTAATTGTGTACCTTCAATGCTAATAAAGTGCCAAATTCCCCAAATTCAATAACGTGTCAAAGTGGCAGATTGTTGAAATTTAATTTTAAAAATTAGCAATTTTAAAATAAATTCTTTTATTCACATAGAAACCACGAAAAGGCAAGATCCACCTTATGGTTTATGTGCAGAAGGCTATTTTATATCACCTATTTTGTTTTCTTCACCATTTTATATCATCAAGGTACGTAGAGATAATACTTGCTTTCATTTATGCCTTAATAATTAATCCCTAAACAAACAAGGAATCAATCATAGATATATCTATGTAGGCAGTCAAAATGGAGACAAAAAAATTGGCGACATAACAATTCTATTTCATAATAGGATTTTGTTGGGCACATGTTAAAAGGCTTTAAAAAAAAGGATAAATTATCCCCTGAACGTTATTTAAAATACAAATTGCTCCCTGTGATTTAAAAAATTACAAATACCTCTTTGTTCGTATTTTTTATTTAACAAAATTAACCAAAAAAATAAAATTCATAATTGCTCTCATATACAATTATAAAATTACTTAAATTATTAATTGAAACATATTTCTAACATCATTAAAAACTATTAATTGACTTGATGATTTATTAATAAAAATGACAATTTGCTATGAAATTAGAAACCTCAAGAGGTGGAATGTTATTCCAAAACTACAGAGGGTAATTCGTATCTTAATCAAACCTCAGAGGTGTATTTGTAATTTATCCTAAAAAATGAAAAATTATACAATAGTCCCAGAATACTACGTAATTATTCACTCACCAATCACCATTCATTACGTTCTCTTATTTTCCTCAATCACCCAACACCTTCACCAATTATACTATTACGGAGTACCACGTGACCGTACTTCTGGATTACCAAATAATAACTCAAAAAAAAAAATTAGGCGTTTTGCGTGGAAAATGAATGCAATAAATAATTTACAATCCTTTTAAGTTTGTTTAACATATCTCTCACGCATACCTGTAGTTGTGTTTTCCAAGTTTTATAGCATACCCATGTAGAAAGAAAGCTCAAGAAGAGAAAAGGATGGAATGGAAAGCACCAAATGAAAAGCGAAAAAGAGCCATTGATCTTTGGGAACTGAAAACATCATTTATACATATTTACACATTTTTTTTCCTTTGCCCTACTGAAAAAACCTTTGTACCAATCTCCTACCATCTGTGCATACCAAGAAGGTAAAAAAACGAGCACTCACCTTTTGCAAGCTGCAGACAAAACCACTCACACTTTCCGATCATGGGGTTCCATAGTACCCGGCAATAATGGGATTCAACATTATGTTAGGTTATAAGGTAATCAGTAAAATGATATCAGCTTTTTATACTTTCTGTTGTCAGACTCGAGGGCGTGTGCCTCTGTTGTAATATATGTGTCCTCAGGCTACAATCCTTCGCCTGAGTTCACAAGGAAAATATAACCAATCATTCTATAAAGTCAAAGGAAAGGAAAAGGAAAACTGAATTCCGTCCTTACCTGCAAGGCTGTTAGTGTGGACAAGAGATCTTTGCACTGATCAAGCAAACCACGTTCCTTAGCGGTTATGTTTGCAAGTTGAGATGCCAGAGAGTTCACTTGATCTACCTGTTAAAGAAATATAGTTCCAAACCCATTCAACAGATAAATCCAATATATGGCTGAAGAAAAATCACATTCACTGAAACGTCTAACCCAGCAAGTAATTCTAAGTTGGCAAGCTAGGTTTTACTCACTGTGTCATCATTAAAATTTTCAAGGAAATTACCACATTCATGAAACAGAATCACATCCAGAAAAGGATTTCCAGCAACACATAAAATGGCAACAGAATTTTCTTTCCTTTTTCCTTTGTATATATATCTTTTGAAAATTCCCCCCACCTCCCAAAATTTAGGATTAGAATCATGAACGAAAACCCAAACACACACACAAGCACCACTCCAGAGGCACCAGTACAACTCTGTCACGATTGATATGTGACAATACAAAAAGATAAAGGGGGGAAAAAAAAACAAAAAGAATTCACTAAAAACACATGGCATCAGAGGATGGGCAACACAAACACCATGTTTGGCACGAGGGAAAAATTGAAGGAAGCAAGGGTGAGGAGAAAGAGGGGACGGAGAGGAAAAGAGATTAGAAGTGAAAAGCGGAGGGGAACCTTCCCTTTGGGCCTGAAAAAGAGCTGGTCCTCCCACTAAAAAAAAGAAAAGTAAAAAAAAAAAAAAAAGCAAACACTGAAGAAAAAGAAAAGAAAGAAAACTAACATTTTTATCCTCGAAGTTCATTACTTGCATAATCATAAAGGCATATAATTCCACTTCTTTTCACTCAACCAAACAGTTTAGATTAACACAACCCCATATTTCCTAGGAATTAGAACCTTCAAAAGGCATGAATCTATAACACAATTGAAACCTCACACAGGCCCTCCAAATGAAATAAAAAAGAAAGATCTTTCACACAAAAGAGACTTAATACCTAGCACTCAACGACAATTGGGTGACAACAACTGACGCGTATCACCTGCAAAGGAGTTTACCTCAAAGCTAAAAGAACAAATTACAACACCACTACCAGAAAAACAAATTTGTAAATATATATACATGTATATACATTTTGTTAAGTAAAACAAAATTGTAAATATTAAAATAGTAAATTCATTAACCAAATTATAAGAAATCCAACTCCCTTAATCCTATTTCCATTCCCCTCTCACAAAGCATAATAGACCACCCTTCCCATTCAAAATAGCCTCCAATACATAATCACATTACCATGGCTTTCACTTTATGTTGTTTTTAGTTATTTGAAGTACACATCCCACATATTTTTTACTTTGCTTTTGCCTCTAGGAATACAAATTTCACAATTTTATGGAAGTTATTAACCTTAAATGAAAATTTTGAGAAGATTATACATGTAATTATGAAGTGGAAAACCATAGGAGAGAACTTGAATCTGCCATAATTTTCCATTAAAGAAACTGAAGAACCAGTTTCTGTTGAAGCATTTTGTCTTCAGAACACCATCATAATTGTGACCAAATTTTGTTGACAATTTGCAGAAAAAAGTATGCAGGACATATGGAAGTCAGTGAGCATATTCATCACTATGCAAACAAAATCTGGACCCTGGTCTAGAATCCTGCAAATTAATTTTGGTACTAGCTCTGCAGCTCTATATAATACACAATAATAGAAACTCAAATGCAAAGACAATGCAAAAAGGACATGATTGAGGACGGCGGAGACTACATTTACATGACAGAACACAAAAGACTTACTGAAGGGTTAAATGGAACCCTGACATTCTCAACAGTGACTGAATTTTAACAATGTAGCAACATTAGAAGCTCATCTGATATTACTTCATGCACTTGAATAAAGAACAATTCCAGTGGTCATATTATGGTTCTTACTCATACCATCAACAGTAAAGATTCAAATTGAAACCATGCACAATTATGGAAATCTTTGACTTAACTACTAAAAATCTAATTTGGACCTTCCAAATGTATGATACCTAATCTTTGACATACCTACTATGGCTAAGCATCATGCACACAATCTTCTCACCCAGCAGCAGGTCACAACCACCACACAAGATTTTCTTGTCGAAATGCGCTATAATTAAATTGCTCAATAGTGTGAAGCAAATATGTACAAGTTTTCTGCTATAAATCTAAGCTATCACTGAATGTCCTAAAAATGTACCTGCTTAAGGTCCAATATTTATACCTTATCTTAACACATTATCAAATCAATCAAAAAAATATGAAGTTAATAGAACTAATTTATAGACCAAATTTGAAGTTTACTGCAATTATAACAAAAAACGAAGATAATTAAAATATCAACAAGATTACCTTTGTCAACAAAGCGCATATCGAGGATGCCATCACTTGCATCACATCAACTGCTGAACTAATAGCATCTTTCACACTTTGAATATCTGCCTGTGCAGATAAAGATTCGACCAAAAAAAAAGAAAAGAAGAAAAGGGAAAAACGATAGAGAGGTTTCTCAAAGCCCCATAAAAGCTATATTGTGTATGTATATAAAGCAATGGAAATGTCAATGCCCATTCAAGACACAAGGCAGGAGACACGTACCCTTGCACCACCAACAACTGGAAGCCGGAGAGTGCTGGACTCCAAAGCTTCAATAGCTCCTGACAAAGAAATGGAGTGATCCCTGTCAATAAGATCCCAATCATCCAAATGTAGCATCTGCATTCACTGAATACAATTAGCTCCAAAATAATCGGCTTACAGCAGATGGGCAGAACAAAACAAATGAACGTGCTAATGAACAAATGTGCATCTCGATTTGTGTCACCTTAAGAATATGAAGAAAGAAAAAAGTATGTCCTAATGATTTTCACTCAGCCCTCTGAGAACACCACGAGTCCATGACCATGGCATGGAACAATATTCAACCTGCCCACTCAAAAAAGAGAACAACCTAGCATGACCGATTACATAACTCTTTCCCATGCATTAATCTTCCAGTTTTCCATATTTTCCATCTCTGCATTGGAAGAACAGATGGGTGAACCAGTCCTATCCTAGGGCTCAAGTCCAAAAGATTGCTTTTTAAGAAGACTGAGAGATGGTGTTGGTTTGCACTAGTGTGTACAAGTACAACGGTGTAATTTGTGTAATGTGCGCATACGTTCATGCCTGCTCGTCAAACGAAAGCAGAATTAATGAGATTCTTTGTATATTCAGCGAAGTGTCATATTTTAAACGTAGTAATAGAAAAAAGATGATTATCAGAAAAACTTGCATCAAATGAGATTTCTAGACCAACTGCATACTTGTCTACATCTATTAAAGACACAACTCAACAAAACAGTAGTGCCCCAATATCAAATTCAGCAAAGTGCTAAATAGACAATGACATGGCATTAATAGAACATGACTGTTAAAGTGGAAAAAAGACTTTAAAATAAAATCCAAGAGGCCCCATAAAAAATATAAGTCCATGAATTCATGATCTTACTTGTCCCTTGAGAATGGAGTATAGTTTCAAATTTTTCCGCAACACTTGTAACTCTACTCTTTTGGATTTGACCGAATGCTGCAATTTTGAGGTAGTCACCAAAGCATTGTATAGGCTTTTCTGATACACAGAAGAAGGTTTAGAAAAAGAAATGCCGCAGTATTTCATTATACTAGATGGAAAAAAAAAAAAACAGAAGAAACAGATTAGCTACATAGTTATCCAACTTCTCTAAATCACATTTTGGTCTTCCAACTTACCAATGTTTGAGAAATCCACCTATAAATATGTATAAGGAATACGAATTATGTGTGAGAAAGAAAGAAAAAGATGTTCTCAATCTTAAATATTGGCTATTTAATACATTACTCCTGTCTAATTACAAAACAAACAAACAAAACAAAACAAAACAACTGCTTTTTTGAAAAATGTGAAAGTTACAACTGTCATTTCATATCCAGGAACTCAAACATTTTCCCTCATATCCCTTGTCATCAATGGCTAGTTCATACAATTAAGTACCGAAATCTATAATATTTCTCAGGCCCATAACTACATCACTTAGGTACTACTTTGTTATTCCCAAACACATTAAAGAAAAACATTTTTGAGAGAGAGAGAGAGAGAGAGAGAGAGAGAAATCTATTTTAAATCCAAAAAAGTATAAATTTTTTTGTAATCTTACAAAAATAAGGACAGAGAAGTGAACCATATATCCTTCAACATGAAGACAAGAAGATGAATAATATGCTAAGGTTGCCTTATTTACTCCTCCATGAGTCCTAAAGAACAGAAATTTAATATGCTCTTCAAATCATCCTACTTTAATAATTTCTCTTTATGATGTTTACTGAGATCTGAAAGCTTGCCAAGTTGCAAGCAATTGAACAACAAAAAAAGTTGATCGTCTAGCCTTGGAATTCCTCGTAACTCTACAACTAATTGCAGGCATCAATTTTCTACTATTCAGATTATCTACCTAGGTTGCACCCTAAAAAATTACATGTTTAATTTTCTACGATTCCAAAATTCAACTAGTCAGAGGGATTATCGCAATAGATATCCAACAACCAAATTGCTATTTTTGGCTGCTCAAGCTGGACCACCTTCATTTGACTGTATTCAAAAATCCAGAGATGAAGCCCAGTGTTTACATTCCATAATTGGAAACCCAATAACACATCACTAAATCTAACAATAACTTTGCTTGTTTTATACGAACACTCTGCATAAACAATTTTCAATAATTCAGAAAACAAATTAGAAGTGTTCCTAAAATGAGTGTTTTCAAAAGCAAAAAAAAAAAAAAAAATCATAAATAGTTTGTCAACCAAGTCTAACATTCATCCAACTTGTTGCCAGAATGAGATTTGCTTTTTACTCACCAACCTAGTTCTTTCTTCCAGTTGTGCTATAAGAAACCCAATAACACAACACTAAGCATAGTTGTCAAATCCAAGGTTGTCAAAATCGAAATCCTACATTGGACTGATGGAGGGTTTTACATAATCAGATGATAAAATCGGATCAAGGATCACAAAATTCTATCAAAAAAGAAAATTACATTTCTTAAAGAGCATCAACCTAAATTATACTAAAGATAAGTGGAAACACTACAAAAAATATAATGGTTTATGAAAATGTAAATATAATATTACATAATAGAAAACTTGGTCGTTTGCAATTTAAAAAAGTGCATGAAAAGAAAATGAAAAATAGTAAACAAAATTGAATATAAAAGTAGATTGAAAATTCAACAGAGAAAAGAAATTTTTAAAAAAATGATAACTTTACATGTGTCATAAAAATTAAATATATAAAATTCTATAGTGGTAAGAAAATAAAAGTGTATGCACAAAAAATAAGGAAATAAATAGAAAAAGAGTACACACATAATCAACCTAAATTATACTAAAAACAAGTAAAAAAATTTGAAAAATATAATGCTTTATATAAAATGTAAATATAATTTTATATAATAGAAAAGTCAGTAGCAAAAGTATTACATTTCACCAAAAGAAATAAAAGTATACACACAAAATAAGGGGGGCAATAAAAGAAATAGAAAAATAGCATCATATTTTACAGTACAATTACAATATAAAAATTAAAATTAAAAAAGGAGAAAGAAACATATAAAGTAAAAGAATTCCAACAAATCAAGATAGAGAATCAAATCGAAGGCTATTTTATTAAATAGCGAAAAGTAAAGAAAAAGAGCCAAATAATCTACTATGCAACGAGAAAGGGGTAGAAAGATATAGATACATACAACAAAGCATAGATGGAGGTGGAATGAGATTTTTAATTAAATTATTGCAATACTTGAATATCTATTTTTCTAGTTTACTTTTCTTTAGTCTGTTTTAATTTAACATTTACAATAAAATAGGCCATGCAAAACAACAGAATGCTTAAAAATTGAACCTGGCAGGATCGGATCGGGATTCCTCAATCCTATAAGATCCGACTATCATGATTGAAACATCCTACTTACAAAGGATTTTTTACATGATCCAAACAATTTTGCCTAAATGGGTCGTAAGATCTAGATAAAGAATCTTATAACCATAGTCAAATCAAGAACAGTATTGCGTATTGAAATCTTACTTTTGTGAATTGAGAATCAATAAGATTCGGTGCAAACTATTAAATAAGATGAATCGTATATATATTTTTAAAAAAATTGGAATAAATTAATTTTGACATATGTTATAAATAGTTCTTGGAAAGACATTGCCTTTGTACATAGTAAGAGAACATGGATTCCAAATTTTTTTCAAAAACCATGATATAAGCTCACGACATTCGAAAAATGAACTTATAAATCCTATATAAGAAAGAATGAAGTACAATTCTTTAGTTTTGCAGCCTAAAAAGTGTTTATGCTTATTGTTTTTTAAAAAAAAAAAAACATTTGTGGGACTATTGAGTTTGACTTTCCTCAACCATATAATATTGAACCATATTTATTTCAAAAAAAAAAATGATAAATAATTAATGGGTTTAATTTTAACCTTATACATCCTTATGGTATTTTTTAGAAAAAAAATGACGGGAAAAAAAAAGTTAATAACATGTTGCGATTGAGTAGATTTGATTAGATCCTATTAAAAATCCTATAATTACCAAAAATAATAGCAAATCATACATAGTTATTGGTCATTTTCATTATAAAAAAAATATATTGTCAGAATTTGTCAAACACGATAATTTCAAAAGTTGTATGAATTGTAAAAACTGAATGAATTTGCATCAATCTTTGCATAAATCGCAAATCAAATAGTGAATTAAATCGAGACTCGTAAGATTCTGATATCAAAGACTATGACAATAACTTTGTTGTTTTATAGGAACACTAATATTCATCCAACTTGTTGCCACAGTGAAATTTACTTCACCAACATGCTTCTCCCCTCTTCCAATTAAC
Organism: Camellia japonica; assembly: GCA_030407325.1. Classification (NCBI taxonomy): domain Eukaryota; kingdom Viridiplantae; phylum Streptophyta; class Magnoliopsida; order Ericales; family Theaceae; genus Camellia; species Camellia japonica. The sequence continues at coordinate 171,238,243 of JAPPVO010000016.1, forward strand.
TCAATGAAATGAAACTTCAATTCCACTCAGCAATGACACACCATCCCTAATTTTCCATTCTCCTCTTTCCTCAAATAGTCACCATCGAATAAACAATTTGAACATATTAAAACTTACATCACCAGCAGCTAGTCAATTGCCAATTGGGAACACATTCACTGACAAATATCATAAACAAACCTTTTTTGCCTCTGGTTAATATCCTCCTACCATGTAAAATAGCTATTCCTTTTAAATAATTACTTACAGGAACATCTTCACATCCTTAGCATCTAAATTTCTTATTTTCTCAGGGACCCATGCGATACCCCAGTATAAGCCTCATAACTGACAGTTGAATGAATATCACACCACCAGGTCTACCCCACTTAGTACCTTTTTTTTCCTCTTCTTCCACATCTTTCTCTCTCTTTCCTTCTCCATGCCTTCTACGTATTGAACTTGATTTCGTGATCCCTCAAGCACTACTTAGGTCATTATCTTTTACTGAGATGAAATAGTTGTAGCCGAAACAGAGCCAACAGTATTTCTAGCGTACTAATCAATTAGTTCATCCATGGGTTATCCCTTTGTCGTCTGATCTCTCTTCTAGTCATGCCATACATTTGTTACCTAGAGATGACATGGCACCAACTTGTAAACACTAGCAACTGATGCTTTCCATCACACAATTGAAACCAAGGGATCCAAGTGAGCAAAACATGGATTTTATGCGAAGACAAAATCAAATTGAATTAAACCCAAACTATTGTACGCATCAATGACAGAAATATAAATGAATATATCAGGTAATCAAACCATTTCATCACTGCATAAACAAACTCGCACATGATAAAACAGAAGGCCAAAATACGAGAAATGAAATCTAGGAGATGTACCTCTGCAGTTACTTTCTGGACCAACATTGCAGCATCTGCTCTAGCATTCATAAATCGCCATTGCAAGTGCCGATTATATAGCAGCCTCAACAGATGTGCGTCAAGAATCCGGTTCTCCCCAACCTTCCCTCTCCTTACATCAGCAGCAAAGCTGAGAATCGACGGAGTGTTACTCAAATTATTATTATTCAACATGCTTCCTACACCATTCCTCACCCGAGACGGGCTCTGCATCCCCCTGGATGGAGAAGAGGCCGAAGATGTCACAACCTTGCTTGGGGATGCTGGCCGAACAGCCCCGCGAAGAGGTGGTGAAATTGGACTGTCAATAAACGATTTCTTCATTGCACTGAGTTTTGATTGAGCAATTGTCTTCAACCCATTATTCTTTGACACTGGGGACCCTGGCTCTGGCAATCGCCGCAACCTGTTGGTAGTCTCTTGCCAAAACCTCGCAGGCACTATGATTCCACGAGTCCCTTCACGCACCTGAGAAACATTCCCACATTCTTGTACACCTCCAGTGCTTCCAGAAGAAACACTTTCGGTATCCAAAGCAACCAGATCAGAGGCTTCAGGAGATTTATCAAGCTCCGCATTAGTGGGCTGAACTTTCAATCTACCATTAAATGAAGTTTTGGTGCTCTCGATAATCATGGATTGTTGCAATGCCCTAACTACACTCCCAGATCCACCCAATTTTTTCTTCTCAACAGTACAATCCAAACTCCTTGTTAGAAAATTCACTTCCCGTGATCTCCCAGGCCACCGATGCTGATCATTAGGCTTCGAATTCTCCGTCTGATTCCTCACCGGCGTCGCTTTCCTGGAACTACTCGTCGCCGGCGCCGGCTTCGGCTTCGTCTTGCTAATCGGAAGTGAAAATGACTGTCCTTGAAACGAAACCGACAGACTTCTGGACGAATTGACCAATAGCTTCGCAGCAGCCGACATCTCACCGGCATTTCCCGGCGTATTCGGCCGCGGAGTTGCCGGCCGCCTCCGCTCCACCGATTGCGACGGCTTATTCGCCGCCGACGATGCCGGCATCGGCGTCATCGGCACCGTTCTTGAAACAAGCGGAGACGGAGACCGCCTCGAGGAACACGAATTCGAGGACGACGAAGTCGAATTCGAAGTCGTCGTCGTGGAAGTCGAAGACGTAGAAGAAAAGTATCGAGAAATAACTTCTCTCGATTTCGGTCTCCGAGTGCCAACCACGCCATTATCAGATTCTGAAGGTAACAATGGAGTCCTTTTCGGGCTCTGGAGAGCCCCACCTTGTGATGACACCTTGTAGATCGGCATAGCGGACACAGCAGCCACCATTATAGCTCAGTACTCGCTACTCATGACTCTCATCACTCTCAAACCCTAATTTCTGCCCAAACGTCTCTTCATTACTGAACCTATTTTAGAGAGAGAGAGAGAGAAAGAGGCGTTGCTGAGGCCTTAGAGTGAGAATGATTGTGTGGAACTGAAGTGAGAGATTATAGAGAGAGAGAGAGAGAGAAAGAGACGGTTTCTATTATGGAAGTTTGTTTTAGAGAGAGAAAATCGCCGGAAATGTTACCGTTAATAAGCTGGTGAAATATAGGCGGAAAGGGGAGAGAGAGAGAGAGAGAGAGCGCATAACCGTCTTACTAGTTCGTGTGATTTGAGCTAATAGTACGATTTTTTAATATAGAATTGTATTTTTGTAGATTGAATTTCGTTTGGGATTAAGTTTTTTTTTTTTAGTAATTTTTTAATTTTTTAATTAAAATGTGATATAAAAAAAATTATTATGTTTAGAATAATTTTTTATTTTTTATGAAAAAAATATATAAAAAATAAAGAGAAAAAAAACTCTTCAATTTTTTGATATGAATTATTAACTTGTTAATTTTTAAATAATTTTTTAATTAAAAAAATCGCTTGTGGAAGGAAACACGAGACTCGCTCGTTTTTAGGGAGGTGACGTGGGATGAGCGAGGGTAGCCTTGGAAAAAATGGGTGGAGTGGGTGGGGAAGGTGACACATGGCAGCGATTTTGTGGGGGTTTAGTGTGTACGTCACCATGGCTCCTACGGAAAGGGGATGAAGAGGACAGGTGAAGCGAAGGAGATGTTTGGGGTTTGTGAACATTCGTCTTTATTTTATTTTAACGACATTTATTTTATTTTATGAAAAAATGTGATTTTTTAAATTTTGTGCTGGGGTATATTTGTTTATGGGTTTTTTTTTTTGTATTTTTTTGTTTATGGGATCTACAATGTTGGAATAATTAGATTTTTTTAATTATTTGAATGTCACCATTATTTCCGTTTAATGAATTGTATCACTTACCCTTGTTCCAAGTGTATTATAAAAATATGGTATTAATTTGTTATTGGTTCGGGAGAAGGAGGTCAACCTTACAAAAAAGAAAATTGTTTTGTTGAAAATATATTATCGGACTATAAAAATCTTGTTTTATAGGATTAGAATCAAAAAGACTACTCCTTCCGTCCCAAAATAATGGTCCCTTTTAGGGAATCTAACTTTTTTTGATAGTACAATTATTGCATTTGAAAAAAGTTGATTTTTCAAAATTATCTTTTTGATAGTACATTTTTTGGGAATATCAATGTCATAATTGTACTTTTTATATTGTTTATTAATTTAAAAGAATGGCAAAATAAGAAATTTATATTATTTTTGTACTTAATTTTTGAAGAGGGACTAATATTTTGGGACAATGAAAAATGGAATAAGAGACTAATATTTTGAGACGGAGGGAGTATTTAATTTTATTTTATAGAAATAACATAGTCAGCTTATATAATTTTATAGAGTTAAACTCAATTAACTATGGCCACTATACATCTAAAAATATATATATAATTTATTTTATATTCCTAATCTAATGTTACATTTGAGGTGAATTGAAATTAAATTCTTCCATAATTTTAGAATTTTATAAATGTTCATTATAAAACAAAGTACAAAAAATTTAAAAGAAATTACAACAACAAAAAAAAGACCCCAAGGTTTTTATCATCTGTTTAATTAAAGAAAAGTATACCTTAATATTAGCATGGTGATCTTTGAAATTTTCAAATGTTAAAGAATGTAACTACCATGTACCTTTAGGATGCATATTTAAAAAATTTTAAAAATATATTTTACATATAAAAACATGTAATAAAAAATGACAATAGGTATTTTAAATTGTATTAATATATGTGCCTTAACTACACGTTACAAAGAGAATTTTACATTTAAAAAATGGTCTAACATCTAACTTTATCCAAATAATGGACAAAAATTCACAAGTAATAACAATAATAAAGAAATACTGTTGGCTTATTTTTCCTACGCAGGAAAATATTATAAATGCGAGCGTGCCAGCAAGGATTGAAAAATCCTTACAGATTAAATTCAAGCCAATTATCAAGCGATTGTGTTGACGGTTCTTTTGCCTCAACAAAGAGGACTTCAAAATTGCCAAAGTGTAGAGAAAAGAAAAATTAAAAGAAGAAAGGGAGATGGAGAAAGACGATTGAGTGAACAATCAAAGTAATAATTACTTACCTCTACTCCTATGTTTCGAAAAGGAAGTGTATGAAATGCTTCGAAATGAAAGTGCTGAAAATAAATGCTTCGAAATATAAATCTATGTTAAACTACTTTTAACTTTATATTGTCTTGCCATGTGCCATTCCACTCATCCACTTTGTCCTTTATATTCTCCATCATCTCTATAACTTCTTTTAACTTTCAAATGAATAAGAGGATGCCACGTGTCATGCAATTATATAAATAATAAAAATTGCAGATTTATGGTGCTAACATTACCCCCCGCGGCCCTTAAAAATGATAGTTACTTGAATTTTTGAAGGGCCGAACCAAGCACATGACTAATCTAAGTAACAAAGTGCTTCGAATGATATAATAACACCAATAAGGTGCTTCAAATGAGTATGAAATTATAACTAGATGACCAATAACAAGCTTCGAAGGTGGTATAAAAAACCAAATTCATCGTTCGAAGGTCTTGCGGCACAGTTTTGAAGGAACAACATCACCCCTCGAAGGTTGGAAGCATTGATATAGGATGATAATACTTACAATGAAGTTTCAAGGTTAGGCTTGACGCTTCAAATGTTTCTTCGAAGCTTTATACAGTTTCGAAGGTGAAGTAATCAACCTTTGAAACAACTCTTGATGCTTCGAATGTATCTTCAAAGCTTTATACAGTTTCGAAGGTGAAGTAATCAACCTTCGAAACAACTCTTGATGCTTCGAATATATCTTCAAAGCTTTATTTAGTTTCGAAGGTGAAGTAATCAACCTTCGAAACAACTCTTGATGCTTCGAATGTATCTGCAAAGCTTTATACAGCTTCGAAGGCGAAGTAATCAACCTTCGAAACAACTCTTAATTCTTCAAATGTATCTTTGATGCTTTGACTGTGTACATACAAACAACTGGCCATCAATCTGAAAAGATAAGCCATTCTCAACCACTTATTTAAATGCATAGGCTTTTTCTAGCCAAATTCATGCATTTTAAATGGTCATCCCTTGTTCTTAGTGCTTCGAACTCATAAGAACAATTTGTTAATTTTATTAGCCACATCATTAGAATTATATTTTGATGTGAACCACAAATCCAAAAAGGATTTTGAACACCAAAAGTCATGGTATAGTGTGGCCATGAAAATTCATACTTTTTGACATTTTGAAAAATGTCAAAAATTTTGAATTCATGAACAGTGGCTTGTTCATCATTCTTGACCATGTTTGTTTTAAAAACAAAACTTTCGTCGAATTGATTTTCATAATTATTTAGCAAAGTGGGTTGTTTTTCCATGTTAGCCATTAATGGCTTATGAAAATCACCCATAAATATGTTATTTTCATGACTTGACTCTCTAAAATTTGGTTTTTGGACCCCCCCGAGTCATACATGGAACATCATTTTTAGCCAAATTTGGCTCAAGAACATGCTCTTTCGTTGTGTTAATTTCATAACTTGGCTCTTTAAAAACGGACTCTTGAACCCCCCGAGCCATTGATGAAATCAACTCTTTACTTTTGCTATTTTCAACCATGGAAAAATTCTAAAAAATTCACCAATTCCGGCCATTAAAGCCTCAGTTAAAGACTTGGTAGTGAGAGTTGATAACTCATCATTCCATTGGCGAATTTTCATATCAAGTTGATGAATTTCTCCAATTAAATGGTGTCTTTTTTCTTCCACCAAATAATATTGTAATGGATGAAAGTTTATTTCATCAAGAAAATGGATCTCTTCTTGAAAATCCAAAATTTTTCTTTCACGCCAATATATTTCAAATTGACAAGTTCGAATGGCGAAATCCAAATTGTTTGTCATTTCTTACACTTGGCTGTCCCACCGGGCGTGCCAAAAATTGTTGGCTTATTTTTCCTACGTAGGAAAATATTATAAATGCGAGCGTGCCAGCAAGGATTGAAAAATCCTTACAGATTAAATTCAAGCCAATTATCAAGCGATTGTGTTGACGGTTCTTTTGCCTCAACAAAGAGGACTTCAAAATTGCCAAAGTGTAGAGAAAAGAAAAATTAAAAGAAGAAAGGAAGATGGAGAAAGACGATTGAGTGAACAATCAAAGTAATAATTATTTACCTCTACTCCTATGCTTCGAAAAGGAAGTGCATGAAATGCTTTGAAATGAAAGTGCTGAAAATAAATGCTTCGAAATATAAATCTATGTTAAACTACTCCTAAGATAAGGAAAATGACAAGAAATATTGAAATCAACTGTCTTTGATTTGAGTTCTGGGTCTTTTACAATGTAGCCATTAATGGCTATTTATAGAGGAAAAAATACAGCAATAACTACTTAGTAACTACCCATTTCTTCCATCTTCATTCTTGTCTTGCCATGTGTCCTTCCACTCATCCACTTTGTCCTTTATATTCTCCATCATCTCTATAACTTCTTTTAACTTTCAAATGAATAAGAGGATGCCACGTGTCCTGCAATTATATAAATAATAAAAATTACAGATTTATGGTGCTAACAAATACATAGTTTAGTTGTTTGGATAGAAGATTCAAAACTTTTAAACATCAAAATGACAAAATTTGAAATTTAAAGGATTTGAACTTCTCATAGATTTTGTGTGAAAGTTTATTTGTATTGTTAGTTATATTACATAGAATTTGGGGTTAAAAATTCTCCAACAAGGATGAATTTTCATGGGCCATGAGAGTGACTGATCAGTGACAAAAAGAGAGAACAAAATGAACAATGAGGTCAACTCACCTAACTCTTTTAGGACCCAATTATTTATTAAACAAGCAAGTCATTAGCTACATCATTAACCAAAGGTAAACAAAACTTTAATCAACCTTGTTAAAGTGAAAAGGAGGTTCACACACCACACCCCTTTGAGTTTTGGAAACTCCAAATCTCTTTTAAGTTAATTAAAAGTCACAATCACTTTACTTGGTTTTAGTTTTTAGAAAATTTTTCTTTTTTTTATTTTTCGTATTTTTTTTTTGTTTTCACTTAATTTTTTTAATATTTTAAGTAATTTTTTTAAAAAAAATTCATTAAATACCAAAAATATAAAAATTCAGTATATTTTTCATATTTTGGTGTATTTATTAATTTTTTAAAATATTTTTTCACAAATATTTTATTATTTAGATACATAAGGTGCATCTAAAAAAGTAAAAAAAATTGTTTAAAATTTTAAAAATATTCACTAAAAACAAAAAAAAAATAAAAAACTCGAAAAATAAAAAACTCAATTTTTAAAAAATTGAATTCAAAAAACTGAAATCAAATACACTGAATAATGTTTAAAGTTTTGTGAAAAAAAGATTTGGTTATTTAAAAATCAACATCTCAGTTTGATATAAGGGTCCTGCTATGCACCCCCAGTGGGGGTCGACTCCCAGTGACGTGGGGCGCCCCCACTGGCCAGTTTCTGTTTTTATTTTTATTTATTTTTTTTTCTTTCCTCCAATCCCACAGTGCCACGTGGCACTGGGGGTCACCCCAGTAGCATTTACTGGGGGTCCGAGGCATTTCCGTTGATATAAATAACAAATGAACGTTAATGTCAAAATTGTTCAAATAAAGACACATTGTCACAATTGTTTAAACTATTTCCACCAGTGGTCGGTGACTTCCTCCGACAATTACTTTGACCACTACCTCTTATTGAAAATCACTTTCGACCACCATTTTTAATAGTTAACCATCACTACCAGTCACTAATTCTAATGGTTAGCCACATCTCCAACCACTTTCTAAAAACTAACAATCATCTTTGACTACCACTAACTATTACCTCTCACTAGAGGCAATCACTTTCAACAATCAACAAAACAAAACCAAAAAAAAATCTCCAATCACCACCTCACTCCACTAGCATCAACCACCTCTAGCAGTTAAAAAAAAGTAGTTCAAAAAGTTAATAAAAAAGAAAATATATTATGTAGATTCAAACTTAATAAAAATTTGGTCAGAATACTTTATTTTCTGATTTATTTTTTTGGACTTGGAAGCATTACTGTATGAAGATTATTGGAAAATGTATGACTTGCTTAATCTATAAATGTCATCAATAACTATTCATTAAAAGCATCTCCAACGGTTGAACAAATTTTTCACTAAATTTGAATAAAAAGAAGCCAATTTTCTCAATCTGATACCAACGGCTCTAATCATTCACTGTAGTGTGCATCAAACAGAGAGGGTCGTCCGGGGAGTCGACCGGCCGGTCGACTGGTAAGAGTAAATTTTTTTTTTTGGCCTTCATTTCTGTTGCTTCAAAAAAATGCTAAGGTGGTCGACCGGTGGGTCAACCTGTCAGTGTAAATTTTCACGAATTTTTGTCTTAAAGCGGTCATCCGGGAGGACATCCGGCCGGTCGTCCGGTGGGTCCAACTCAATGGCTACGCACAGTAAATTGGTGAAAAGGGCGAGCCATCCTCAATTTGGTGAAACTTTTGATATTTTCTTATTTTGATACCATTTTGGTGCAACCTTTGGAACATAAAAAGCACATATTTTTCACCAAATTTGAATTTGATGATGGATTTAGTGAATAGTTGGAGATGGTGTTAGTGTGCAAATCCGTTTGGCAAGAAGGTTTGGGGCTATTTTAGTCACAAAAGACCAAAATAGGCTATTTTAGCCACAACAAACAAAACATCACATCCAACCCATAATCATTACACTCTTCTCTCACAAAAAAAGTCAAAAAAGTCAAAAAACTAAAAAATCCTTTCCAAACTAAACTTTTTAATTCAAATTAAAATAATCAAAAAAATCAAAAAACCAACTCACTTTTCAAACGGAGTAGAATGAAAATATCATCCAGCCAACTTCAATGCTTTCATTAAATACTCAGAAAAGGTTGGTCCAGTAGCAGCACCCTTGCTTACCCCCCACCAGCTCATACAATCCCCCACTCTGTTTGATTTGATTTTTTTTTTTTAAATCTAAATTTCTTCTGAGAAAAATATAAATTAGTTTGATAAAAATAAATATTTTTATCTGAAAAATAAAATATGTAACCAATGAGAGGTCTTTGCCCCTTTAGTTTATTTCCATGAAAAATATTTTCTATATTTTTTAACTTTCAATATAATAAAAAACGAAAACAAATTTAATTAAGTAAAAAACAATTTTCACATTTAAAAAGTAAAAAATATTTTCCAAACTAAATTCTTATCGACAACACCACAATACCATCCCGGCCACCAGCTTCACCACCACCCATCACTAATACAATTATTAGCACATTAGTTTCAAGGCCACAATCAAACATTAAAAAATAAAAAATAAAAAATAAATAAAAATCAATCAACAAACTGTATTAGTAACTGTTTTAGAAGCCGGTTTGTTTAGACCAAAAAGGCTGGCAAATTTATTCAATAAACATGAAAAATGGACACACTAACAATAAATGCAACATTCCACTGGTTAAATAACCAAGCAGGATTAGACCAACAAATTTCTCCTTTTTTTTCTTTCTTTCTTTCCATTTTTTTTTAAAATTCAACTATAAACCAGAGGTTGGAGTAGCCAAGAAATCACAATCACCTTAACATAAACGATGTCTACACATTACTTGATTGCCCAATAATATTTTAGTCCCCACATTGATTGATGGAAGAGAGTCAATAGTGCAAGAAATTGAGTACTATGATTTTGTCGTATGTTTAAAGAAAATTCAAGTTAGCAAATCTAGAAAATATTTTTCACCGAAACAAACTGAGTAAATCCTCCCATGCATGTTAATAGTAAACATAACATAATCATGTAGTGAAAAGGAAAGCCAACAATTCTAAAGCAATACTTTAAGCTGTGCATATATATAGTGTAATATCAATCTAGATGGTACACTAAATCATATCATCTCCAGGAATCATTCACTTACAATATTAATCCATGGCTAATATGCAAACTAATCATGAAATCGACTCTAGTTATAATCCAAAAGATCATTGAAAGAACCTTTTTTTTTTTTTTCATAAATGCATGTAATATCAATACATGGTAGGACCGCTCACAAAGGTTCATTTCTTCTTCAACAATTAATTTGGAAAAAGTTACTCCCCTTGCTATCATCTTCAAAAATGAATGTGATACCCTTAACTTTATCGAAATTGTTTCATATGTTAAGAGATTTTGTAAACAAATTGAAGCAAAAACAACTTGGTTTGAGAACAGCTTTTAAACTGAATTTCAAGCTTTTTTTCCAATTTTGTTGTCTTTTTGTGTAAATTTTTAGCTAACATAATTTTTTCATTTCTTATGGCCTTCTAGACTCAATCCAATAAAAAAAAAATAATTAAATTAAATTGATGTTATCTAAAAAGAATTGCATAAAAAATAATTAAAAAATAAAACCTAACAGAGGCATGATGAGCAAATAGCTTTTTGAAACAATACATGATGGTGAGCAATCATTTCTCATGAGATAGAGAGAGATTTAGTTAGAAAATACAATTACATGTACAAAACAATGGCATAACTAAGCTATAAGCCCAAATCTCCTTTCAAATTGTTCTCTTAAACAAAGCTGACAGTACTGTTTTATTGACAGCAAAAGAAGTTTGAGCCCCCACTTAACAACATAAAGATAATCAACACAATAAATGGTATAATTTGCAAGGGCTAAACCAAAAGCATCTATTTTCTAGGGCTCCCTACTGTCTTTTCTCTGTATATCACTATCCCTACCCTCTTTCCCCTCTGCCTTTGCTTTGTGTTGAGTCTTCCTCAAAAGGGTCTCTATTCCAATGGCAATCCACTAACACATTCACTCGGTTTGCAACTTTATTATATGGGGCCAATTCCAAAGGTGCTATGCCATAGTGTGGAAGTTATGCCAATAATTATTATAACACATGATATGAATGCCACCTACACATAAATTGCAATAAGATAGTAGACCCAATGATTTAACATGAAAAAACGTAAAGAAAAAAAAAGGACTCTTAAAATTAATAAACCATGGACACAACCAATCAAAACAAATTCACAACCAGCTGAGTTTAAAAGAGTCAAGAGTAAGGACTTACAACACTAACCCCAGTTAAAATTTTATCTTGCAGTCTTTTGTAAAGCTCCTTGCCTACGCACTTCGATTGGGGCTTGAATCATCTATGCAGACAACCTGTGCTCAAGCAAGCTACTTCGAGTTTAGTTACTTTTGGCCATTTAAAAACTGCTTTTCAACTAGTAGAAACACAAGGGTAAACTAGGACTAAACTAGATCAATTTTGTGCAATTTTGGAAACAAATACCCTAAATCTAATGCAGCATGCTCATGCCAATATACATGTGCAAGTAACAAAGTAATAGCTTGCAGAGATGTGAATACCCCCCGAAAAACAGTGTATGTACCCATCTTCAAAGAGCAACACTTCAAACATCAATATTGACCTAACTACCTTTACAACCAAACTCGAATACAATATAACCAACTCACAAATTTTGTATTACGTGAATTGCCAACCAAACCTAAATTTTGTAACACGTTATATCTATTTATATGTTTTTGAGACCCTAAACAAAATATAACTACTAATTTCAGCTAGCCTAAAATACGAAGTGACCACCACAAGACTTGAAACTCGACCTTTAGAAAAAAAAAAAATTCATTATTATTAATAGAAAACTGTAAAGCATGAGGAGAGGAGGAAAATAAGAAAGAAAAGAACACACTAAGGGCAAGAAAATGACTATGAAAAATTTACCTATAAATCTCATGGTGATTCAATTAGTCCCAAGAGTTTTTTTTTATAGGCCAATTAGTCCCATTGAAATTAGAAAAATAGATTTAATATATTATTTGAAAATTAGATTTACGGATATACCCTTATTTTTTGATCAACGGATATACCCTTATTTCTATTATGTTTTCTTCTTTTCTTTTCTTTTTTTTTTCTTTTGTGTTAGAAAGTAGGGGTGAGCAGCGCATATGTTGATCTGCTTAAACTGACCGAATCGAATTGATCCGCCACATTTTAGACTGGTGCATGATAACGAGTAGACGGTTGCGAATTATTTTTTTCAATTCACCTAGTTTTGGACGGATGGTGGATTTGAGGTTCCTTTGGCAGCAACCGAATGGCCAAACTGCAAGCACCCCTAGTAACTTGTAAGACTTTGTGTTTTCAATTTATTTAGATATTCTGTTTGTATTTTTAATTAAAAAATAGTTTAGATATTCTGTTATGTTTTCAATTTAGAAATCCTTTTATCAAATGGCAAGTGTTAATATTTGGTATTTTTGTGTAGAAAATATAAGACTTAATTTTATCTTTTTTTAAAAATCAAATTAAATAATTTTTTTTAAAAAAAAGTAGTGAATTAGTTTTGATAATGCATGGTTTTCTTATATATAAATTTATTATTGGTATTTGACAATTTACTTGATGATTTTTTGGTTATGTTGAGTTAGATTGTTATTCAAAAAAAATATTGATAAGTTGTTGTATTATGTTCAAAATTTGTAAAAATTTCAACTGTCAAATCTATTCGTATCCATCCGTCAATCCGCCAATTCGTTCAATCTGCATCGGTCAATCTGGTAGACGAATGCGGATTGATTTTTTTTCAATCCGCCAATTCGGTAGACGGGTGGCAGATTGGAGATTCCCTGGCTACAACCGAACCACTAACATTGCTATTAAAAAGGTAAGATACACAATCTATGGCAGATTAAAGGTTTCCTGACCACAACTGAACCACTAACATTGCTATTAGAAAGGTAAGATATACAACCTATGATAATCAAATTTGGGATGAATTTTTATATGAGAATCTTTTTTATTTGGAAAGACTTGAGATATGGAATTTTTCCAACATTCTACTAGAATATGGAATTGTTCAAATATTTCAAAATGAGTACAAAAATTCCTTAGTAAGTTTTGAGCAAATGTAAAATTTTAATCTGTAACACTCCAATGTAACACTCAAACGTAACATTCTAATGTAATACTTTAAAAAAATTCCTTATTATACTTTTTCCAAACGTAATACTCCAAAAAAACTCCTTAGTGTAACACTTCAATATAACACACAAAAAAATTTGGGTAAACTACCAAAATGTCATAATAGTTAGACTTAATTCCTATCAAATCCTATTGAAAATAAGTCTTGGTAAAATTATCACTAAAAATAATTTTTTTAGGACAATTTTTTACATACGTAGCTAAAAAATAACAATTAGTGACTTTTTTTGTCATGATTTTTATAAATTGTCGCTAAAACTTACAATTAGTGACTTTTTTTATGACAAATTTTTCTCATAGGACCTATTAAACAATAAGTTCACTTATTAGGATCCACACGTAAGTACCCCAAAAAAAGGATATGGATCCACACGTAAACATGAATTAGTGTACTTTTTCTAAACGTAATATGCCAATATAAACTCCAAAAAAAGGATATGGAATTTTTTAAACCATTCTAAAAGGGTGTGGAATTCTTCAAACTATTCTAAAAGAAGTACAAAAATTCCTTAGTAAGTTTTGGGTAAATGTATAATTTCAAACTATGAGTATTACGTTTAGAAAAAGTACATTAGGTAATTTTTTGGTGTTTTTATGTGTTATACTGGAGTGTAACGTTTGAGATTACATTAATTAAAGTGTTCCATTTAGGAAAAGTATACCAATGAGTTTTTTTGTGTGTTACATTAGAGTGTTATATTTAGGAATAGTTCGGAGTGTTACATTTGAGAAAAGTTCAGAGTGTTATGTTGTTACGTTTGGAAAAAGTACATTACGAAATTTTTTAGTAATTTCACATTTGAAGAAACTCACTTTTATCCCTAAAAAATTAAATCCAAACGTGTAAGTGACTACCATTTTGTGTAATTTTTACTTTAATTTAACCTTTAGGTTCATAAGAGAAAAAAAGAGAATACTAAACAGTTCATAAGATCACATTTTGAGATTTATTCATATTTCACCAAATGACTATTCCTCTAATAACAATTGAAATATTCAAAAGCATACATGATATTAGAAAGCCACGACTCGGTGACACTTTCTTTCACTATCTCTCAACTAAATGTACCGCTAAATTTGGACAAGCCAACAACAAAAGTGACTAAAGGAGGTTCCACCTACAGCAGCAACTTTTAACCCGAAAATTCAAGTTTATTAGCCTTATTGCACTATTTGGAGGTTGGGGTAAATGGACAATAATCAAAGTTTGATATTGATCTATGTTTGTAATTGTTCCGATTTATATGTTTTTGGAGAAAATATAAGATTCTCAATCCTAAAAATACCCTCAAGATTAAAGAACATCCAACACTTCCAAGTATTTATATATTGTAAGATTCAATTCATTTTCTTCAAATTAATCTGCAACCAACAACATGCATCTACTAAAACATGCAAATCAACAAATAGAAAAATTAATTAGGACAGCATCTGGGTCCTAGCTGACATCTTCTATCAATCAAAAGGTGAATTCGTTGATTTCTTAATGAGGAGGACATTCGGTTAAACCTACTTTTATTAACAGATGATGACAGTTAGAAAGCTTGAAAGTGTCATCACTTAAAAAATACTTCATTTTATTATTGGTGTTAAAGTAACACTAGACAATGTCCAGAACTTAAGTATGGTAGTAGCCCACATTAAAAGTGATTTTTGTGCTTGAGAGAATTGATTTATGCATGGTCCCATAAATTTTATCCTTGCGATTCTCTTTTCCACTAGCAAAAGAAGAGTGTGGTGGCAGGGACTGAAAAAGGGTTCATTTTCTTTTAGCAATTTTAACATGACTATTCCTGTTTAATGAAAGATAAGGAAAGAGAATGACCTAAAAGAAATGCACCAGGTAAGATATAATCGATTGGGTTCATTGACTATCTCAGAAGTGTTCAATGAATTGGTAGTCATTAAAGAAAAAACCAAATTAGGCAATGAAATTAACTTGAGGGAGAAGGAATCTATTTATTCAATGAAGTCAATCAGTTAGGTACCATTGAATCATTGCACTTGCTTTAGTCTTGATGTAGCCACTAGCAGGGGCCTTTCAACAGAAAACCCCCTACTTTGGGGGAGGGATAGTGACGGAGTCGAGAAATTAATGAAGAGGGTCAACTATTAAATACAATTTCAAAAAATATATATGTAATCATTAACAATAATATAATAAAAACTTTTTGAAATAATATTAAGCATAAAAAATTAAATATTCATTATAAAAGTTTTTAAAGTAACTCTTACAATTGACCCAAACGTACTTCCATCTTTAAAAATAAAAAGACAAAAACCACAAATCAAAATTCTCAATTTTAGCACATATCACTGCTAATCAAAATACCCAATTTTAGGACAAATAACAATAAATCAAAATCCTTAATTCCAGCCCATCAAAATCTCTATTTTAACATAAATGATTGCAAATTAAAATTCTTAATTTTAGTAAATCAAAACACATCACTTTAAGTACAAATAAATTATAATATTATAAAAAAAAAGAAAAGAGAAGTAAGAGGCCCACATGACCTCCCTGGACCCTTAATAAATTTAGGGAGGGGTTGAAGAAAAGAAAGAGAAGTATACTACAGAGCATCACTAAAAGAACATTACAAGAACATTACAAGATTGAGGGTGAAGGAGACCTATATGGAATGTTTGTTTATTTTAAGCTGAAAGTTGATAATTAATATAAAAAAAAAAAGCTTAAAAAACACCACTTCCTCAACTTCTTCATAAACAAAATTTTTTTTTTTTCAACTTATTTAAGCCATTTTTGAGTCGTAAGTTGTAAGAAGGTACCACAGAATATAACACAGATTTTTCAAACAAAATTACTAACGCACCCCAAAATCTAAAGGTGATGCATGATTATTATTTTGTTAATATACTAGTACTTCAGTTTTGGTCAAATTTTGTTTTGGTGGATAGCAATGAAAGGTAACATTGACGGGATTGATTGAAGGTCTGTCAATATGGTGATCAGGATATTCTACAGTTAATAATGACCTAAAAATTATGTTCACATTGTTTCTGTCACAACGTGTTGTATGCACAGTAAAGGGTGGGTGAGACATGCCCAAATCAGTATTTCTTTCTTCAATGGATTCTCATAACAAATTTCATCTTGTTTGCTTAAGAACATTTTCCTTCGCGCATAGAACTATAATAAAACAATTCGTAGCTACTAAATTCAATCAATTTTCAAAAGCTCATTTGTTTTTTATTTACAGTCAAATTTTGGGGTGTGTAATTAAACAGCTCAAACTGATCACAAATTCATCAAAGAAACATATCAAATTACATAAATATAGCAAGAAAACAGAGATGAGCGATGAGCAGAAGAAGAGATCTTGAGATGATAACAATAACCTCATATAATCACAAGAACATAATTAATCATATTCATAAGGCTGAAATCCAATGGAACATACCATCAAACAACAAGAAAAGAAATCCACATTAAAAAACAGCATATGTTTACAGACCACAACAAACAGACAAAAAAAAAAAAAACACAGCTCCATTAGGCATATAAACATGATACAATACACCACATGGTTCAAACATCGTGTCAACTACGATTTTATTACATTTTTCACTTTTCATGCATAGCAAATCACAGAGAAAGATTCTAAGGCAGACATTAAGTAAACCCACCAGGCTTCGGGTGACCAGGAGGTGAAGGCTTTGGGATATAAGGCATAAGCGGAGTGCCATGCTGGATAGGTCCCGGCCTTAAGGATGCTTTTGAACTTGGAACTGGATCAATAGGATTGTAGTCCTCCAGATTCACACTGCCTGCATCGCTCTTGTCAGTGCTTGAAGCATAACCATTCTCCTGCAGATTGGAAAAGAGGTAAAAGGAAAGAAAAAATATTACATCCAAATCATATAAATTGCAACCTCTCAGCCAACTTATGCAGTTTTTTTTTTTTCTCACAGCTCTGTGCGTGGTCATATGGACTTCTAATTAAACACCAAAAGCTCTTCAATTAAGTGCATGTACCTTCAGCTTCCTGTTTCTTGCCATCACTGCCATGCCATCCCCATGGCGAGTTAAAGCCATACCTAGGATTGATTTAAAGAACTCGTGTCAGCATTTAACTAAATGCATCTACTAAGTAATTCCCAAAATGTTCATCACTATATCACAAGTAACTCTAAATTTGCCACTAAATAACAGCATTAACATTATTGCCTTATTCGATCAGAGAAAAAAAAAATGGCGTTTGTTACAAAAAGGACAACAGAACATTGCATTTTGGCCAGCCAAACCAATTAGGGAACAACAATTTATTTACAATTCGGCCTGAACAAGAAGATCAAAACATCCGTTTAAGCATCATCAACATTATATTATTATTAAAATATAAAAAAAAATAAAAAAACAACAACAACCATTTAATTCTAGATCAATGAAACTATGTATAGAAGTGAGAAAGGAAAAGAAAAACAAATTGGAGCACTCTACGATAAATAGAGTATTAAACTTTTCTTTCTTTTCAGCACTACTTTGAAGTCTAGATTATGTCTCAAATGGCACCGATATATAATAACAGTGGTAAATGTATATCAAATGCTCAACTCAATAAGCCAAATATCCCAACATTTTTTTGGTGAAGGGAAATATATGACCAGTGGCGGACAAAAAATTATAATTAGAGGGAGCCGCATTGAAATTTCACAATAAAGTTTTGGTTATTTTATTAATAGATAAATCATTGTACCTATATTAAGAGAAACACTTTTATAACTATAAAAAATAAAAATATTATTCAATCTAAATAGGGCCCGCTCAACAAGAGGTTCAATTTGAAATCTCAAATTGGAGCCTTTTTTTACATTCAATTTATTATAAAATTTTAATGTAAAATACATTTTCCTCTTCAATTTTTATAATCAATCTTGAGATTATTCAAAATCTTTATTTTTATTTGGAAAAAATGAATCTTTTAATTGGATTTTTGGACAATGAATTTTTTTTTTTTTCAAGCTTTATTATTGAGGGTCTTTGAAAAAAAACAATTTTTAAGTTTTACTATTGAAGGTCTTTGAATAAGGAGGAATTTTATCATACTTTATTATTTTGAAAAAAAACAATTTTTAAGTTTTACTATTGAAGGTCTTTGAATAAGGAGGAATTTTAACATTGTTCCACCCACACTAATAATCATTTATCACCTCTACCTAGTATTGTTGGACAAAATAAGAGCATAAAAAATCACAAACCTAACTACATAAAAATCACAATAAAATTATAACATAAAAATACCTTACAAACACTAAAAAACTTTTCTCCAGATTTAATTTTCAATTATAATGAAAAAAAATTAACATAAAATAATAAAAAATTATTATTTATGAATTTTGGAAGATATGTGAAGGCCGGCTCTCTTATGAATGATGGGATCCTTGGAGCGGCTATCCCTTCTCAATTTACCAAGTCAGCAGCAATAAAACATAAATTAACGGAGTTGGTGTTGCAGGTTTCAATGGAGTTCTTGACAAGCAATGGCAATGAGAAGTATATTATGTACTGGAAGTACTAATACTTAATTTTGAACATCAAAGATAAATTCTATCAGCATGCCACTACCAAGAGGGTCTTGATAGAAAACTTACGCAAAAATTAATAAAAGCACAGAAATTACTGCAGTTAAATAAAATTAATAAAAGCACAATAAAAGCACAGAAATTTCTATAGTTAAATAAGGCCCATCAATCATTGCACTCATTCGATTGCTTATCACAACAGCAAATATTTGAGTATGAGATCCATCCTTATTAAACTGGTAATTTAGCTCATATGCTATGTTTGGATCAATGATTTTAGTAAGGGTTTGAGGGGGAAAGGGGAAAAAAATTGTGAACGAAATATAAGCTAAATAATTTTTCAATTTCCTTTCCCTTTTCCTTTCCCTTAACAAATCCTCTCTTAAATCCTTAATCCAAATACAGCCTTGCATTGATGGAAAGAGGGATAGACTCTCTTCCATACATTCATCTCTCCATACCCCTCTTGTAGGCCCCAATTCGGATTCGCATCAATAATCTGAATCGTCTATCTTGTAAGTTTCGTAATAAAGGTCATCCATACAAAAAATGAGCTTCAATCGAAAATTATAAACGCAAGAACAAAAAAACATTTTATTTTATAAAATGGATGGTTTAATTTTACAATCACATTTGTCTTTCATTTTATCAAACAAAATGCAGTTTTTTGTTAAGTTTATAATTTTCTAATAAAACTCAATTTTTAGCTTAAATGACCTTTATTACGAAATTTATGAGAAAGTCAATTTGGATTAAATTGGAGCCTATAAGAAGGGTGTGGAGAGGTACGAAGAGATTAAGGTATGGAGGGAGCTTATCCCAGGTAAAGAATGCAATGTGAGTAACATAATTAAGATGATATTAAGGACCTATTGGTAGAAAATAGAAAAGGATAATATCACAACACCACCTTTTGGAATTAGATATGAATCTAGTTTTATTTCTATATTTTGCATAACAAAAATTACTCTCCAATACAAACATATCTGCAGACACAATCTTTTTCAGCAAAAACAAACGAAGATCAAGCTCTTAGGCATAAAGACAAAACCCAGAAGCTAACCGCTGTAAAATCTAAAATTTATGAAGAAAAGACACAGCTATAAAAGTTTACCAGGAACAGAGGAGGTCCTTCCTTCGGTAGAGAAACTAAGAAAAATCCAAGTTGTCCCAACCGCCACGAACAAAACCCAGAACACAAAACCCTTCATATTGCCAAAACAATCTCTCTCTCCTCCTTTAACAACCCAGAAACGACAAAATACAGATTTGTGAATTCAGCATTCACAAGCTTCAAAAATAGTCTTAAATAGCTCAACACAATTGAAATTTTTCTGAGAAAATTAAAAAAAGGAAACGAAAATAAGGAGGATCACCGGCCTTTCGTCACTCCCTTAGATTGAGAACACCAAAGTCGACCAGAAAATCCGTAGAGATAAGGAAAAGAGTGCCTCTCCAAGCCCATATCGATACATATACATATGAAGAAACATATAATAATAATAATAATAATAATAATAATATAATAAATTGTTGGTGATTTCGGGGAAGTGAAGCATCAAAGAGATCATGTGGACTTCATTGTCTTGCGTTGCTGTACTACAATAAGTAGGGTGAAATTTATTGCGTTTTTTGATTGTTTCGTGTTGCAGAAACAGTGGAGTGAGGGAATTGAATGCAAGGGCGTTGTTGCGTGGTGGAATGCGAGCCCTCTCAGAATATGGGCAGTCTTCAATATTGGCCGCGTCACCGCCTTTTGCAATATTAAAAGCAAAAATGTAATGGCACTGGCTTCCTCCTGTTTCAGATTTGACTGCAGGGTATTATTGGGTTTATGCAGCTTATCACGGATTTTATTATGGGTTTTGTTTTGATAATTTGAATCGAATAATGTGTAGAAATTGTTAAATATTATATATCTGTAAAATATCACGTTGATCAAATATCGATAATTACGTGATCAAATCAATTTTATATATAAAAAAATGGATGGTGAAAAAATAAATGGTTTATAGAAAACTGATATGATCAGATAGTTATCGATATTCGATCAACGTGATTTTTTACAGGCATATAGTACTCGACGAGTTCTACATATTGACAGATCGGATTATCAAAACGGAACCCGTGGTAGGCTCCCACGGACCCAACAGTACCCTCCAATCTGATCTGGAACTGGAGGAAACCAGGCCCAAATGTAATAATCTATCAAAAAAATTTACTAGACACACAATTTGATAATTTTTTAGTAGATTATTTGGTAACGGTCCAGCTTGTCTCCAGTTGGAGATCAAGATTGGACCGTCCAGTCCAACACATGGGTTTATTTTTGGACCCCGTTTCGATAATCTGAACCACAACGTGTAAAACTCGTCAAGTACTACAACCCTATAAAAAATTACGTTAATCAGATATCGATAGCTATTTGATCAGATCAATTTTGTATAAATAAAAAAAATGAACGGTAAAAAAATAAATGGTTGACAAAAATGTGATCTAATCAAATAGCTATCGATATCCGA
Organism: Camellia japonica; assembly: GCA_030407325.1. Taxonomy (NCBI): domain Eukaryota; kingdom Viridiplantae; phylum Streptophyta; class Magnoliopsida; order Ericales; family Theaceae; genus Camellia; species Camellia japonica. Next base: position 171,259,682 of record JAPPVO010000016.1, read on the forward strand.
TCAACGTGATTTTTTTACAAGAATATAGTACTCGACAAGTTTTACATATTAACAATTCAAATTATTAAAAATGGGCCCAAAAATAGGCCCATAGGCCGGACTAAATGGTCCATTCTTGATCTCCAATTAGAGACAAGTTGGACCCATTTGGTAATAACTCTAACAATACTCTTCTTAAAAAAGAGTTTGGATTTTGAAGTTGGTTATCATGCACAAAAAATAATAATAATAATTGTATATTAATAGTTATATGTTTAAATTATATTTATATTATAAAAAATAGATATCTACTCTTAAAATTAAAATTATCATATATTTTTTATAAAACAAATGTGATTCAAGTATATAATTATTGATATCCGATCATTTTAATTGTTTACATGAATATTCTACTGAATAAGTTCTCAAATGTGAACGGTCCTATCCGAATTATCAAAGTCGGCCTCAAAATGGGCTCACCAGACCAACTTGAGAGAATCCAATCGCTTTTAAAAAAATAAAGCAATTCTCTCTAGTCCGAAATCTGACTGGACGGTGTCGTTAGGCTGTGGTGGGCCCCACTTAGGGTTCATTTTAATGATTCAAACCGTTCAATGTGTAGAATTCGTGAAGTATATCATCTCTGCAAAAAATCACGTTGATCGAATATCATAGCTACTTAATCACATTACATTTGTTTCAATGACAATTATGATTTTGCCCACACCTCTTCCCAATTGATCAAATGTGAGCTAAATTGATCAAATGTGAACGGAAAAAAAAAAAATGCTAATGCACATCCAAAGAAAACGATATAATAATGCATTTTTATTTTTTTTTCGAAGGAAAGAGAACAAGACATAGCAACAACAAACCAAAGCAAAGGACTAAACAAGCTTAAGCCCTTTCACAAGATGTTCCAACTATATCTACAACAAGCAGACTTGCAACTTCAATAGGTGGGTTATCTAACACTACCAGATTTTCTCCATGAGTCACTCCCATATTTGCAAGCCCTCAGTACATTTGTTCCCTTCACGGAGGATGTGGCTAACCACATAGTTGCATCCGTGCATGAGGAATTTGATATACTCTAGTAGTGCTCTGTAGGGGTTGTTATTGGGTGTGGTATTGTTGATGTTGACCACCACTTGTTCTGCATCAGTTTCAATCAAAACATCATGCATGCTTTTCTCCAAAATGATGGTTAGGCCTCTATAGATGCCTCAAAGCTCAGCTTCCTCGCTTGTGGTTGACTCCAATTTCCCATGAAATCCAAAAATCCAAGCTCCTCGAGCATCTCTGCATAAACCACCATATCTAGCAAGACCAAGGTTTCCTTTGGAGCATTCATCCGTGTTGGGCTTGATTTTTCCTGTACAAGGAGGACACCAATTAGTTTTAAAGTGTAAACAGTCACCTGTGAAATGGTCTGTGTGAAAGGCATGGTGTATTTCTACTGCTTCATGTTGAATCTGTCTCACTATTTCCTGGGTATGATAGTCCTCTTGTTTGAACACCACATTGTTTATAGCCTTCCATAACCTCCATAAGGCCACTACAAAAATAGTGCCCCAAGGGATATTAAAACACTTTATGTTCTTGCTCTTTAAGTTATGTTAGAGCCATGTATCCAAGGAGATGTTAAGATTGGAAGCTCTCCAGCTATGATGTGTGAGAATATCCCAGACTTCCACAGTTTTTTGGCACTCTCTTAGCAGGTGATTCAGGTCCTCACAATAACTTTGACATCATGGGCAGGTGTCATCAGTGATGAGGCCTCTGATCTTTCTTTGGTGGTTGGTGAGCACCTTGTTAAGCATCAACAGCCAAATAAAGCCCTTCAATTTTTGAGAGATCTTCAATTTCCAGATCCAGTGCCAGTTGACTAGGCCAGTTGCCTAAGTAGAAGCTTGATTAGCAATCAAAGTCTAGGCAGCCCCAACAGTGAACCCGCCAATGGAGGAGCCAATCCAGTGATGGTTGTCGCTTAGCTCAACAAATTGTGGAAGATGAATCTAGTGTATCTGATGCTGCATAAAATGTGGTAAGATATTGGCAACCCCCTCCATATCCCATTCTCTTTCCTCATTGATTATATCAACAACTTTGACATCCTCTTTGATATGTGATCCTGGAAAAATAGAGGCAAGAGGCCCATTCCCACACCACCAATCTAGCCAAAACAAAATGGTTTTACCGTTGCCAACTGTCCATTTGGTACCCTTTGCCAGAATGTCTCTAGTCTTCATAATACTCCTCCAAGTTTGTGATGCATTCTTTTTAGGGGTACTTACGTGTAGGTCCTATTAACTAGACTTATTTACCTACAGGTCCTAACTAATAAATTTAACACTATAAAAATAAGAGATTGATAAATTTATCACTATAAATTTATTCATAAAAACAAAGAGACTGATAAATTTATCATTATAAATTTATTTATAAAAATAAAAGACTAATAAATTTATCTTTATCACTTAATAAATTTATCAACAGGACTTAATGGGTAATAAGTCTCAAAAGTAGGACCTATTGGTAGTTTACCCTTCTTTTTAGCAGGCCAGTTATAAAAAGTGTGCTTATGTAAGTATTTGCCGTTGAGAATTTTGGACCAAGCAGCGTCTTTATCAGAGTTGATCTTCCATCCCAATTTAGCTAAAAATGCTAAATTCTGGTCTTCAGCCCTTCTAAGTCCCAGTCCTCCTTCTTGCTTAGCTTTACAGACTTGTTTCCAATTTACCAAATAAACTTTCTTTCTTCCTTGTTGATCACCCCATAGGAAGTTTCTATTCAACTTGTCGATGTGTTTGCAGATGCTTTGGGGGAGTTTAGAGGTTTGTATAATGTAGGCAGGTATAGAAGATGACACAGCCTGGATCACAGTAGTTCTTCCAGCTAAAGAGAGAGCTTTAGCTTTCCATGATGACAACTTTCTCTAGATTTTTTCAAGGACTCCATTATGTATGTGTCTGCTAACCCTGTTGTGGATAAGAGGAACGCCAAGATATCTACCAAGGTCTAGAGTCAAACTGATATCGCAAATTGAACTGAGCTCCTTGGCTAAATTCCTGTGAATATTTGGGGAAATGTACATTTTAGAATTTTGCAAGTTGATTCTCTACCCTGAAGTGCAGCAAAACTCGTTCATGGTTTCTATGATTGTCTCACAGTTAATCTAATCAGCTTTAGCAAAGAGGAGAAGGTCATCTGCAAAAAATAAATATGAGACAGGTGGGGTGTTTTTGGAAGCTTTCAATCCCATCCATTTACCTGTATCCACCTACACTCTGATCATATTAGATAGTCTTTCCATGCAAAGCATGAACAAATACGGTGAAAGAGGATCACCTTGTCTTAGGCCTTGACCAGGGTTGAAATTTTCCATAGTTTCACCATTCCATAAGATAGAAAAGTTCACAGATGAAACACAGGACATTATGAGATCAATCCAATGTTGATTAAGGTTGAATTCTTCAAGGGTTGCTTTCAAGAAGGGCCAGGATATTCTATCATAAGCCTTTTCAAGATCTATCTTGATAATAATTCCACCATGCTTACCTTTTTTGTGTCTTAAAGTATGGATCAACTCTTGTGTGATGATGATATTGTCATGAGTGGATCTACCAGGGATAAAACTGCTTTGGTTAGGGCCGACAAGATCATTGAGGAGAGGTCGAATACGATTGACTAAAATTAAATCAATATTGATGAGCTACCTTGCCCACACCTACTTCCCAAGTTGTCTATCCTGAGGAAAATATTAGAATTCACTCTCTTCATTTCATAGCTGAAATGTCATTTAGCAGACATTGTAGGCAGCTACTACCTAGTCTGGGGTACATGCACCTGCCTATCATGGTATGGCCAAGCTCATATACTAGTGACAGATTTGCATAACTAACCAAACACAAGCAATTACTTTTGTAGTGTACTAACCACACTAGATATGTCACGCCCATTCTTCATTGTCAGTCTTTCAACAGAGAGATAAAGAGCAACCCCCAGCATAAGAACATAAAGAAGTAGACGAACATGAAGGGTGTGGAAGAATGGGCAATTCCATTGAAATCAAGGCTAGGTGCCAATCAGTTCACCTACCAAAAAGATAAATATATATATATATAGATAGATAGATAGATAGAGAGAGAGAGAGAGAGAGAGAGAGAGAGAGAGAGAGAGAGAGAGAATGCATGAGATTCCAGTTAAAATAACTACAAAAAAGTGCACGAAACTCCAATTAAAGGGAAGAAGATTATTTCTGTAGTGTTGATTATTCATAAATAAATAATAAGATTGATCCAATAATTATAACCATATAAATTAATCATACTTGTCTTCAAAAATAGATAGAATTATTTTCAAAATTATCCTTTTTGTTTATTTTAGTTTCTTTTTTTTTTTTTTTTTAATTTAATGAAATAATGTAGTTTATAAACATCGGATTAGCCAATGGTTTTCAGATCATCAGAGCTAGACCAATGATGGGCCTCACAAGGGCTGACAACACCCTCCAAATCCACTGTGTGAAGAACTACGCAGCTTAAGGTTATTCTGTGACTTGAACCTGCGACCATAGACCTTACCATTAAGTCAAACCTCCACCTAAATCTGTTAGAAAAAAAATATATGAATAAAATATTATCATCTAGTAAATATAGGCAGGCTAAACATACAGAAAGTGACGACCAGCCTTCCAACTTGTTCTTCTATTATCCATTGCATTCAGTCCTAAGAACAGAACAGCCGGGAGGAATGAGCTGTGGTGAGCTTGGGCAGCATATGTTGAAAGGTCGGAGCTATGCTCTTTTTTTCTTTTCTTTTTTAGATCTTTGCTCTTTTCGATTTATAATGATAAACATCTCCCGAATTAACAATATTTGACAACATCTCATACTTGGAGGATCCAGAATCTGTACAGCGGAAATATTTAAGATTCAAAGCAGGCTGATATTTGCCTCAACACATCAAGAATCAAGAATTTTTCAAAGAAAGAGAGAGAGAGAGAGAGAGAGAGAGAGAGAGACATACCATCTCCTTAGAAAGGCCATCCAGGTTCAATGGGAAACAAGCAACTCTGTTTGCTGTTGAACATGTGCCACACACTTTTTCTCCTTTTGTATGGGCTGTTAAAGGTCCATGCTCTGTTTAATGTTTGCTTCTTCCACGAAATAAATAAAAGGAAAAACAAGGGTCTCTCAAACACCAACCCAGCAAGGGTTGGAGGGTAGGATCACCGGTTCTTGGTTCTAATTGACACCCATATTGACCAATGACAACGGGTCTGAGTTCAGTAACAATCATAAGACCACTATCCTGATTCTCCATAGTTCAGCAACTAGGCTGTTGGTTTTGCCAATACATCCCATATGTATCCCCATAACCATGCACCAGGTCATCTCTAAGAAGCCCAACTACACTCACTTCGCCTGGATTGCCTTTGGCAACCCTGCAGCAGAGAAATTCCACAAGATGAGTGTAGATTCATATCCTTTCCTATTGAAAGTGACAAGATTGAAAGCTTAGTAACTACCCTGTCATACTCCATGACGTACTTGTATATGTTGACCTTTCCTCGTTTACTCGTTGTTCAATACTCTCCTTATTTCTATCCTTCCAAATAATCCAGAGTGTAGAGATAATAAAGCATCATCCAAGGGTCATTCTCCACAATATTATGTCCATTTGTCCACAAATGTAATGATTAAGCCAGTTATACAGGGAATATTATTACTTGGAATAGATAAGAAAACCGTATGATAAACCATTTACAAGGGATATTTTCTCTTAGAATCAAGTATTTTAAAGTTACAAGTACTGGCTTTTCAGGCCAAAAAAGTTGGCAATTTTACTCAAAGTACAAGTAACTATACCACAATGCCCCAAGCCGACAAATCTGACACAATGGATTCTGAACGTAAGAAAACATTTCAGAAAGTTTACTTGGGGGCATCTTCCCAAAGGCTAAACACTGTACCGTACTTCAGAGTTTAAGTCTGTACTGCCCAAAAAAAATTGCGAAAACTTGCCACAATGCTCCCAACGGCCACAATGCCCCAAGCCGACAAATCTGACACAATGGATTCTGAACGTAAGAAAACATTTCAGAAAGTTTACTTGGGGGCATCTTCCCAAAGGCTAAACACTGTACCGTACTTCAGAGTTTAAGTCTGTACTGCCCAAAAAAAATTGCGAAAACTTGCCACAATGCTCCCAACGGCCATGCATAGCGAAGAGGGCCAATGGAATCCATATGAGAAAAATGAATAGACCTATGTTTAGTGTTTGAGAAAAATCATTTGTGCCAAAGTTACTGATTTTATACTTTTTTAAAAAATTACATTTAGGGCGTGTTTAAGCAGGTTCAACTGCCAAGGACGCTAATTGAAGTATTCGACAAACTACAATCACATTCAAAACTGGTACTGTAAATAGGTGTCCAAATTCAATCCTAACCTTTTTATTCACCTCAGCTGTATAATTTAGTTAAAAGGTTACAAACCAAATCTCACCTAAGCAACAAAGGTTGTGTTTGGTGCAGCTTTGTAATCATAATTTCACCCCTCCATTTGCATGCATTGTTTGGATGGAATTTTGAAAATTTGATTCCACCACACATTTCAAAACATATTTCTCTTTCACGTTTGGCTACTCTCTCTCTTTCGTGTTCTCTATTCTAAAAAGTAAAGGATTTTTGAATTTTGGGTCCACCCGGTCATCCTCCCTGACGTCCCCCGGACGTTCTGCCAGTTGACCGGAATAGTGTATTTTTTTTTATTTTTTGCAATTTCCAATCGTCACTTCTTATTTGAAAAAAAAAATTATATTTGTTTCTTATATTTGTTGGAAATTGGGCTGGGTATTGGACCTGGATTTGAGCGCCCATGTGGTATGACCCATGACCCATTCAAATTACCTATGTAATTTGAATTTGAATTTTCAAGTTGATCCTATTTGGATAACCCACTATCACTATCTATATCTATCATATCTTATCAAGAGATATGGATAGATTGTTAGATGGTCAGCCTATATACCAGATACAATATATGGGATGTGGGATGTGGGATGTGGGATGAATCATATAACGAATTAATTTTTCTCATACTCTCTCTAACTCTCTTTCATTAGAATAACGATCAAGCCTTTGCACTGTGACTAGAGTGTGATACTCATACTATGATGTCACTCCATTGCTGGGTGTTCTTAGTTCGTGGTTGTGAAGCACGTGATTTACCCACAAGGTTCTTCGTTTCAGATTCTATCACATAAGGTATGATTCGAATCCTTTTACCCGCTATGTTATTTGTATTTTACATTGGTATCAGAGCTACTTATAGGGTATTTTCATGCTTATTTTTATGCATTAAAATATGTATATAATTATTGATATATGTATACATGATATATGCATGAAAATTAATATTTTTTTGAACTTTCTTTGATCAACCTGAAATTCACATATGTTATAGTACAATTCATGTAGAACATATCTGCAAAATTTCATGAAAATCCAACGGTTAGATTTCAAGAAAAATGGAGACCTATTTTGTATTCTCGAAACTTTATTTGCATGATGGTTTTACATGCTTTAATTCCAATATACAAATCTTACATATTTAGAATCCTTGTTTTGAGACCTTCGAAACTATATATTATTTGTTAGATTTGGACTTATGATTGATGAGAAACATCAAACCCTAAATTATGTTCGTTTTGAGTTTTTGGTGACTTAAGGAAGAAGATGAAGTGCAAAGTTCTGCACTTCCACTCTCATTAGAGACAGAGTGTATAATACACCTCATCATTTTTGTTTATTAAATGTCATTTTTGAGACCACCATTATTTTTATTTTCAAAAATAGAGTCCGGCAGTACCAAAATTGGACCAAAAAACACCCCATAAGGCGGCACATGAGCCGCATACGCCAAATGACGCCGTCAGCGCCAGCCACGCACGCGTCATGCGTCATCACCAGCCCGCACGTGCCAAGAGTGCTTCCTACGTGCGAACCGTCCACGTTGTCCACGTGCGCGCCATGCGCACTGCACCGAGCCGAGCCGAGCCACGCCGTTTTTCGCGCCAGCTTGACTGGCCTGGCTGCTGGATGCTAAGGCTCTATTTATTTTCTTTAAAATCCAGAAAATGGCCATAAGTAATTCGTTATAGTTTTGTTTTAAGTGTGGTTCGTACTGTTGCACTTAGAATTAAATTTTTTATCCACTGTAAAATTTTCAAAATTTTATAAAAATAAAAAATATTTTTTCTGAGATAATAATTCATTATTTTTGCTTTTAAATGCTTCTGGTGTCGCATGACTAAGTTTCTGGGGTTGAAATTTTTACTGTAGACTACTGTAATAGTTTACTATTTACTGGTATGATTGTTGCATTTTCCCAGATTCTGGAATATTTATTTCGGATTTTCTATGTGTTTATTAATTATTTAAAATACCAGAAAAATTTACAAAAATTTCAGAAGTGATATACTTTCTGTTATGGCATAATCTGAATATTAAATATAGCATATTGTTATTTTTGCCTAGAGTTTGTAATATGTTGTGATTAGAGAAGCATGGTTAGTTTTATTTATTTATTTATTTAAATTCCATTATTAAATGAAATATAGCATGAGTTGATTGTAAATTTATATTAAAATGCTATTATATAGAATTAAACTAATTATCATGCTTTTTACATGCCATAAGTAGTGGGAGGTTGTTTTTTGCGCATTGAATTAAATTAAGTTTTGATAATTGTCACTAAAGGTGCAAGAGATGATTACGAGCATACCAAATTTTCGATTTTGAGACATGTGTAATATTATCATTATTTAATTTAGATTCTTTTGCTGCAAAATAATTTTGTGTTACTATCATTAATATTCCCTACGCATTTCTTCTTCCTTTACTCTGTATGTAGAAATGACAGCTAAAACAGTGGTAGTAGACTTAACTAAGGGAGAGAAAATGGATGGCGATAACTATGACATATAGTGCCGTAAGATCCAATACTTTCTCAATGAGCAAGAAGTTTTGAACACACTTGAACAAGTGATGGTTGAGCCTGAGCAGGGCAATACAGCTCAATATCGTCGTGATCTTGAAGTATATCAGACTTGGCGTAACAAAGATTGGTGTACACACTTTACCATGTTGAGCAGCATGCACAACGACTTGATTAGTGAGTTTGAGCATTGCCCGACTACATTTGAGATGTGGAAAGCTCTCAAGAAAAAGTTTGGTGTCACGTCTTTGGCAAAGCTACGTGGGCGGACTATGAAGTTTGACTCTTATTAGAAAAATGCGCATCACTCTATGAAGCAACATTTGAGGGTCATATCAGTCATGATACATGAGTTTGCAGCCACTGGACACAATTTGACTCAAGAGCAACAAGTACAAGTTGTGATTCGTTCTCTACCAAATTTTTTGGAGCAGATGAAGCAGAACATAATGCATAATGAAAGCGTGAAAACATTTGAGGACATATCGCGTCATTTAGAGCTAGAAGCTGAGTGCCTAGAGGTGGTTAAGTCTAATGGTTCTGCTATGATGGTTGAGTCAAGCTCACGTAGGACTTCTCAGTTCAAGCGTGGAAAAGCAAAAGGTGCTCTTAAGAAGCAAGTAGCAACTGCACTAAAGCCCAATGGCGCTAGAAATTTCAAGCGTAGGGACAAGAGAGATGGCAAGAAGGTAAAGGCTAAACTGACATGCTTTAACTATAACAAAGAAGGACACTTCGCTCGGGATTGTCCTGAGCAAAAGAAAGTACTCCCTTACTTAAATTTCTCACATTCAATGCTTTGTTTCTAGTCAAGCATTAATTGTTCATTCTCTTCATTTTTGGGTTGTAGACTCAAGAGCAACAGACCACATCACGAAGAACAGAGTAGGGTTCATTAAGTATCGCCGAATACCTGCTGGGAGCGGAAAAGTTTACATGGGGAACAAGTCCAGTGTGGAGGTGCTTGGCATTGGTACATACAAGCTGGAAATGCGACGAGGGCGCACCTTGTATCTTCAGGATATTCTTTATGCTCCGGATATTCGGTGAAACTTAGTTTCAGTTATTAGCATAATGAGCCTTGGTTTTAGCTTTTGTTTTGAGAATAATGGTGTTAGCATTTATTTGAGAACAATTTTTTATGCTTTTGTTTATCTTTTAGATGGTTTCTTAGTTTTGGATGTAGATGATTCTAGTTTTAATAAAAATGTCAATAGCTTTGTTTCTTATATTGCATCTATTTGTGATAATGATTCTATGAGATGGCGTTCTAGATTAGGCCACATTGGGTAAGACAAGATGACTAGATTGGCTAAAGAAAGCCTTTTAGGCCCACTCGCCAGAGTCACTTTGCCTACTTGTGCGCACTTTCTTGCTAGAAAGGCAACAAGGAAACCATTTGGGAAAGCCAAAAAAGCATCAATCTCATTGCAGCTTATTCATTCTGATATATGTAGACCAATGAATGTGAGGGCAAAGCATGGAGCCCCTTATTTTATCACATTTATAGATGACTGCACGCGTTTTGGCCATGTCTATTTGATTTCTCACAAGTCAAAAGCATTGGATTGTTTTAGACGGTATGTTAATGAGGTTGAGAATCAATTAGACAAGAGCATTAAGGCTCTAAGGACTGACTAGGGACGTGAGTATCTATTTGAGCAATTTAAAGCGCACTGTGAGAAAAAAGGAATTATCAGGCAATTGACAATTCTTGGGACTTCGCAACAAAATGGTGTAGCGGAGAGAAGGAATCGCACATTACTTGACATGGTTAGATCTATGACGGCGCAAGGTAATCTTCCCATTTCGTATTGGGGAGATACTTTGTTGACTGCTGCCTACATGCTTACCATGTGCCTTCCAAATCAGTTCCTTCCACTCCATATGAGATGTGGACTGGTGTGACAACCTTCACCTCTAATTAATGCTAAATTGTGACTGAGAATGATAAGGTGCCGTTTGGTAACACTTACGTTTTCATTTTTCTGTTTATATTTACAAAAATTTTAAAAACTCAAATAAAAACTTATTTGGTAAAATTTTTGATTTATAAATCAGTGGTCTCAGTTTATAAATTTGGCCAAAAAATGAAAACACAAAAAATGTGTTTCCATTTTGAGTTTTCAGTTTTTTTTTTTTTACCACCCAACACTAGTCACCACCCGCCACCATTTTCCACTACCGTCTTCCGCCACCACCACCCACCACCTGCCACCACCACTCACCACCCACCTGCCACCACCAGCCACCATCCGCCACCACCAGCCACCACCCACCTGCCACCCACTCGCCGCCACCACCACCACCCACCACCCACCTGCCATTCACCCGCCACCACTCACCACCCGCCACTACCATCCACCGCCCGCCACCACCACCCGCCACCTACTTGCCACCACCACTCACCAGCCACCTGCCACCACCACTCACCACCCACCCGCCACCCACCCGCCACCACCACCCACCACCCACCACCACCCACCACCCACCTGCCATCACCACCCACCACCACCACTACCGCCGCCCACTCGCTACCACCTACCACCCGCCACCGTCACCCACCCACCACCACCACCACCACCTACCTGCCACCACCACCACCACCCGCCATCCGCCACCCACCTGCCACCACCATCCGCCACCACCTACTCGCTACCATCCACCACCCGCCACCGTCACCCACCCACCCGCCATCGTCACCCATCCACCCACCACCACCACCCGCCATCCGCCACCCACCTGCCACCACCACCCGCCACCACCACCCGCTATCCGCCGCTCACCTGCCACCACCACCACCACCCACTCGCTACCACCCACCACGCCACCGTCACCCACCCACCACCACCACCACCCAATCGCCACCACCAGCTACCCACCACCCACCGTCACCACTTTCCACCATCGTCTTCCGCCGCTACTTGCCACCACTTGCCATTTCTCACTCATTTTTATATTTTTAAAATTTTTTAAACATTTTATCAATTACCAAACGCGTTTATAGTTTATATTTTTCTAAAAATAAACAAAAAATAAACAAAAACCAGTTTATAAAATTTTTGTAAATATAAACTGAAAACGTAAATGTTACCAAACACACCCTAAGTGACTGAAATTCTGAATTGATTGCAAGAGTATATTGCTTTACTTGCATTTCTATCTGTTTGTCATTTGATTGATCTGTTCATGTTTTAAGTTTCGAACTATAAATTGAAGGCCTTATCGGCGGCCGAATCTGAAATTGATTGGTATTTTATGCTAATTAGAATTTATGTGATTTTATGGTAGATTTAATTGAAATGTGATTTGGAATGATTAAATTAGATTAAATAATGTTAAATTACATTAGTTGCAATATTTACACAATTGCCACTTAGTGGCTTGATTCAAGACCATTCTTTTCTACTTCCCTCATGTTTGATATGCCATCCCTTTCATCTTTGAGACCAAACGTGTGAGAGAGAGAGAATTGGAAGGAAATAATTGATTCAACAAATTTTGGCTTGGAACTTAGGAGAAATTGAGAGAGAATTGCATAATTGAGCTTCTTTACCTTGAATTCAAGACCTAAGGTAGAGATTTCATCCTCTCATTTGTACATTTAAGTTGTATCTTGCATGGTTCATGGGATTATTGGAGATTAGAGTCAAATTATGGTTTAAAGTGTTGAATTGAGGCTTAATCTATGCATGCATGTTCATATTCTTGAATTTGGAGGTTGTTCTTCATGAATTCCCACATGCATGTCCATTTTTTAGTTGTAGTTCATGAATTCATCATGTTTTTGGAAGGATTGACTCATTTGATCATGTGTTAGAAGCTTTGAATTCAATTGAATACATGCATGTTAAATGTACATCTTGTTCTTGAAGTTTATTTGAAATTTGTGTTTAATTGACTTACCTTTGGGCTTTGATTTTTCAAATTGATCTTCAAAATATGTTATATTATGGGTTTTCAAGTGTTTTCCACAAAATGGGCCCAAAAGGTTGAGTTTTGATGTGTTGAATGCTTGGTTTGAGCTTGGGAGGTGTAAACGTCCCCGAACGTCCCGGGAAAATCCCGCTTTGTTCATTGGGCTCACTACAGTTCGGACTCGATGTTACGGTTCTGAATCTAATCTCGCAAAGTGCAATGCAAGATCGATAAATCACCAAAGAATCCAAATCCGGCAAATCGTTTTGAAAAACTGATTTTTAGAAAGAAGTGCCAAACATGGACTGCTTTGCCAGATACAGAGTCGTCACCTAAATATTTTATTTTGGGGGAATTTAGGAAACCCTGACTCGTGCCTAAGGCCACGTGTCCGTCATCACCAAAGTTGCCTCGGCTCGGAAACTTGGCTACGATTGGGGAAGGTCATTTCTTGAGCACCCCCGCTCGCCCGATCAAAGATCAGCCACTACTAAGCATGATATCTTGTTTTTGAAAACACATGTGCTCTTATTCCGGTAATTAACCCAGAATTACTATGTGATGCGCACAGCATACAAGTATAGACTAGATTGCCTAAGTTGGAACAAAGTATCGCATATCCGTTTGTTTTGAAAATGGATTGAAGTTTGCTACTCGCAAGTAGGCTAAAACACGGGTTTCGATGAATTATTCCAATTCAAGCAACCCAACCTTCACCCATAGGCATTCAGGCAATTATATCACATAAGCACATAGCCTCATGGTAAGCATGCTATCATGGCAGTCACTCACACGCATGCAAGGATGTTAAAGCATAAACACTTACCGAGTACTCCGAGCCAAAAAAAGAAGCTAATTAGAAAATATGCATGAATCCTAACTATGCTGAGATGCCTAATGCAACACATGCAAGAATGCAACTAAGATAGGCTCGGCTATTCTAAGATGGCATGTGAGATGCTACAGGTAACATGTATTCAACTTGGAATTGAAATACGATGCAGTAAGTATTTTGTGCCGAGCCCGGTGCATGCAAAACAGATGAATGGATGCAAACATACGAGCATAAGGATGCTAATTGAAACGTGCCCTAAAACTAACCATCATAAGCTGGTAAATAAAAGAAAGAAAGACGTGGGATTGGAAGACATACATCACACACACGCACACTTATTACAACATTGCCCTCTCTCGGAGGGTCCGAATAAATAATACAGAATCGAATTAACTAAGTATTACACAACACTAGCTAATTAACAAATTAACTAAACTAGCATGTAAACTATGTAAAATGGACTGCCTCAGCTCTGCTTTGAATGATAAAGGATACATGCATGCTCAAGTCGCCTTGTCGGGAAATCCATCGCGATGCCCCGGCTCGCCTTTGTTTGCAATTGATTTCAGAAACTTGCACAAAGCTCCAAGGAGATGAAACTCTACCCTGGGAATCTAGGGGGAGGCTGCCGACCAACTATAGGCATTGGAGACCACCTACCGACCACCCTTGGTGGTGAAAACCAGAAAAGATGGTCGGCCTGCCAGAAAACCTAGTCGGCCGACCAATTTCTTCTCCTGGTTTCTGCATTTTCTGCAACAAAGGCAAGAGAGAGAGAGAAAGCAAGGTATTTGCAACACATGTGTGCACGGCCACTCTCCCCATCATTGCATAAGCTCTAAGGAGTGTAGTCATTGATCCTCGGGCCACCAATCACGCATCTCGATGCATGATGGCCGAGGAGTCAGATTGCACGACTCAATGTGAAATGAATGCACATATAAAAACATAAATGCCTAAACTCCATCATGTGTTAGTCAAAAGCGTCGGCGACCGAGAATCGAGGCACGTTTCATCACTTAGAGTATGAAACGTCCCTCGTTTCCCATGTTTGGACTAACTCCTATTCCAAACACAATGCAATAAGTAGAATGGCATGCACAATGCGACCTCAAGCATGCAATCCTAAGGCAATGCAACCAAGTCATGCAAACATGCAAAGGATGACGTGCAAACATGCAAACTAGCCTACGTAATGCTACGAACTAACAATGGCATACTCAATGCACATGATACTATATGTCATACACAATGCACATGTGAAGACTGTCATACACAATGAAGTGAACAAGGCATGCGCAATGCAATGATCAAACATGCGACAATGCGGCATACTCAATGCTATGAACTACAATGGCATACTCGATGTAAAATGGACTTAAACAAAAATGAATGGGCCTCAGCCACACCCAAATCAGTGGCCATACATGATGAAAATGAAGCAACAAAACACATGCAAATATGCAAGATGCAAGGGCCCAAAGCCCAGGGCACAAGATACAACTGTATGAAAGCATGGAAAGGATGAAATATGGCATACAATAACACATGTTCCAGCTCTGAAATGACATACAAAATGGTCTCGAATCATGCAAACAACTCATGTTATGCATGTTGAATGGCTCAAATATCGAAACTAGTGAAGTGCATTACACTAGAGGTATGCAAAGCAATGCCCAAATGAACAAACCAACCCCAAATAGTCCCTATGCAGGCCCAAAACAGTGGCAAAATGGACTAAGATGATGGCTTGAAATGCACAAAAATGAAGCTCATGCAATGGCCCATAAATGAGGTATACAAGCACAACTCTCAAACGCATTTAAAGAGTGGAAAACATGGGAACATGGCATAAGTATAGGCTCTGAAATAACATGCTCAATGATGCCAAGACATGGAAACACCTCAAGTTAAGCATGCAAGGGGCTCCAAAACTCAAGGCTAAGCAAGGATATTACACTACAAGTATGCATGGCAAGCATCATTCGACCAAGAGGCCTCAAAACAGAGCTAAGGCAGCCCAAAATATGAACAAAATCAGTTTGAAGTATGGCCAAAATATGCTAGAATCAATGGCCAAAACAACATGCAATGTAAGCTAGTGAGCATGGTTTACACTACAAGCATGTGAAGCATTCAAGAGGCCACTAAACCAGCCAAAGAAAGAGCTATGATATGCCAAAGAATGACCAAAAACCCACTGAAACATGACCAATACATGCAAGAATGATGTGCTCCTTTGATAAGCTATGAAGAGGATTATTCTACACATGCAAGAGGCAAACATGAAGTGACCAAACCAGCCCTAGACAGAGTCTAGGCAGGTCCTAAAAGTCACTAAAAATGGCCTGAACCACGGCTAGGAAGTATGAAAATATAGGCTCCTTGGAAAGGCCAAATATGCAAACAAACAAGGCCAAAAGAGAGAGGGTCACCCCTCTCTGATTTTGGCCCTCAAAATAGCATGCCAACCACTGAAAATCCATTGGATTTCAGTGGCTAAAAAGCCAAGCAAAGGTCAACACAAAGGCCTTAAGGCATGGCTCAAAACAAGACTAAATGAAGCATGCAAGAGGATAGATGACCTCCAACAGGAAAATGGCCTTAAACAAATATGAATAATGCTTAAAAATAAAGCTTTTTTCAGTTGACAACAAATCTCAAATAATCATGAAAATGAGGCTAAGAGAAGGATCAAAATAATGCTTAAAAAGAGAGAAAATGAGTTACCTTTGAAACTCAACAAAGACAGCAACTTCTGGACCAAAAAACCCAGCTCCTTAACCTCTGAAAATGACCTCCAAGAACCTTAGGTTGATGGTGGAAGTGTTAGGCTATGAGGTGTGGTGCAAAAGGGTCAAGAACAATACACTTCCTATGCCTAAATATAGAGACAAAGAGAGAGATATGTGTATGTGCCTTAACCAAAATCTAAACCCTCACAAAGGAGGGGAAGGCCTTCCTTTATAGACAAATGATGCCAAAGCTTCTCAAAGAAGCTAAAAACCAAGGCCAAAGATCCTCCATACACGTGTATGGAGGATGCAGTCTGTGCCTTCCAGCTGACACAGCTGGCAACAACTCACAGAGACAAAACTAGAGGGAGCAGGCCGACCAGTTAAGGTGGTTGGCCGACCACTTCCCCTGGTCGGCCGACTAGGGTGAGTGGTCTCCCTAAAGGAAAAGTGGTCGGCCAGCCCATTTGATGGTCTCCCAACTGAATGCAAGTTAGTGGTATGGTAGGAGACCAGCAAATGTGGCTCAAAAATCAAGGAGACCAATTTCCCGACAAGAAAATCGGCTGGCGGAGAGAGAAGTGGTCTCCAAGAGAAAAGGTGGTCTCCCACCCTTGTACCACCTTTGAAACAATGAAAACATGGTTCATGCAAAAAATGAACCAACACCGATGCAAAACGAGGGTTCGGGGGGCAAAACGCGCGGCCGGGTGCCCCGAAAACAGGTTGTTAAGCACCAAAAGTGGCGTGCGACCACAAAGGTGGTCTCCTGGGCCACAGTGTCCCTCTAGACAGAGGAAACAAGGTGTGTGCCAAAAACCGTGCCAAACGGAGAATGTTAAGCGGTCCTGAACCGAGGCGCGCGGCCGACGGCTCCGAAAACCGAAAACTGGTCTCCAAACAGGAACAGTGGCCTGCGACCACGAAAAGTAGCCTATGGCCACTGAGAGATGGTCTACAAGGCCTCTCCCTCCCTCAGGGAAGAGAAAGCAAGACCTAGTCCGCAGATCGAGGCAAAGCATAAAAGGGTCCCGAGGTCCGGGGGTAAGGACCTCAACCGAAACTCCGAAACCTCAGAACGAGCACAACATGCGCAATCACCGAGCGCTCAATCAATGACGTCTGAGTCTTAAGGTCGGTCAAAAATGGGGTGTCTACAGTTGCCCCTCTTTGACAGAACTCGAAAGTCATAAGTGACGGGAGTGAATGTCAAAGCCCAGAGACGACCCATTTTTGATAAGGCCGAAGACTTAAACAAACAGGCGAGATAAACAAAGAGAAGTGCCCGTAGGCAGGGGCAAAATGAAAAGGGTATGCATAAAGCCGAATATAACTTATGAACATGCAAAGAAAGCTGTAATGAAGCAAATATACACAATAAATGTAACAATTTTAAGCAAGAATGTGAATTAAACTACATTTCATGCAGTAAGAATGTAAGAGAATTATACAATTCTCGCTACGTCTCACACGGAGAATACAATACCGTCCGGTTCGTCTGGTCGCACCAGCTTCAAATGAACTGTACATACAATATTGTCTGGTCACACCAGCCTCGAATGAACTGTACATACAATATCGTGCCTGTAAAAGAGAGAAACTTAACAGGTACAATATAGTTAGCAACACATGTTCAACGCTATATCGAACGCGGATACGTACGACGCTGATGGAGAAGTGCATAGCAACGCAAGCGAAACATGCGTGACGACGCAAGTTAAGTATGGATGCGTGGTCATACTAGTGAAACGTGTACAATGATGCAAATAGTGTGCATAACAATGTAGGACAAGTGCAACTTCAAAGCATGTTTGAAACAAAATGCTGAGTAAAGAAGTGCAAGCCTCGAAGAGAGCAACTCAAACACGACCTCCGATTTACCTCTCGGAGGGGTCGCAACGTACTCAAAAAGGATACACCTTGCTTTCGGCGAGTAACGGCGAGCCACGCATCGAAGACTTGATTTGAAGTTCCCGCGGAGGCGTTTCGCGCCGAAGAGTGCACTTTTCTTGTACTTTCTCAGGAGCCGGGGACTCCAATCATCACCAAAATTCATAGGGAGAACAAAGGGACCTGGGAGACCACCCAGGAGGGATGGCCGACCACCTAGAATAGCCACCGACCAGTTTTTTCTCACACGGTGGTCGGCCAGCCAGAAAAACTGGTCGGCCGACCAGTTTATTGAACTTGGGGCAGTTTGGTCTTTTTATGCTCGGTTCTTTAAATACACACATTCCAATCACTTTTGCTCACACCCCTTAGGCCGAAATCAGCCCCCCTTCCTTCCTAGACCATTTTCTCCCTCAGATCTGCACTTTATATGCGTTTTCCAACGCCCCACGCGAAGTTGTTTCGCAAAAACTTTCAGTTATCTTCATTTTGAACCGATTAAAATTTGATTTCAGAGCTTCTTTCTCCATTTTCACCACTTGAGGTATGTTTGTCTCGAAGTTTGGCACATTTTCTCGGGAGTTGACTTTTGTTGACTTTTTCCTTTCCCGAGAGTTGACTTTTGTTGACTTTTTCCAATTTTGGCTCATTTCGCTCATTTTTGCTC
Organism: Camellia japonica; assembly: GCA_030407325.1. Taxonomy (NCBI): domain Eukaryota; kingdom Viridiplantae; phylum Streptophyta; class Magnoliopsida; order Ericales; family Theaceae; genus Camellia; species Camellia japonica. Next base: position 171,278,711 of record JAPPVO010000016.1, read on the forward strand.
ATTTTTGCAGACTTTTTCAGATGGAAGATCATTTTCATCATGGTGGAGGTCCTCCGCATGCCGGGGATGAGCCGAACATCATGCCACTGCCTCCAAGAGTTCGGTCTTTCGACCTTGAGAGGTATCATCCTCAGGAGCACGTCCTACCTCCAACCACTTTCTATCACTTCACTGACTTTGATCGACGAGCACCCACGGATCTGCTACTACGGGAGCCAGAGTCTCATCTCTCTCATCAGGCACAAGAGGTACGTACTTTACTTTTACATTTTCTGCAATGTATTCTACATTTCCTGCACATTCCATGCTTTCGCTATGTATTTTTTTATCTGCTCGTTCTGAACACATTCACACACCATACTTTTGCTTATTCGGCACACAGCTCACAACACAGTATTTTGTTAAGTTGGCACACAGCTTGTTCTGAACACACGGTTCATTCTTATCACATAGTTTGTCTCGGGCACACAACTCGTTTTTCAGGCACACAGCTTGTTTCTTGGGTACACAGCTCACTTTTTCGGGCACACGGGTCGTTTCTCGGGCACACAGCTCGTTATCTGGGCACACAGCTCGTTTTGAACACATGGCTCATACATTTCCATTTGCACGCAGCTCATTCTTAATTCTGAACACGCAGCTCATAAATTTTCATTTCTGAACACACAGCTCATTCACTTCATTTTGAACACGCAGCTCACACATTTCAATTCTGAACACACAGCTCATACATTTTTATTTGCACACAGCTCATACTGAATACACAGTCTAGTTACTTCATTTGTACGCAGCTCATATGTTTCATTCCGAAACTGAATAGATCTGTTCGTTTTGAATGCATGTATCTTCCCGTTCCACACGGGGCTACAGATCAATCCTTGCTAGGGAGTGGTACGCAGAGATCCCAGATACTGTTCGCCATATCGTGGATGAGGCAGGATTTAGACCTTTCTGTGCAGGGCTATCTCGTTATCCGGCGAGTAGGAGCTTGATGGGGGCACTTATGGAGAGATGGTGGGACACCACAACTCGTTCCACTTTTCAGCTACTGGGGACATGACGATGACCCCATTTGACTTTGCCATGCTGACTGGCCTTGACATGGCCGGCCGACCGGTCCCTTATAACGCAGATATGGACGAGTAGAAGGCGGCTTGGATTTATCTGCTGGGAGTCCACCTGCCGATCGATAGATCATCGGGTAGAGTTAGATACACCTGGTTTCCCATGCAGTACAGGGGGACTATGCCCGAGACCGTCGAGGAGACAGAGCAGTATGCTCGGGGGTTTTTGATGTTCCTCCTCGGGACCACTTTGTTCTCTGACAGGGGGAACACAGTTGGACTTTATCTGCTCAGTGCTTTAGTGGACCTATCCCAGGTCAGCCAGTATGATTGGGGCGGCGCCGGCCTCGCTACATTTTACTGTTATATGAGTGCGACCTCCCGCAGGTGGGGGAACATAGTAGGTGGCTACTGGAGAGCCTGGGAGGTACTTTATGTCCTCTTGATTTACACTCCTGCTTTTCATTATCTGTACACTGCACACACGACACACTTTTCATTCTATACTCTACATTCTGCACTCAGCATTCTATATTTTTTGTATATTATGTAGTCACATTATGCACTCAGCACTTTGCATTTTGTATACATTATGTATTCTGATGGCCATTATTCTGTTTTTCACAGCTATGGGTTTATGCTTACTTCCCGACGTTGGCCCCAGAGCTTGAGGTGGTGGCACCTCTTGAGATCCCCTACTCTCACAGATTCGAGGGTCGGTGCCAGCCGAGGACTCGGGAGACTCTGCCCTTCCTTCGGCAGTTCTTTGATACTGTGCGGGCGACCGAGGTAATCTAGAACTCTCAGTTCTTCATGTTTTCAACTTTGGTTCATCTTGCATATTTACTACATATAATCAGTTTATGCACTTGTTATCCGCAGATCACTTGGCAGCCCTGGGCATCATTGTCAGGAGATGCCCGGTTCTGATTCCCTGGAGCGTGGGCTGCTTATCGATACAGGACTTTATTTGAGGGGCCAGTTGGCAGGGCCTGGTTTTGGGGGATTGCTTCATGCATCAGACGATGGGCGTCCTTGATCAGGGTATCCCCTCAGCACCTCCAGATGACATGCGATCCACTGAGAGACTCACTTCCCGGGAGGTTGAGGAGCTCATGTTAGGTACTGATGCAGTTCTGTTGTTAGAGGAGGGAGATTACGCGACCTACCGCCATACATACTTGATGCCTCCACCGACAGGTGTCCATACTCCCAGGAGGAGGACTGGTGGCATGCCATCCTTGAGTCGAGTCCGGGCTGCAGATACCTCTTCGACTAGTAGGGCCGGCACATCGAGAGGTGGGGCTGGACTGATTCCCCCGACTTACCATCATGCTGGATGGCCAGATCTCCCGACCGAGCTGACAGGCTGGCGGTATAGAGCATCCTACCCGATTCCACTGGAGCCTCCATTGCCTGATCATCAATACGTCAGTGACCCTGACTCGCCACTGGTATGCTTTACCGTTTTGATTTACCAATTAAGATATTTAGACATTCATTCATTCACTGATGACTTGCACTTACATCTGCAACCTCCCAGAGAGTACATGGATGGGCTGCTCGGAGTGGTGGCCTCGCTCAAGAGCATGGTTCTGCGGAGGGAGACACAGCTATTCATCGCCGGTGTCTCGGTACTTTTCAATTTCCTTGCATTTATCATACTTCTGATGACATATTGAAATTGAACATTCCATTACATTGGTTGACTGCATGTGTAGAGCACATCTGACACACCACATTCACATACTACATCTACAAGCACACACTCTACGCAACATTCCCACATCTACATCTGATATATACTTTGACTGATGTATTCAACATGCCCCTTTTTGTTTTAGATGCCACCACTACAGGCTGGGCCATCCAGGCCTTCTCGAGGGACTGGAAGAGGGGACTCGACTCGCAGCCTAGGCAAGCGCAGAGCGCCTATCAGAGATGATGAGGAGTCCAGCGAGGAGGAGGAGTTTGCGCATCCTTAGTCAGAGACCTCCGTAGGCAGAAAGGATGACTCTGGCTCTGATTCTGAGAGTGGAGGTGAGGCCGGGGAGGGTTCCGAGGACGGCAGCTCCGATTCGGATGGTGATGGCGCAGGGGTTGCTCAGTCAAAGAAGACGAAGAGGGCCTCTCAGTCTTGCGCTTGATAGCGTTGATGCAGACGTTCTTGCTTTATTTTCTTTTATTACTAGTAGTTATAGCACATCAGCTTTTAGGCAGTTTTATTTTCTTTAAAGATATGGACTCAATTTGGGTTATTGTTGATAGATTGACTAAATCTGCTCACTTCTTACCTGTCAAAATAATCTATAATGCGGATAAATTGGCTACAATTTATATTGATGAGATTGTTAAACTGCATGGAGTGCCTGTATCTATTGTTTCTGAAAGGGACTTGAAGTTTACATCGAGATTTTGGCAAAGTCTGCAAATTGCATTGGGTACTGAACTGAGACTGAGTAGTGCATATCATCCTCAGACAGATGGTCAGTCAGAAAGGACCATTCAGACTCTGGAAGATTTATTGCGGATGTGTGTTCTTGATTTCCAGGGAAATTGGGAAAGTCATTTACCTTTAGCTAAGTTTGCCTACAACAACAGTTTTCACTCGAGCATTGGTATGGCGCCTTTTGAGGCTTTGTATGGCAAAAAATGTCGATCTCCTATTTGCTGGGCAGAAGTTGAAGATAGGCCTTTGCTTGGGCCCGAGATTGTACAGGAAACCACCGAAAAAGTGAAACTGATCCAATAAAGACTAAAAACCGCACAAAGCCGACAAAAAAGTTATGCGGATGTCCGAAGGCGAGACAGGGAATATGAAGTGGGTGATCATGTTTTTGTTAAAGTGACACCAATGAAAGGGCAGACTCGTTTTGGAGTCAATGGTAAGCTAGCACCGAGGTATGTTGGGCCGTATGAGATTATTGAAAAGATCAATCCGGTGGCATATCAAGTAGCGCTACCTCCTGAAATGGAGCATATGCATAATGTCTTCCACATTTCAATGTTGAGGGACTACCTTCGGGATCCCTTCCATGTGATCGAGCCTACCCGTGTAGTGCTAAGTGATGACTACACTTATGAAGAACGGCCTATTCAGGTTGTAAACCGACGAATCAAGAAGTTGAGGAATAAAGAAATTCCGTTAGTGAAAGTGGACTGGCAAAACCACGGTGGCACTTATGCCACTTGGGAAAGAGAAGATGATCTGTTGAAGAGATATCCTGAACTGTTCCCCCTAGATCCAGTGTTCTTCCAAAATGAAGGTAATTCGAGTTTGGAAAACCAAACTCTTTTTAAGGAGGGAAGACTGTGACAACCTTCACCTCTGATTAATGCTAAACTGTGACTGAGAATGATAAGTGACTGAAATTCTGAATTGATTGCATGAGTATATTGCTTTACTTGCATTTCTATATATTTGTCATTTGATTGATCTGTTCATGTTTTAAGTTTCGAACTGTAAATTGAAGGCCTTATCGGCGGCGGAATCTGAAATTGATTGGTATTTTATGCTAATTAGAATTTATGTGATTTTATGGTAGATTTAATTGAAATGTGATTTGGAATGATTAAATTAGATTAAATAATGTTAAATTACATTAGTTGCAATATTTACACAATTGCCACTTAGTGGCTTGATTCAAGACCATTCTTTTCTACTTCCCTCATGTTTGATATGCCATCCCTTTCATCTTTGAGACCAAACGTGTGAGAGAGAGAGAATTGGAAGGAAATAATTGATTCAACAAAGTTTGGCTTGGAACTTAGGAGAAATTGAGAGAGAATTGCATAATTGAGCTTCTTTACCTTGAATTCAAGACCTAAGGTAAAGATTCCATCCTCTCACTTGTACATTTACGTTGTATCTTGCATGGTTCATGGGATTATTGGAGGTTAGAGTCAAATTATGGTTTAAAGTGTTGAATTGAGACTTAATCCATGCATGCATGTTCATATTCTTGAATTTGGAGGTTGTTCTTCATGAATTCCCACATGCATGTCCATTTTCTAGTTGTAGTTCATGAATTCATCATGTTTTTGGAAGGATTGACTCATTTGATCATGTGTTAGAAACTTTGAATTCAATTGAATACATGCATGTTAAATGTACATCTTGTTCTTGAAGTTTATTTGAAATTTGTGTTTAATTGACTTACCTTTGGGCTTTGATTTTTCAAATTGATCTTCAAAACATGTTATATTATGGGTTTTCAAGTGTTTTCCAGAAAATGGGCCCGAAATGTTGAGTTTTGATGTGTTGAATGCTTGGTTTAAGCTTGGGAGGCAAATATGGAAATTCCAGATTTTGGCTTCCACGCTCGAACGAAGGATTCCACGCTCGAGTGACCATCTTTTGTTCAGAGCTCCGCTCGAGCGAAGGAATGCTTACTCGAGCGTAGATTGCAAGCTCTCAGATTTTTGGTGCACGCAGACACACGCTCGAGCGACGAGACCTACGCTCGAGCGAAGGATGTGTCTCACGCTCGAGCGAGCGTCGAGCGGGGATTTTCAACATCCAGCACTTTTTGCATTTTTTACAGACCGCTCGAGCGAGGAAGTCCACGCTCGAGCGACCCCACTGTTTTGACAAGCTCGCTCGAGCGAAGAAAGCCACGCTCGAGCGAGACCCCTGTTTTCTGAAAATTTTGAAAAGTGCTTTAAAGTGCATCTTTGCATCCTCATTCCATCCTAGGCATTCCTAGGCCTAGTTTAAGGCATCTTAATGAGGATAATGTTATAGAACCACACCAAGTCAAGATAGGGGCTATGATATTAATCCCAAGTGTATAACTTAGTGTGTGTTCGTTCTGTAACTGTGTAGGGTTGGCATCCGAGGACGCTCATTAGCTTGCCTATAGCCCAGTGCTCTGTGAGTAACAATGTTGTAAAGAGATATTCAATTATGATTATTTTCTAAATGATCAACTGTTCTACCTACTGAAACGTCACTGTTTAATGAATGAATGTTTGTCCTATTTGTAAACTGTATTCGTGGCATCCATAACAACTAACTGTTACTGTTACTGCTACTGTTACAAAAATATCTGTCGGTTCCCATGTTTGGAACCACTACTGTTACTGTTACGATGGCCATCAACTGACTGTACGGTCTGTTAAGACCTACTGTACTGTTTTGCTATGGGATGTACCATATATGACTGCTATGGTTTCTAAGTGACTGATGTGACTGTTTAATTACTGAAAGGACATTCATTCTTAACCTCTTTACATTAATCTTATTCACTAGGCTTTAGCTCACTGTTTATATACATATATGTAGGTGTCCAGGCACCGGACCGGAGCTAGGAGCGTCGGGTTAGCTCCCGTTTTGTCAAAGCCAACCATTGTGCCTCACCTCGAGGTTCCGAGTGCGTCAAAGCCAAGGCTGTTTTGGGGTGTTTTAGATTTCTCCCTTTTTGTCTCTGTTCTGTAATAAATGTTAAGACTTGACTGTACAGTTAGTTAGGGACTTGGTCCCTGACATGGATGTTTGTGTTTATGTCGTATGTACATATGTTTTGGTTATCTATGTGGCATGTTTATAAAAAGGTCTTTTCGTATTTAGACTGTCACAGCTCGTTGGACACCTTTTATTTACTGTTTTGGCTTCCGCCAGCCCCTTTACTCTGTATTACTGTTATTACTGTTAAGCAGGCCTTTGGTAATCACGGATTACTGGCCGGTTACGATACTAAACCCATAGGGGCGGGTTTAGGTCGTGATAACTGGCGAAAAGCCTAATATGGGCAATTTGTGGCCTTGGGGTTCGGTAACTTACATACACAACGCTTCTCATAAGTTTGGGAAGTTGGGCCCTAGAGGAAAGAAATGTATCTTCATTCGCTATAGTGAGCATTTTAAGGGCTATATGTCATGACTCGAACCCGCCTCTGTAGGTTAAGGTCATAACCAGCCAATAATCATAAGATTACCTACGGCCTCAGACGAAATCAAACGTATCTAGTAATAGTAAATGGGCCAAAACGGAAGCAGACTTAAAGAATTTTGTCTATTGAGCTATGATTACATGGCATACCAAAACAATGTCATAATAACTCACACCATAACCATCCAGGATCATACAGATACATAGCCAGCCGAACAAAAGGTCTATGTACATAGGTAGTCCAATACCAAAGTAGTAAAAGAGGGTAGACAAAAGAACAAAAACAAAGTCTCGTGCGTAAGATGTTCGAACTGACTTCACAAAAACTTGAATTTCTCTCACATCTTCACTGAGGCCGGGTTTGGACATCTCTTTGCTCACCTACATACATATAGATAAGAGTGAGCGAAAGCCCAGCAAATAATACCAAGGTAAAGAGGTTATATGAATGAAATTCTCTAATAAGTAATATTCTCGTTAAACACATCAAATGGCCTTAGGCCCATTTATACTCTTATCAAATATGTCAAATGGCCTCAGGCCTAAACATATCAAATGGCTTTAGGCCCATCATATTAAACGGCCTTGGGCTCAATTCATTCATATCAAACGGCCTCTGGCCCAATTCATTCATGTCAAACAGCCTCTGGCCCAATTCATTGGTATCAAACGGCCTCTGGCCCAATTCACTTATGTCAAACGGCCTATGGCCCAATCATATCGAACAGCCTCGGGTCCATTAATGCACATTTCATATTTGCAATCATAATCATATTCGTAGTCAAACGGCCTTAGGCCCAATGCATTTGTATTCAAACATATTAAACAGCCTCGGGCCCAATTCAAACATATCAAACGGCCTTGGGCCCAAATCATGTTCTTCACAGAGCTTTATACAAAAATTAGGCATATAGAATTCTCATTCATACTTCAAGTCAACAGAACCATGAAGTTTATACAGAAGTAGCATTTGAAAAGTAACACACTTGAAAATATCTTTACTAAGATATTACTCACAGTGTTCCGCCGATATATTTGCCCTTGCGCTTGACTCTACACATTTCATAACATATTGGGTCACAATCGATTCAATCCATTCTTAATTTGTTTATTTCTCTTAGGTCTCTTTCTTATCCCTTTAGTTTATTTACAATATTCAATGCATGCCTACGAGTGCTTAGAAATAAAAGAGAACGAAAAACGAAGCATAAAACAACTTTTTAAAATTTCTGAGACAAGGCTCTCCACTCAAACACAGCTTTGGTCGATCGAGCAACCTACAAAACTCTGTAAAAGTACTGGTTGCATGCATTTTACGCTCGAGCGAGACTTCTGACGCTCGAGCAATGAGCCTTGCAAAACAGGGTTCGCTCGAGCGCATACTTTGTCGCTCGAGCTACAAAACAAATCTCTGCAAAACTTCTAGGAGCTTAGTTTTCACACTTGAGCGACACTTTCCTCGCTCGAGCGGACAAGTCGAATTCTGGGTTTTCCAGCAAGCTGTTTGAAGTTCAAATCACAATTCCAAAGTTCCAATTCATGTATAAAACACTCAAATATGCAAGTACACTCCCAAAAACACATATTTGAAGTTAACTCGCAACCATAGTTCAAAATTCCATGGGTTTAACAAATTTCAAACCATAAACTTTATATATACACAATTCATGTTCTGTATCTTGCATGGACAAGCTCCTAGGCTTGAAATTAAGCTTCAATATATGAAAATTCTTACATGCATGTGCCAAACAACCCTCAATACGACATGATCAACATGCTTCACATTCAAACATGCAAATTTATGGCTAATCCTCACATGCATGTACATATTAACTTCAAATTCATTATAATCAACTCAATTCTTGTTCTTAATTACATATCTTGCTTGAATTCACTTAATTATAAACTTAAACTCATGAGTTTGAGTTCAATTACTCACCTAGGAGCTCCAATCTTCCAAATTCCAGCTAGTTCTTGAGTTAACCTTCTCAAATTTAAAGCTCCTTGCTTAATTCCACAATTTTTTGCCTTCACTCTCTCTTTAGAACCGTCCCTCTCTCTCTAGAGTGTAATCTCAGCCAAGTAAAGAGAAATGAGCTCAAAAGATTGAGCATAAGTGTAAATAGGTCACTTATATATGCTTGCCTAATCAATTTTGATTAAGGCTAATTAATTGAGCTTAAATTAATCAATTTAATCTAATTAATTCGGTCCAAATCAATTTTTAATTAAATTTCACCATAGACTCTAAAAATCACGCTAATCACAATAATGCTGACAATTTCAGTTTCCGTAACCTCTACGGTCTTTAAACTTCAAATTGTAACAATAAGTTGGACAGATTTTCCGACGGTGAACACATATAGTTTCAAAAGCATAAATAATCACCCAATTATCGCCGAAATCATATTAAACATATAATCATAATCATAATCAAGGTTAATTAACATAACACGGAACAGGGTTATCACACTATGTGTTTATTGGGGAGCATCCGAATAGAAGTGTGACTGAAATTGAGTCACGTAACGTGGATTTCCTAGAGGAGGATTTCCCTAGCAGAGGTGAGGTAACTAGAGATGTAGAGCTCTATGAGATAGAGGATCTACTTGATGGTACACCTAGTAGCCTAGTAGAGAATGAGGAAATAATCTCTCAAGCTCCTAGGGACAGTGGGAGCAATTTACTTGCCCATGGATTAGATCCAATGGATGAGGATTTTCAAGACTCTCAACTGCGTAGAAGTAAACATGGAGCTATACCCCGTCGTCGTTTTGAGATTAAAGGCGAAGCATTCATGATTGATCCAAGTGATGAAATGGAGCCTAAGAATCTTAAAGAGGCTCTCTCATCCCTTGCTAGTAAAGAATAGAGTGCTGCAATGGATGAAGAAATAGAGTCTATGAAGAAAAATCATGTCTGGGACTTAGTTGATTTGCCGCCAGGGCGCAAGACTGTTGGGAACAAATGGGTTCTCAAAATCAAGCACAAGGCGAATGGTTCTATAAAAAGGTATAAGGCTTGCCTAGTAGCAAAAGGCTACACCCAATTAGAGGGTGTGGACTATAAGGAAACCTTTTCACCAGTTGTAAGGTTTGCCTCTATTTGTCTAATTCTAGCCATAGTAGCTCAGTTAGACTTAGAGTTATATCAGATGGACATTAAGACTGCACTTCTCAATGTAGAATTGGAAGAAGAGATCTATATGGGTCAACTAGAAGGCTTTGTGGCAGTAGGTCAGGAGCGCAAAGTTTGCAAGCTTCAACAGTGGAATTTGAGATTTTATCGAGCCATTGTTTCTAATGGGTTTACGATGATCGATGAAGGTCACTGTGTGTACGTCAAGCGGTCTAAGGACATTTTTCTGATATTGTCATTATATGTGGATGACATATTATTGGCTAGAAATCACAAAGAGATTATTGTCACCACTAAAAAATAGTTGTTCTCTACATTTGAGATGAACGACATGGAAAAAGCAAGCTATGTACTCGGTGTTAAGATCCTTAGGGATCGCTCTAGGGGACTTCTCGGTTTGTCTCGAGAGACTTACATTAAGACTATCCTAGAACGATTCCAGATGCAGAGCTGCAAACCCATTGACACTCCTATTGTAAAAGGCGAGAGCCTAAGCCGTGATATGGGTCCTAAGATTCCAGAAGAGAATGAAAAGATGGCCCATGTACCCTACGCGAATGCTATTGGAAGCTTGATATATGCTATAATGTGTACACGTCCTGACATTTGTTATGCAATCGGATTGGTGAGTCATTACCAATCCAACCCAAGAACAGCTCATTGGAAAGCAGTTAAGAGGATATTAAGATATCTTAGAGGGACTGCAGATTACACATTTTGCTACCAAAGTTCAGATCTAGGTCTAGTTGGCTATTGCGATACTGATTGAGGAGGAGACTTAGATGAGCATAAGTCCACTTCATGATATGCTTTTATGCTTAGTGATAGTGCTATTTCTTGAAGCAATAAGAAGCAATCCTGTATTGCCTTATCGACTATAGAGGCTAAGTTTGTAGCTTGTTCATCTGCCGTTTAGGAAACTGTTTGGTTAAGGAGATTCCTTCAGCATTTGGATATTGTCACACACACTTCAGACCCTGTGACTATCCATTGTGACAGCATGGCTGCACTCGCTTACGCTAAGGATCCTAAGTTCCACGAGAAAACCAAACACATTACTATGAAGTTCAACTTTATCAGAGACATTGTGACGCAAAAGGAAGTGATCCTAGAGCACATCCCTATGAGTTGCATGGTTGTGGACCCCTACCCATTGCCAGAGATGTTACGTAGGTGGTGATATATGGGTGTGTTTGATTGGACGGACTGGATAAGGGGGGATTAGAATCCATCGGACTTAAGTCCTAGGACTGTGAATCTCCCGGACTATTTGGTTGGATTGGATATGTATCTTGTGTTTGTTTTTTCATAGGATTAGATATCTAGAAATGACTATTTTTAGTGAATCCAATGTTTGGTTGGACGGACTAGATAGAATAAATAAGCAAAATACTATTTTACCATTTTTTCAATTGTTTACTAAGTAATAGCAATATTAAACATATCTTTAATATTTTAATTATTTTTAGCTAGATTAAATAAAAATTTATTTTATTTTATTTTTTACACAATTAAATAAATTTATTTTTAAAAAATTAAATAAATAAAATATCAATAAAAATATATGTTATTTTTTTAATTAAAATTTTAAATAAATTTGTTTTTAAAAATAATAATAATTAAACAATGAAATTAAATAAAACGTCTATTAAATTTAAATAATGAAATTAAATAAAATATAAACAAAATTTTAAAATAAAACATCAATAAAATATCTATAAAAAAATTATTTTAAATAAATTAAATAAATAAAACACCAATAAAAAGTTAAATAAAATTATTTTATTTTTAAATTGAGACATTTAAATTTTATTGAATTTTATTAAATATAATACATAATTAAATAGTAGAGGGTCAAAATGGTCATTTTACCACCTAATCCCAACAGTGGATAGTCCCCAAAAAATTGTCCCATACCCCCCCTCCAGGATACAATAGTCCCCCGTATGGGAGATAAGGAGTCCGGCCGGACTCCATGTCTGGCGGACTAAAAAAAAAACAAACGGCGGATTAGATGCTTCCCCCGGATTACAATCCGCACAGTAAATAGTCCCCCCCCCTTATCCCCCAATCAAACACACGTGTATTCAATTGAACTCTTATTTTGTGGGGATGTTTATGCCATAAGTATTCATATTTGTTTTGATTACACAATTATGTTTACTATTTTTTGCCATGGTTTGTGAATTAGCACACACAGAATAAATAAATTTGATGTTAGCAGGAAAGATTGGCTTACTCACACGAGCAATCGCCCTTAGCACTAGGTAGCAAGCCAGGATAAGACTAGTGGCTTATTGTATTTGGAGCCAAGAGAGAGGCTAAAATTATCCACAAGCGATATCGCCTTGGTTGGAGCCAATATAAGGTCTTGTTAGAGACCAACCATAGATATGAGAGTATCTGCTTTTCCATGATGGGCCTATTATGGATAGCCAAATGCGAGATCTCATTTGATGCCTGAGAGACGAGCAAATAGAGAATTCGAGTTAGACGCTAGAAAGCGACTTGCGCACTTAAAAGTAACTAGACTAAAATCTGTATGGTGTGTGAGTTTAACATCACTCTTTGGAAAAGTTACTCCACTATAGTATGCATTCGTACTGCATGTGCTTATTGACCCATTAGCGAAGTGAGAGAATGGATCCCTGCTTCCTCACCGTGTGAGTCCTAAAAGTCATTTTTTTCCAATGACTTCACTTTGTGCCTTTTGTGACCTTTGACTATCTCATAAGATGAGGAGTTGATGTTCAGTACTTTGGTATGTTGTTTGCGGTTATGTATGATTCGCCTTTAAGAGACATTACTGGAAAAGTGGTCAATTCTGAGTTAAATGATATGAGGGTGAAAGGAAAATCATCTAGTTCTACATCTCTGCTCTATATTCACTGTCGACAACTCACATCACTTTGTATGGGATGTTGATTGAATGTGAATATAATACAGGACCTAGAAGGGTCAAACATGCTCTTTGAGGGATTAGAGATGTTTTGAACCGATGTAACTAGATCGGTCTGGGTACATGAGACACTATTTCTATTCTTTTGGGGGTTGATGTCTCTATGCTGGCTCATTTTGAGTTTCTAGTATAGAGCTCCCATATGCAGGTATTCTCAGTGGTCGCACGATTCATTGGCTAGTATGACATTGTTCAATATTTAAGGAGATTAAAATAGAGATGTGGTAGTGTCATGCCAACTTATGTGCGAGTGGGAGACGTTGAAAATTGGGTCGGGTATTGGACCCGAATTTGGGTACCCATGTGGCATGACCATGACCCATTCAAATTACTCGTGTAATTTGAATTTGAATTTTCAGGTTGATCCTATTTGGATAACCCACTATCATTATCTATATCTATCACATCTTATCAAAAGATATGGATAGATAGTTGGATGGTCATCCTATATATTAGATACGATATATGGGACGTGGAATAAATCATATAACAAATTAATTTTTCTCATACTCTCTTTCTAACTCTCTCTCATTAGAATAACGATCAAACCTTTGCATTATGACTAGAGTGGGTTATACTCATATTGTGGTATCACTCCATTGTTGAGTATTCTTAATTCGTGGTTGTGAAGTACGTGATTTACCCACAAGGTTCTTCGTTTCAGATTCTATCACATGAGGTATGATTTGAATCCTTTTACCCACTGCGTTATTTGTATCTTACAATATTTTTTAAATATAGAAATTTTTTTTTTAAAAACTAAAATGACAAAAAAAAAATTTGAATTGAATGTTAAAAAAAATTTGGTTATGAGTTTTGAATAGAATTTTCAATAGAATTTTGAGTTGTGTGTTTGATAGGGGTGTAAAAATGGCCCATAGCCCGTGGGCGAAGCCCGCCTACAACCCGAGATGGACCCGGCCCGTTTAGGCCCGCTTGGGCCCAGGTAGGGCTGCAAATGAACTGAGATGTTCATGAACAAGCCGAGCTCGAGCTCGACTATTAGGCTCGTTTAGTAAACGAGCCGAGCTCGAGCTCACATAAGCTCGGCTCGTTAAGCTCAGCTCGTTTACTTTTATTTAAATTATATAATAATATATTATTTATATATTAAATAATATAAATAATATTTAAAAAAATTATCAAGCCGAGCTCGAACTCAGTTTTTTATCGAGCCGAGCTCGAGCTCAATAAACGAGCTCGATAAGTAAATAAACTAAGCTCGAGCTCAACAAATTTCGGCTCGACTCAATTCGTTTGCAGCCCTAGGGCCTGGGCCATCGTTTTGAAGCCCGGCCCGCCCGAGGCCCAGTGTATTTTTTAATGAAAAATCATAAAATTTTGGTAGAAAAAATTTAAGAAAACAAAAAAAAATGATTTGGCACGCCCAAGGCCAGACCCAGCCCACCGGCCCGAATACCCCTGAGTTTGGGCCTAGGCCTGGGCTTAATTTTTTGGCCCGTAGACCGGCCCAGCCCGACCCGAATTTTGGCGAGAGCCCGCGAGACCCAACATGAGGCCGGGCTGGGTCAGATTTAAGTTTTTAAATTAAGTTTTGAAACTCTTTTCAAACTCATAACCAAACAATTTTTCTCATTTCATATGCCACATCAAAAATTCAAAACTCATAACCAAACAAATTCTCTCTTTTCAAATCATAATTTCAAAACTCACAAACTCAAAATACAACTCTATTATCAAATTATAATTCTAAAATTCTACCAAAATTTCCCTCGCATAGAAGTATTCTTCAGCTTATCCATAGTAATTGATTGCAAATCATGACCATATGAAAATCAATCTGAACAATATCATTCAAAGAATCCAAACCAAGACAGAAAGCAAAAGCTCAAAATAACAATCAAGTGCTACAATGATATTACTCCATTAGAAGTCTAAATATAATACATGCATATATATTAACTGACGAACAAACCAGAATGACAACACAAAGAACATACATAACACACAACATTTCATTTTGTAAGAAAGAGCATGGAGAGGACACAGTAAACGACCATATCCACGAGATACACATCAAGAGTTTTACAGATGGCGGGTTCAATAGGAGAAGCAGTGACCTCATAAAGGAGCCCCTCTATTGTTATTCTTATCAACCATATTCCATATGAATAACTTTTACATACAGCAAATGTAGTTTTTAAGCTTATGAGGCCACACAAATCAAACATGATCAAAAGCTGCAACAAAGATATGGAGCACGCCTGGACCAATCACAGATTTGCTTAAAGTGTCTCTTTTTCGACTTGGAACCAGTGGACTCTATTTCATTTCTCTTCAGCATGTCCCACAACACATGGACGTCCTCGTACTCGCAAGTCCTCACATCATGGCGAAGCTTGACTAGCCCTACATGTTTTCAAAAGCAATTACCACAGCCATTTCAGTTTACACACTTGCTAGATGGAATACGAAAAGAAGAAATTATTTGTGGTATATAGTCGGAATGGGGTTGCTATCTCAATATGGCCAACAACATTTATTTATGTGTTTTTTGGGTATATGGTGTGTTTCGAGCATGATGTTTTATGTAATTAAACTGATTAAAGTGATTCTCATCAGTTATCTATGAACAAAGAAGATAAATTTTGAACCAACCACCTAGTCATGACTACTAAATCTACCTAATAACAATTAAGATCAACACAAGAAATAATGACTGGCAATACGGCCCAAGGGATTGCTTGGAGCTTGGGGTATGCTCCCTCCAAAGTCTCGGGTTCAAAACTTTTTAGGTTTTCAAACAATTTTTTAGAGCCAATTCATACGAGGCTTTACCCAGCTTTAATTGGGCCCCGATAGTGGACGGTAGAATTGATCCCTGAATTTGTCGGTGTCGGTTCAGTGAGGCAGATACAAGTTATCAAAAAATATATATATATACAAATATACGAACCAACAACTTCACAACATGAAAAGTTATTATGAGCAATCCACAATTGGAAAATTTCCTGACCAGATACCTTATCCAGACACATGAAGGCGGTCAAGTGAATTGATTCAGATTCACACTTTTTCCAAACATAAAAAATGATTGGGCCTCCTTTGAAATTGAGTGACTCTATTTCACATTTCATGCCGGTTTTCAAAATACAAATCTGAAGAACCTATTTGATAATGTAAAATTATACCATTTTAGAATGATTTCTCTAACAATTCAGCAGAACAATAGGAGAAATTTAAAGATCTCACTGTGATAATAATCAGAAATCAAAATTCGTTGCTCCAAAAAAAAAAAAAAAAAATTGAGAATCCTCACCGCTTTTGCGAATCCCAAGACGCTTGGCAACAACGATCCAAAGTCTTTGGATAGGAAACATCATCTTGTGCCACCACTCCATCGCAAAACCACCAACCTCCACCACTACCAACACCACACGCGGAATATATCCGATGACTTCGGATTCAGAGCCCGCCTCTGATCCCGCGACAAACAAATGAAATCAGAACAAGATTACCTGAACAATCACCAATAATTCACCTACATTATAATAATATAATCCAAATCGATTTAAAATAATCAAATTAAAAAACACTGCAATGATCATTGAATCTGCACAATTAAAAAAGAGTAATTTGTTTTACATTGCAATAAGATGAGAGAGAGAGAGAGAGAGAGATATGGACCTGAAGATTTCTTCTCTCTCAAAGCTCCTCCACCAGGAGGGGGGAGGAGGGAGGGTTGCTTCAAACACTGATTGATCGATGGTGGCCGCCCTTGGTGGAATAAAGAAGAGAAATGTTAGGTTTAATGAAGAATTTTTATAAAAATCATCGTGAAAATTATTTGCGCCGTTGGATCATGAGATATATACTGATTTAATGGTGCAGATGCATGAAAATTTTTATGAAAACTAACATGATGACGCAATCGTCGCTGCGTAAGACGCCACGTGTCGGGTGAAAGGGAGGGGACCGTGTCCGAATCCAACGCTCTGTGTGAAGTTTTAATGGAAAATTATTAGTTAGTACAGGAGATATGGCCATGTTACTCATATTCCTCAATTATATAATATAAATACAGGCCCGATTTGGTTTGGCTTTAGGGAAAAAAAATTAGAAATTTTTTTTTAAAAAAAAAATTTTAATTATTTTTTTAAAAAAAATTAGAAATTGGTTTGTAATTATTTTTAAAAAAAATTTAAAATCACTTTATTTTTCCTACACATCAATCATTTTTTTTTTCTCCCTCACATATATCTACTCAATTATAACAAAATATCAAATCATTCCAAACTCTCAAACTCCAAAACATTTTCAAAATATACAACCAAACAAACTATAAAAATTTCTAAACTCTCTCTCCAAAATATTTTTTGAAAATTTATCTCTCAAAGTCAAACCAAACAAGGCCAAAATGTTTGGGATCACTAAAGTTAGGAATTTTTATGACCTTTAAAATGATGTGATTTAATCATGAATTTTTTATTTTTTATTTTTTATTGGACCAATCACGGGTAAATAGAGATTATGAAGTTATGTTTTTTAAGGATCTATGTCATTATTGTAACATAAATTTATAAGTTTTACTCTTTTTATCAATTACAATAATGTTAAACATCATGTGACGATGGCCAAGATCAATCAATAATCTCTAAATTTTGATTTGGGAGAAATTATTCATTGCCCCTTGAGTAAGGGTGTGTATGGTATGGTTCAGACGATTTGAGAATAAAATTATAAATTGAATGGCGGATTAATAAATTGGCAAATTAGTAAATTGCGATTTGAGCGATTTTGAGCAAATTGAAGAATTGAAACATATTTTAACTAATTATTAAATATTTGCATAATATGTAACATTAATTTATATAATATTTTTTATATATATGACACAAACTGATTTTACATAATATTTTTTATATATATAATTATTAATTTATAATAAATTTCATAGTATTGCTCCACACCATTATATTTGGACAAATATTCAATTGTCTCCAAAAAAGACAAATAAGTAATAGGACCCACTATTTCAACCAACGATATTTAAGTTAGGGGCACACTTAGGTCTCATTTGGAATAAATTATTTTAGTAATTTTTTTTGTTTTTACGAAAAAATATACAAAAAAAATAGAGAGAGTGATGTGATAACTTATAATAATTTTTTGACTTGTTGACTAAAATAGTTACTCCCCAAACGAGGCCTTAAATTTGCCTTGAGCAATGAATCAGTGTGTTTGGTTTCAATTTTCTGAAAATTGAGTTTTTTATTTTTCGTATTTTTTTATTTTTAGTGAATATTTTTTAAATTTTAAGTAATTTTTTTTACTTTTTTAAATGTACCTCACTTAGATATATCTAAATAGTAAATTATTTATGAAAAAATATTTTAAAAAATTAATAAATACACAAAAATATATAAATATATGAATTGAATTTTTGTATTTTTTTTTATATATTTTGGTATTTAAAAATTCACAAATATTATATTTTTTAAGTATATTTATGTTAGGTGTATTTAAAAATTTTAAAAATTATTTAAAATATTAAAAAAATCAATAAAAACAAAAAAAAAAGTAAAAAGTAAAAATTAAAAAAAAATAAATTTTGAAAACTGAAAATAAACTCAGGTGGTGTTTGGCAAGTTGGTTTGTGGCTAAAATAACCACAAAAGACAAAATAAGTTATTTTAGCCACAACAAACAAAATATCACATCCAACCCATAATCATTACACTCTTCTCTCATAAAAAAAATCAAAAAAATCAAAAAATCAAAAAACTTTTTCTAAACCAAATTTTTAACACAGATTAAAATAATTAAAAAAAAATTCAAAATTCAAAAAATCAACTCACTCTCCAGCGGAGGCTGAGTAAATAATTTTTGTTTTGGACGTAGTCTCTCACTCTCTCTCGTTAGAGCCCACGTGAGCAGTGGCCGTTTGTTAGCTCCTTTAAGGTCTCAATGTGGAGATATTATTCTTGTGGGCCCAACGTTCGTCCTTTGTTTTTTTGGTCCGACAGACTCAGACTGGAAAGCCAATGGCCATTGAGTTAGGAGACGCATGAGACAACCAGATACCTGGCGCGTGCAGTAAAACTTCCCAACGGATTCTAGGCTGTTTGGTTTTGTTGTGAGAATTTATTTTTTTATTTTAAGACCAATTAATATCACTACGCTAGTATATGTAAACTAATATATCACCTGTGCTGTGTATGGAATTAAATTTTAAAAAATATTTATGTGGAGTTAATAAATATAATTTAATTTTTTTAAAAGACATAAATTAAAAATATAATCATCGTGTGATTGTATTCAAAAAATATAAATATAATCTTTTTTTTTTCTTTAAAAAACACAGATTAAATAAAGTATAGAAAAACACAATCATTAAAAAAAATAAAATCATTGTGTGATCAAAATGGAGTGTAAAAAAATACAATCACAAATTAAGCTAATTAAAAAAAAGTAATGAAGTCAATTGATAATTAAAAAATATAATTATTTTTTTTTCAAAAAGTATAGTGAGTTAAAAACCCAATCAAAAATTAAGCTAATTAATAGTTAATAAGCACAACCATTTTTTTAAAAAAAAATACAGTGAGTTAAAAAATATAATGTAATCATCATCATCAATAGTGCGTAGTTTATCTGAGCATAATTAATACAATCTAATTTTCTTTTTTTTCAACAAGCATAGATTACAAATACAATCACCGTATTGAAAAATAAATTAAGACCAATCACAATCACAAAATACTATCTAATCATCGTCAATCAAATAGAGTGTAAAAATACAAATCACCATATTGAAAAATAATGAAGTCAATTGGTAATTAAAAAATAAAATTATTTTTTAAAAAAAACATACAAATTAAGTTAATTGATAGTTAAAAAACACAACCTTCTTTTAAAAAAATATATATATATATTGACTACTTTATGTGAATTTAATAAATACAATCCAATTTTTTTTTTTTCAAAAAGCATAGACTAAAAGTACAATCATCATGTGATTGTATTAAAAAAAAAGACAAACTTTTTGCAAAACTAAAAAAGTTTGGGAAGTTTGGGACTTGGGTTTTTTTTTATTTTTTTCACAAAAGACAAACTTTTTGCAAAATAAAAAAAAAACATATCTGTTGGCTACATATTTTGTACAAGCCAACTACAATTCGACGCGTGGCAGAATAAGGGTAATACAGGAAGACTATTCAAGTCTTCGATCCTGATCGTACACATGGCAGTTAGTATTGGTTATTACGAGATCTGAGTAGCAATGGATCAACAAAGAGATGCAAGATGATGTGGCTTCAACGGTTATTCATATTTAAATTCAAATTTATGAGGGAAATCTAACTGCAAGTGATGGCATAGTGGAGCTAATTATAAGGCAACATAATCAGCGATCATGAGGAGCAGTTCGACGGTTGGAAATGCAGTTCGATGATCATCCTTGAGAAGTATAAATAGCAGAGAAGGCCTAGAAAAAGATCCCCAGACTCAGATTCAAAAAGCCAGTCTTATTCTACTTATTTTCCTTTCCAGTTTTACATTTCCAGTCTTACATTTCCTGTTCTTTACATTCCTGTACTTTAAATTTCAGCACTGCACTTCGTTTATAGGAGTAGTTTCAAGTAGTAGATTGTTGCTGTAAACCTCTACGAGGCTGAGTTTGGATTATTGTAAGTTTTTCATTTTAATGAAATATTTCAATTGTTCTTCATTTAATTGTTATCTTGCTTAATTCTCCTAAATCAAGCCACCAGTAAAAGTCTTCTTTATTGAGGCTGAAAGAACTAAAACACAATCGTCTGATAATTGGTTGGCAATTAATTTTCTGTAAGGATTGATTAATCCTTGCTGGCACGCTCGCAATTACAAAAATAACCTTCGAAAGTCAAAAAGCCAACATATATTTTTGGTACGCCCGGTGGGACTAATTGAAATGGCTAGACATAGGAGACAAGAAGAAAATGAACGCTTGGAAGAAGGCGTGGAAAGAGAGGTAGAGATACCTAATCTAGAAGATAATGTGATAATACATCCTGTGGAAACTCCCATTTTATCAGAACCTATGGTCGAACAGACCAGCACTTCAGAATAAGTACCACATGTTCATAATATTGGACGAGACCAAAGAATTGGACCATCCACTGTTCCATCTACTCAGCCAATAAATCCATGGGGTGGCCTAGTAGATGCCATGGGACATCAGTTAATAAACGCGATGGAAAGGTGGGCAACATCCTTTTTGGATTGAATGAATAACCACCAACCAACAAACGCAAGACACATGGAGGAAGTTTTAAATGTCCCTCAGCAAAGATTGGCTAGAGATAAACAGCCTATGCAAGTTAATGGACATTCTAATGGTCAAACTAGTAATCAGAATGAAAGACCATCACCTCAATCTTGGTACGAACCTATTTCGAGGCCTATAGCAGGTCAAAATGCCTCAGTACTTAACAGTGAAGCCATGCAAATTGGTGGATCTGGCCCAGTACAAGAAAATGGCATAAGAAAGATTCCAAATCCCATGTTCGAAGCCATACCTGGCACGAGGGGGTTCACTAATCCCTTATTCGAATTTATACCCGGGGGGTTGAAAGGTTGTCCTATAAATGAAAGAGACACAACACTTGTTCCAGCACCTTTCGCAGGTCCTTTCGCAGGATAGGCTTAAAGAGGTTACCCGCACCCCCAATAGCAACCTGCACCGCAGGCACAACCAGTCCCAAATATACCACCTTATGGACCAAGAGAACCATAGGCACAAGGTTGTCCACCAAATCCTGTGTTTGTCCCTCCAGTAGTGGTTCAGCAGGCACAAAATATGGTCCCTAGGGACCAAATTGCTGACATTGTTAGAGAGATGTGTAGACCGATGGCTCAGGGGGTCTAGACTCCTGTGTACAGGAAACCATACCCAGAATGGGTAGATAGGGTACATGAATACCCAAGAGGTTTCAGGATACCAGATTTTGCCCTTTTTTATGGGAATGGAAACCAATCAACAGTGGAGCATATTGCTAGGTTTGCTGCTCAATGCGGTGAATTTACTAATAATGACTATATGAAATTAAGGTTATTCCCAAATTCCTTAACTGGGGGAGCATTTGTATGGTATATTAACCTTACACCTGGCTCTATCCAAACGTGGCAACAAATGGACGAGGCATTTCATGCCCAATTCTTCCAATCGGAGCCAGAGGTTTCCATGGCAGACTTGGCAAGATTGAGTCAAAGGCCTGATGAGAAGGCTACCCAGTTTATTACCAGATTTAAAAGGGCTCGAAATAAATGTAGAGTCATCCTACCAGAGCCAGAATTCGTGAGATTGGCTCAAAATGGCTTAGAGTTTAGGCTTCGAAAGAAGTTTGACTCAACTGAGTTCAGAGACTTAGTGGAACTGACTTATAAGGTGTCTAGGTACGAAACATTACTAGAGGAGAAACAAGATCGAAATAATGCATCGTACAAGACATATTATAGAGATCCTAATTATGAGATTGATGCAGCAGAGATTGTGGGGAAAGAACCTGTGATCTGTAAAGCATTAATTCATAAGGATATAACAATTGACCAGCAGTTTAAAAAGAAAGACCTTTATAAGAAATACTCTTTCGATTTAACTAAGGCAGATGACATTTTTGATCATTTACTTGCAGCCAACTTCCTTAAGTTACCAAAAGGAGTCAAAATTCCATCTCCATATGAACTTAAAGGAAAAATATACTGTAAATGGCATGACTCTTGGTCTCACTCGACTAAAAACTGTATTGTTTTTCGAGACATGATCCAAGAACAAATTCGCAAAGGAAGCTTAAAATTCCCAGCTAAAACAGAAAAGACCATGGGGATCAACAGTAATCCATTTCCAGAAATTGGAGAGGTGGCAGCTAATGTCATTATGCCAGACTTCCAAAATTTGTCCTTGAAAGAATTGGAAGAAGTCAATGTGCAGATGCATGTTGCTAACCAAACAACTATCATGAAAGACACTTGTCACGACCCAAACCCGCCCTTATGGGTTTAGCACCGTAACCAGCCAGTAATCCATGATTACCAAAGGTCTGCTTAACAGTAATAACAGTAATACAGAATATAGGGGCTGACGGAAGCCAAAACAGTAAATGAAAGATGTCCAATGAGCTGTGACAGTCGGTATGCAAAAAGACTTTTCATAACATATTCACATACGGAAGAAAAGCGGTATGTACATACATCATATACAGACATTCAGGTTAGGGACCAAATCCCTACCATAACAGTACAGTACAAATCTATACAGTATTACAAAACAGAGACAGAAGGGTGAATTGAGACATCCCAAACGAGCCTAAGCTTGAACACACTTGGAACCTCGCAGTGAGGCACGTTGGTTGGCTTGACAAAAAAGGAGTTTAACCCAACGCTCCTAGCTCCGATCCGGTGCCTAGACACCTACATATATATATAAACAGTGAGCTAAAGCCCAGTGAATAACAACTGTGTTAAGAATGAATGTCCTTTCAGTCATTAAACAGTCATATCAGTCATTTAGAAACCATAGCAGTTATATATGGTACATCCAATAGCAAACAGTACAGTAGGTCTTAACAGACCGAACAGTCAGTTGATAGCCATCATATCAGTAAACAGTAGTGGTTCTAAACATGGAAACCGACAGAGATCTCTGTGACAGTAGCAGTAATAGTAAATTGCTATAGATGCCACGAATACAGTTTACAAATAGGACAAACATTCATTCATTAAACAATAATGTTTCAGTAAGCAGAACAGTTGATCATTCAGAAAATATTCATAATTGAATATATCTTTACAACATTGTTACTCACAGAGCACTGGGCTATAAGTAGCTAATGAGCGTCCTCGGATGCCAACCCTACACAGTTACAGAATGAACACACACTAAGTTACACACTTGGGTTTGATAACTTAACCCGTAACTTATCTTGGTGTGGTTCTACATCAATATCCTCCTTAAGATGCCTTAAACATGCCCTAGGAATGCCTAGGATAGAAAGAGGATGCAAAGATGTACCTTAAAGCACTTTTCAAAATTTGCTGAAAACAGGGGTCTCGCTTGAGCGTGACTTTCTATGCTCGAGCAGACATGCAGATAAAGGATCTCCGCTCAAGCGGGACTTTCCTCGCTCGAGCGGACTGCAAACATAGGCAAAAGTACTAGATGCATACAATTCACGCTCGATGGGCGCTCGACCTCCGCTCGAGCGTGAGACACAAGTCCTCGCTCGAGCGTGCATTCCCTCGCTCGAGCGGACTGTAAACACATGAAAAGTACTGGATACACGCATTTCACGCTCAAGCGTTACTTTCCCTACTCGAGCGGGATTCATGTACTCAGAGTGTACGCTCGAGCGTGGGTCCAAAATCTGGAATTTTCAGATTGAATCTCCAAGCTCAAATTCAACATTTAAAGCATCAAATTCGATTCCTTTGGGCCAATTTTCTGGAAAACACTTTAAAACCCATAATATGACATGCTTCAAAGATCAATTTGAAAAATCAAAACCCAAAGGTAGTTCAATTAAACACAAATCCAAACAAAACTTCAAGAACATAATGAACATATGACATGCAAGTGTTCAATTGAAATCAAAGCTTCCAATACATAATCAAATGAGTCGAAACTTCCAAAAACATGATGAATTCATGAACTATAATCAAGATATGGACATGCATGTAGCAATTTCCATGAAAATAACCTCAAAATGCTAGAACATGTACATGCATGCATGATTTAAGCTTCAATTCAACATTTTGAACCAATTCTAGACTCTAATCACCAAACTTCCATGAAACATGCAAGATACAACTTAAATACAAGTTCAAGAAGATGATTCTCCTACCTTAGGTCCTCAATTTCAAGAATGGAAGCTCAATTATGCAATCTACTATTCAATTCTTCTAATTCTCCAAGCAATTCTTGTTAAAACCAAGTTTTCTCCTAACTCTCTATCTCTCTCTCTAGTCGGTTTTGTCCAAGAAGATAGAGAATGATGCAACAAAATGATACAAATTCAAGTCTCAAGAGGTCTTATGAAGTGACCCACTAATGTGGCAAAAAGGTAATTAATGCAACTAATGTAATTCAACATTATTTAATCTAATTTAATCGCTCCAAATCACATTTCAATTAAACATACCATAAAATCACATAAATTCTAATTAGCATAAAACACTAATCAGTTTCGGATTCGGCTGCCGATAAGGCCTTCAATTTGCAATTTAAAACATAAAACATGAACAGATTATTTAGGCGCCGTTTGGTAACACTTACGTTTTCAGTTTTCAGTTTATATTTACAAAAATTTTAAAAACTCAAATAAAAACTTGTTTGGTAAATTTTTGATTTATAAATCAGTGGTCTCAGTTTATAAATTTAGCCAAAAAATGTAAACTCAAAAAATGTGTTTCCGTTTTGAGTTTTGAGTTTTTTTTTTTTTACCACCCAACACTAGCCACCACCTGCCACCATTTTCCACCACCGTCTTCCGCCACCACCACCCACCTGCCACCACCACCACCCACCAGCCGCCCACTAGCCACCACCACCCACCCCCGCCGCCACCACCACTGCCCACTTGCCACCCACCGCCACCACCATCGCCACCGCCACCCACCTGCCACCACCACCACCACACCACCACCCACCTGTCACCCACCGTCACCACCACCACCCACCCCACCACCCACCTGCCTGCCACCACACCCGCCACCCGCTTGCCACCACCACTCACCACCTGCCACCACCACCACCACCCATCACCGCCACCACCACCACCACCACCCGCCACCACCACCACCACCACCACCCGTTGCCACCACCACCACCACCACTCACTCACCACCATCCACCACCCACCACCGTCACTCACCCACCCACTACCGTCACTCACCCACCCACCACCACTACCACCACCCACCGCCACCAACCACCACCACCGCCATCCACCACCCACTTGCCACCACCATCAACCCACCCGTCACGGCTTTCCACCACCATCTTCCGCTGCCGCCACACCGCCACTTGCCAGCACTTTCCACCACCGTCTTCAACCACCACCATCCACCCACCCGCCACTTGCCAACACTTTCCACCACCGTCTTGTGCCACCATCACCCACCACCTGCCACCATTTTCCACCACCGTCTTCCACCACCACCACCAGCCATCATTTTCTACCACCGTCTTCCACCGCCACCACTCGTCACCACCCGCCACCCGCCATCACTTGCCATTTCTCACTCTTTTTTATATTTTTAAATTTTTTAAAATATTTTGTCTAAACCAAACGCGTTTGTAGTTTATGTTTTTCTAAAAATAAACAAAAATCAGTTTATAAAATTTTTGTAAATATAAACTGAAAACGTAAACGTTACCAAACAGGCCCTTAGCAGTCAAACAGATAGATTTGCATTTAAACTAATACACTCAATCAATCAGTTCAGAATTTCAGTCAGATCAGTTACTTAACATGCTTAACCACAGTTTAGCAGTAATCAGAGGTATATCAGTAAACAGTGGCGAGGGTTGTCACAATCTCCCCTCCTTACAAAGAGTTTGGTCCTCCAAACTCGAATTACCTTCGTTTTGGAAGAACACTGGATCCAGAGGGAACAGTTTAGGATAACTCTTCAACATATCGTCTTCCCTTTCCCAAGTGGCATAAACGCCACCATGGTTTTGCCAATCCACTTTCACTAACAGAATTTCTTTATTCCTCAATTTCTTGATTCGTCGATTTACAATCTGAAGAGGCCGTTCTTCATAAGTGTAGTCATCACTTAGCACTACACGAGTAGGCTCAATCACCTGGAAGGGATCCCGAAGATAATCCCTCAACATTGAAATATGGAAGACATTATGCATATGCTCCATTTCAGGAGGAAGCGCTACTTGATACGCCACCGAATTAATCTTTTCAATAATCTCATACGGCCCGACATATCTCGGCGCTAGCTTACCCTTAACTCCAAAACGAGTCTGCCCTTTCATTGGTGTCACTTTAACAAAAACATGATCACCTACTTCATATTCCCTGTCTCGCCTTCGGACATCCGCATAACTTTTCTGTCGGCTTTGTGCAGTTTTCAATCTCTGTTGAATCAGTTTCACTTTTTCGATAGTCTCATATACAATTTCGGGCCCAAGCAAAGGCCCATCTCCAACTTCTGCCCAGCAGATGGGAGATCGACATTTTCTGCCATACAAAGCCTCGAAAGGCGCCATTCCAATGCTCGAGTGAAAGTTGTTATTGTAGGCAAACTCAGCTAAAGGTAAATGACTTTCCCAATTTCCTTGGAAATCAAGAACACACATCTGTAGTAAATCTTCTAGAGTCTGGATGGTTCTTTCTGACTGGCCATCCGTCTGAGGATGGTATGCACTACTTAGTCTCAGTTCAGTACCCAATGCAGTTTACAGACTTTGCCAAAATCTCGATGTGAACTTCGAGTCCCTATCAGAAACAATGGACACAGGCACTCCATGCAATCTAACAATCTCATCTATATAAATTGTAGCCAATTTGTCCGCATTATAGATTGTTTTGACAGGTAAGAAGTGAGCAGATTTAGTCAATCTATCAACAATAACCCAATTTAAGTCCATACCTTTACTAGAGCGAGGTAAACCAACAATGAAATCCATAGTAATATGTTCCCATTTCCATTCCGGTATTGGTAAGGGTTGCAGTAAGCCTGCGGGTCGTTGATGTTCAGCTTTAACTTGTTGGCAATAAAGACATTTCGATACAAAGTCAGCAATCTCTTTCTTCATTCCCGGCCACCAGAAATTCAGTTTCAAGTCTTGGTACATTTTTGTATTTCCTGGATGGATAGACAATTTCGAATTGTGGCCCTCTTGCAGAATTCTTCTTTTCAGTTCAGAATCATTCGGTACACACAACCTTCCCTAGAATTTCAACACATTGTTCTCAAATTTGAAATCTGGCCTCGGTTTAGATTCTTGTTCATCAATGATCTTTTTCAAAAAGTCATCCTGTTGCTGTTTCTCTTTAATTTCCTCAATCAGTGCCGGTTAAGCAGAAATAGCGGCTAAGGTTCCACCTTGTTCACGCAAAACAATTTCAACCTCAAATTTTTCAAGGTTACATAGCAATTCTTTCTGCCCGATGAGTAAACAAGCTAAATTTCCAACTGATTTCCGACTCAGTGCATCAGCAACGGTGTTAGCTTTCCCCGGATGGTACAAAATTTGCAGGTCATAATCTTTTATTATTTCTAACCATCTCCGCTGCCTCATGTTCAATTCTTTCTGTGTGAAGAAATATTTCAAGCTCTTGTGATCTGTATACACTTCACATGTTGCCCCATAAAGATAGTGACGCCAGATTTTCAATGCAAATACCACTGCAGCAAGTTCTAGATCATGAGTGAGGTAGTTCTTTTTATGCGGTCTCAGTTGTCGGGAAGCATATGCAATAACTTTACCATTCTGCATCAAAACACATCCCAAACCCTTATAAGAAACATCACTAAATATGGTAAATCCATCCGTACCTGAGGGTAAGGTGAGAATCGGTGCAGTCACAAGTCGGGTTTTCAATTCTTGAAACGCTGATTCTCTCTGATCGATCCAGTCAAATGGTTTTCCTTTTTGAGTCAACTGAGTCAATGGTAGGGCAATTTTGGAGAAATCCTTCACAAATCTTCTGTAGTATCCGGCTAAGCCTAAGAAACTTCGGACTTCTGTAACATTTGTCGGTCTAGGCCAACTTACCACTGCTTCAATTTTTTACGGATCAACTGAAATTCCATCCTTACTAATTACATGTCCCAAAAACATAACATTATCAAGCCAAAATTCACATTTAGTCAGTTTTGCATAGAGTTTCTGTTCTCTTAAGGTCTGTAAGGCAATGTTCAAATGACGTTCATGTTTTTCCTTGCTTTTGGAATAAATCAAAATGTCATCTATGAATACAACTACAAATTCGTCGAGGAAATGTTTAAAAATTCTGTTCATAAGGTCCATAAATGCAGCAGGTGCATTAGTAACTCCGAAAGGCATAACAAGGAATTCGTAATGTCCATACCTCGTTCGAAAGGCAGTCTTTTTAATGTCCTCTGGTTTGACTTTCAACTGGTGGTATCCAGATCTAAGGTCAATTTTAGAGAAAACCTGGGCATCCTGTAACTGGTCAAACAAATCGTCAATTCGAGGCAATGGATATTTGTTTTTCACTGTTACCTTATTCAGTTCACGGTAGTCAATGCAAAGTCTCAGTGAGCCGTCTTTCTTTTTCACAACCAAAATTGGAGCACCCCACGATGAAGTACTGGGCCTAATGAACTTCTTATCTAACAGTTCCTGCAGCTGAATTTTCAATTCTTTCAGTTCGATAGGTGCCATTCTGTAAGGAGCTTTAGATACTGGCTGTGTACCCGGAATCACATCAATAGTGAACTTAATCTCCCTATCAATCAAATCCCTTGGCAAATCATCTGGAAAAACATCTGGGAATTCTCTAACTATAGGAATACTTTCCACATTAATTTTAGCATCAGTAGGTACAGTCAATACACAACACAGATACCCTTTACACCCCTTTTTAATGAGTTTAAAAGCTTTCATGGACGAAATCAGATACGGGGGAGGTACTACTCCAACTCCGTTAAACACAAATTCAGGCAATCCAGGTGGACGGAAAATAACTTGTTTCGTTACACAGTCTATGGTAGCATGATATTTTGTTAACCAGTCCATTCCCAATATTACATCAAAATGGTCAATGTTCAAAGGCAGTAAATCAATATACAAATGCACATCCCCAACAATAATTTCGCGTGCAGGGTACATATAAGCACAAGTCATGGATCCCTGTAACAACCCTCGTCACTGTTTACCGATTAGCTACCGAATACTGCTAAACTGAGACTGATTATGACTAATAATCGGATTGATCGAAATACTGAACTGACTGACTGAAATCCGAAACTGATTGATTGACTGTATCTGTTTCAATGCATTTCCTATCTGTTGATTGTTAATTGATCTGTTCATGTTTTATGCTTAAATTGCAAATTGAAGGCCTTATCGGCGGCCGAATCTGAAATTGATTGATGTTCTGTATTAACTAGATTTTATGTGAATTTATGGTATATTTAATTGAAAAGTGATTTAGTATGATTAAATTAGATTAAATATTGATAAATTGTAAGTTGGTTTTAATTACAACTTTGCCATTTTGAGTGGGCCACTATCTAACATCTATAGGAGCCTTATTACACTTGAACTAAACATTTCATCAGCCACATTCTCTTATTATTGCCGACCAAGAGAGAGAGAAAGTGAGAGACTTGAGTTCACTTGTAGATTTGCTTGGAAATTGAAGGATTTGAAGTATAGATTGCATAGTTGAGCTTGTTCATCTTGCATTCAAGACTTAGGTATGAATTTCAACCTCTCATTATTGTCTTTAAGGTTGATTCTTACAAGGTTCATGTCAAATTGTAGAGCTAAGGCATGATTTAGTCTAAAAATGTTGATTTGTAGCTTGAATCTTGCATGAATGTGTATATTGAAGAGTTTTAAGTTTGGTTTCATGGAAATCTTGCATGCATGTCTATCTTTTGATCATAATCCATGATTTCACCAAGTTCTTGAAGAAATGAGCTCAATTGAGCAAGCATTGAAGCTTTAAATTGGTTTGAATGCATGCACGTCATGTTTGAAGATTGCTCATGAAAAATGGGTTTGAAATTGAGTTTGTTTGAAACACCCTTGGGCTTTGATTTTATAAATTGAGCTTCAAATCATGTCATTCTATGTGTTTACAAATGTTTTCCAGAAATTTAGCCCAAGAGGATCGATTTTAGTGCATTTAAACATGAGTTTTAAACTTGGAGTTCGAATCTGGATTTTCCAGATTTTGGTCGTCCGCTCGAGCGGGGTTAGTGGCGCTCGAGCGGGGAATTCGAGCTCCCAGCATCTTGCACTGTTTGACAGTACGCTCGAACGGAGGATTTACGCTCGAGCGGGATAGTGTGTCTTACGCTCGAGCGGGTGTCGAGCGCCCAATCGAGCGTGAATTTCAGCTATCCAGTACTTTTTGGTCCGCTCGAGCGGGTAAGTTGACGCTCGAGCGGGTACCTTTGTTTGCCTATACGCTCGAGCGGGTTAACCTGCGCTCGAACGGGGACCTGTTTCACTAAAAATTCTGAAACTGTTTTCTCAGTGCATCTTTACATCCTCTTTCCATCCTAGGCATTCCTAGGGCATATTTAAGGCATCTTAATGAGGATATAGATGTAGAACACACCGAGGCAAATTAGGGATTAAGTTATCGTCTTTTCCAACTGTGTAGCTTAGTGTGTGTTCAATCTGTAACTGTGTAGGGTTGGCTTTCCGAGGAGCGCTCTACTAGCTTAGCCGCACCTCAGATGTGAGTAACAACTGTGTAAAGATATGTTCAAAAATGATTACCTTCTGAACAATTGAACTGATCTGTTTTCTGAACTGTTACTGTTAACTGAATGAATGTATGTCCTATATTCTGAACTGTACTGTGGCATCCTTAGCAACTACTGTTACTGACTGTTACTGTTACAGAGATCTCTGTCGGTTTCCTTGTTGGAACCACTACTATTTACTGATTGATGGCCATCATTGACTGTTCGGTCTTTTAAGACCTACTGTTTACTGTTATGCTAATGGATGTACCACATATAACTGTTTACTGTACTGAACAACTGATATACTGATTGAAATGAACTGTTTTCATTACTGTAAGGACATTCATTCTAAACCCCTTTACGCATTATGTTATTCACTGGGCTTTAGCTCACTGCTCATATATATATGTAAGTATACAGGCACCAGACCGGAGCTAGGAGCGTCGGGGTAGACTCCCAGTTTTGTCAAGCCAACCACTGTGCCTCACTGCGAGGTTCCGAGCCTGCCAAGCTATGGCTTAGGGGTGTTTTTTTATTTCCCCTGTCTGTTTCTGTGTCTGTTTTGTACGACTGTATAGACTGTCACTGTACTGTTTAATAGGGATTTGGTCCCTGTTCTGAGTGATTGTAATTATTGTACATACTGTTTGTCTATGACTGCATATATGTATGAAAAATCTTTTTGCATACAGACTGTCACAGCTCATTGGACATTGTTTATTTACTGTATTGGCTTCCGCCATGCCCCTGTACTCTGTTTTACTGTATTACTGTTAAGTAGGCCTTCGGTAATCTCGGATTACTGGCCGGTTACGGTGCTAAACCCATAGGGGCGGGTTTAGGTCGTAACAGAGTGGTATCAGAGCGATACTTAACCACGAGTTATACCGCACACACGTGTCCAAATGAGCTATAGGGAATCCTAGAAAAGCAAATAGGGCATCGCATGAGCATGAAAAGTGTGTGTGGACATGACTGAATATATGTTAATGTGATAAACTGTTTAAGTGTGCAACTGCTTATGTTGATAACTGTTATAACTGCTTATAGTGAAATGGATAATACAAGAACTGCAAATGAATCTGAATCCTCATCCTCTGAGGCAAGAATGGCAAGACTGGAAAGAATGATAGAACTGATAACTGAAAGATTAGATCAACAACAGAACCAACAGCCCCCACATCCTCCTCCGGTACAGCCGGAACAGAATGTGAATGTTAATGATGGGGACATAATTGCTCTCACCCAGAAGTTCAGCAAACTGAAACCGCCATCCTTTCAAGGAGGCCTTGAACCATTGAAAGCTGAAGCATGGGTTTTGGAGACCGAAAAATTGTTTGAGGTGTTTCCGTGCTCGGAGGCACATAAAGTACTGTTGGCCACCTTCACTTTGCAAGAAGAGGCTAGAAGGTGGTGGATGCTTACCCGTGATGACAACACTGCTATGACTTGGGCTCAATTCAAAGTAGCCTTCTTTGAAAAGTACTTCCCTCAGTGTGTCAGGGACAGGAAGGTGACTGAATTTGAACAGCTAAGACAGGGCACAATGTCTGTTGCTGAATATGAAGCAAAGTTCACCGGGCTTGCTAGATATACACCACACATGGTGGACACTGATTACAAGACGGCCAGAAGGTTTGAAGGCGGCCTAAATGTTGCAATACTCGACAGAATAAGTGTTCTGAAATTACCGACTTATGTGAATGTTCTTGACCGAGCCTTGATGGCTGAAGCGAACATCGAAGCACTGAAAACTGAAACACCAGCGTCTGAATGGCGTGGTAAAAGGCAGAATTTTAAATTCAAGAAAGGCAAGCATAACCCATTGAACAAGAAACAGAATACGGAGACAACAACTAGCCCAGCCAAGGGAGTGTTTCTATACCACCCTGTTCCGAATGTGGTAAGAACCATAAGGGAGTTTGTTATAAACTATCTGGTGCTTGTTACAGGTGTGGCAAGGTGGGCCACATGGTTAAAGACTGCCCTTCTGCTCCACAGGCCAATAGTAAAGCTGCAGGCAGCGCCGCAGCATCAACTATTGCACCAAAACTGAACCCCAAAGCTACCGGGAAAGAGCCTATGAGGCAGGGCTGAGTGTTCGCCCTAGTACCGGGAGATGTACAAAATACTGAGACCGTTGTGTCAGGTATCCTCTCTATTTGTACTCAAAATGCATATGTACTGATTGATTCGGGGTCTACACATTCTTATGTATCGCATGCTTTTTCGCGAAAATTGAATAGACCCTTAGAACCTATAAACTATCTGTTAGCTGTATCATCACCTGTTGGGGGATCTATGACCTGTGCATATATGTACCCTGCTTGTGAAATTATTGTTGGAGATGCACATCTGTTTATTGATTTACTGCCACTGAACATTGATCATTTTGATATTATATTGGGGATGGACTGGTTAACGAAATATCATGCCACCATAGACTGTGTAACGAAATAAGTAGTTTTCCGTCCGCTGGGTTTACCTGAATTTGTGTTTAATGGGGTTGGAGTGGTACCTCCCCCGTATTTGATTTCATCTGTGAAAGCCGTTAAACTGATTAGAAAGGGTTGTAAAGGGTATCTGTGTTCTGTATTGACTGTGTTTACTGATGATAATGCTAATGTGAACAGTATTCCCATAGTCCGGGAATTCCCAGATGTGTTTCCAGATGATCTGCCAGGGAATTTGATTGACAGGGAGGTTGAATTCACCGTTGATGTGATTTCGGGTACCCAGCCAGTGTCTAAAGCTCCTTATCGAATGGCTCCAACTGAACTGAAAGTGCAACTGCAAGAACTGTTAGACAAAAAGTTCATCAGGCCTAGTACTTCACTGTGGGGCGCACCTGTCTTGTTTGTGAAAAAGAAAGACGGCTCACTGAGACTGTGTATTGACTACCGTGAACTGAACAAGGTAACTGTGAAAAATAAATACCCATTGCCTCGTATTGATGACTTATTTGATCAGTTACAGGGTGCTCAAGTGTTTTCTAAGATTGATCTCAGATCAGGATATCACCAGCTGAAAGTTAAACCAGAAGACATTGATAAAACTGCTTTTCGAACGAGGTATGGACATTACGAATTTTTAGTTATGCCCTTTGGAGTTACCAATGCACCTGCTGCATTTATGGACCTCATGAACAGAATCTTTAAACCATACTTTGATGACTTTATTGTTGTATTCATTGATGACATTCTGATTTATTCCAAAAGTATAGAAGAACATGAACATCATCTGAGACTTGCCCTACAGACCCTAAGAGAACAAAAACTCTATGCTAAACTGTCTAAATGTGAATTCTGGCTTGACCATGTTATGTTTTTGGGACATGTTATTAGCAAAGATGGGATTTCAGTTGATCCGCAAAAAATTGAAGCTGTAGTGAACTGGCCTAGACCAACAAATGTGACAGAAGTCCGAAGCTTTTTGGGTTTGGCTGGATATTACAGAAGATTTGTCAAAGATTTCTCCAAAATTGCCTTACCATTGACTCAATTGACTCAGAAGGGGATATCATTTGACTGGACTGACCAAAGGGAATCCGCATTCCAAGAGTTGAAAACTCGACTCGTGACTGCACCAGTTCTTACCTTACCTTCAGGTACGGATGGTTATACTGTATTTAGTGATGCTTCTCATAAGGGTTTGGGGTGTGTTTTAATGCAGAATGAGAGAGTAATTGCCTATGCTTCCCGACAACTGAGACCGCACGAAAAGAACTACCCGACCCATGACTTGGAACTTGCCGCAGTAGTGTTTGCACTAAAAATCTGGCGTCACTACCTATATGGGGCGACATGTGAGGTGTATACAGATCATAAGAGTCTGAAGTACTTCTTCACACAGAAAGAACTGAATATGAGGCAGCGGAGATGGCTAGAACTGATTAAAGACTATGACCTACAGATTTTGTACCATCCGGGAAAAGCCAACACTGTTGCCGATGCACTGAGCCGGAAATCAATTAGCAATTTAGCCTGTTTGCTCACTGGACAGAAAGAGTTGCTTTGTGACCTTGAAAAATCTAAAATTGAAGTTGTTTTGAGAGAACAAGGTGGAACAGTAGCTGCTATTTCTGCTCAACCGGCATAGATTAAAGAAATTAAAGAGAAACAGCAACTGGATGACTTCTTGAAGAAGATCATCGAAGAAAGAGAATCTAAACCGAGACCGGGTTTCAAATTTGAGAATAATGTACTGAAATTTCAAGAAAGACTGTGTGTACCGAATGATTCTGAATTGAAAAGAAGAGTTCTGCAAGAGGGCCACAATTCAAAATTTTCTATCCATCCAGGGAATACGAAAATGTACCAAGATTTGAAGTTGAATTTCTGGTGGCCGGGAATGAAGAAAGAAATTGTTGATTTTGTATCAAAATGTCTTCATTGCCAGCAAGTCGAAACAGAACATCAACGACCCGCAGGCTTACTGCAACCCTTACCCATACCGGAGTGGAAATGGGAACATATCACGATGGATTTTATCGTTGGGTTACCTCGCTCCAGAAAAGGTATGGACTCTATTTGGGTTATAGTTGATAGACTGACTAAATCTGCACACTTCTTACCTGTCAAGACAATTTATAATGCGGACAAATTGGCTATACTCTATATTGATGAAATTGTTAGACTGCATGGAGTGCCTGTGTCTATTGTTTCTGACAGGGATTCGAAGTTTACATCGAGATTTTGGCAAAGCTTACAGACTGCATTGGGTACTGAACTAAGACTGAGTAGTGCCTATCATCCTCAGACAGATGGCCAGTCAGAAAGGACCATCCAGACTCTAGAGGATTTATTGAAAATGTGTGTCCTTGATTTTCAAGGAAACTGGGAAAGCCATTTGCCATTAGCTGAATTCGCCTACAACAACAGCTATCATTCAAGTATTGGTATGGTGCCTTTCGAGGCATTGTATGGCAGAAAATGTAGATCTCCGATTTACTGGGCAGAAGTTGGAGATGGGCCTTTGCTTGGGCCCGAGATTGTTTATGAAACGACTGAGAAAGTGAAATTGATACAACAGAGACTGAAAACTGCACAGAG
Source organism: Camellia japonica (assembly GCA_030407325.1). NCBI lineage: Eukaryota > Viridiplantae > Streptophyta > Magnoliopsida > Ericales > Theaceae > Camellia > Camellia japonica. The sequence continues at coordinate 171,315,224 of JAPPVO010000016.1, forward strand.
CCGACAGAAAAGTTACGCAGATGTCAAAAGGCGAGACAGGGAATATGAAGTGGGTGATCACGTTTTTGTGAAAGTGACACCGATGAAAGGCCAGACTCGTTTTGGAGTCAAAGGCAAGTTAGCGCCAAGATATGTCGGACCGTATGAGATTATTGAGAAAATCAATCCGGTGGCGTATCAAGTTGCGCTTCCTCCTGAAATGGAGCATATGCATAATGTGTTCCATATCTCTATGTTGAGGGACTACCTCCGGGATCCTTTTCATGTGATAGAGCCGACTCGTGTAGTGCTGAGTGATGACTACACTTACGAAGAACGGCCCATACAGATTGTAAACAGACGGATTAAGAAGTTGAGAAACAAAGAAATCCCGTTGGTGAAAGTCGACTGGCAAAACCATGGTGGCATGTATGCCACTTGGGAAAGGGAAGATGACATGGCTAAAAGATATCCTGAACTGTTCCCACTGAATCCTGTTTTCTTCCAGACTGAAGGTAACTCGAGTTTAGAGGACTAAACTCTTTTTAAGGAGGGGAGACTGTAACAACCCTCGTCACTATTTACCGATTAGCTACCGAATACTGCTAAACTGAGACTGATTATGATTAATAATCGGATTGATCGAAATACTAAACTGACTGACTAAAATCCGAAACTGATTGATTGACTGTATCTGTTTTAATGCATTTCCTATCTGTTGATTGTTAATTGATCTGTTCATGTTTTATGCTTAAATTGCAAATTGAAGGCCTTATCGGCGGTCGAATCTGAAATTGATTGATGTTCTGTATTAACTAGATTTTATGTGAATTTATGGTATATTTAATATAAAAGTGATTTAGTATGATTAAATTAGATTAAATATTGATAAATTGTAAGTTGGTTTTAATTACAATTTTGCCATTTTAAGTGGGCCACTATCTAACATCTATAGGAGCCTTATTACACTTGAACTAAACATTTCATCAGCCACATTCTCTTATTATTGCCGACCAAGAGAGAGAGAAAGTGAGAGACTTGAGTTCACTTGTAGATTTGCTTGGAAATTGAAGGATTTGAAGTATAGATTGCATAGTTGAGCTTGTTCATCTTGCATTCAAGACTTAGGTATGAATTTCAACCTCTCATTGTTGTCTTTAAGGTTGATTCTTACAAGGTTCATGTCAAATTGTAGAGCTAAGGCATGATTTAGTCTAAAAATGTTGATTTGTAGCTTGAATCTTGCATGCATGTGTATATTGAAGAGTTTTGAAGTTTGGTTTCATGGAAATCTTGCATGCATGTCTATCTTTTGATCATAATCCATGATTTCACCAAGTTCTTGAAGAAATGAGCTCAATTGAGCAAGCATTGAAGCTTTAAATTGGTTTGAATGCATGCACGTCATGTTTGAAGATTGCTCATGAAAAATGGGTTTGAAATTGAGTTTGTTTGAAACACCCTTGGGCTTTGATTTTATAAATTGAGCTTCAAATCATGTCATTCTATGTGTTTACAAATGTTTTCCAGAAATTTAGCCCAAGAGGATCGATTTTAGTGCATTTAAACATGAGTTTTAAACTTGGAGTTCGAATCTGGATTTTCCAGATTTTGGTCGTCCGCTCGAGCGGGGTTAGTGGCGCTCGAGCGGGGAATTCAAGCTCCCAGCATCTTGCACTGTTTGACAGTACGCTCGAGCGGAGGATTTACGCTCGAGCGAGATAGTGTGTCTTACGCTCGAGCGGGTGTCGAGTGCCCAATCGAGCGTGAATTTCACATATCCAGTACTTTTTGGTCCACTCGAGCGGGTAAGTTGACGCTTGAGCGGGTACCTTTGTTTGCCTATACGCTCGAGCGGGTTAACCTGCGCTCGAGCGAGGACCTGTTTCACTAAAAATTCTGAAACTGTTTTCTGAGTGCATCTTTACATCCTCTTTCCATCCTAGGCATTCCTAGGGCATATTTAAGGCATCTTAATGAGGATATAGATGTAGAACACACCGAGGCAAATTAGGGATTAAGTTATCGTCTTTCCCAACTGTGTAGCTTAGTGTGTGTTCAATCTGTAACTGTGTAGGGTTGGCTTTCCGAGGAGACGCTCTAGCTTACTGTAGCCCAGAACTCTGTGAGTAACAACTGTGTAAAGATATGTTCAAAAATGATTACCTTCTGAACAATTGAACTGATCTGTTTTCTGAACTGTTACTGTTAACTGAATGAATGTATGTCCTATATTCTGAACTGTACTGTGGCATCCTTAGCAACTACTGTTACTGACTGTTACTGTTACAGAGATCTCTGTCGGTTCCCTTGTTGGAACCACTACTGTTTACTGATTGATGGCCATCATTGACTGTTCGGTCTTTTAAGACCTACTGTTTACTGTTATGCTAATGGATGTACCACATATGACTGTTTACTGTACTGAACAACTGATATACTGATTGAAATGAACTGTTTTCATTACTGTAAGGACATTCATTCTAAACCCCTTTACGCATTATGTTATTCACTGGGCTTTAGCTCACTGCTCATATATATATGTAGGTGTACAGGCACCAGACCGGAGCTAGGAGCGTCGGGGTAGACTCCCAGTTTTGTCAAGCCAACCACTGTGCCTCACTGCGAGGTTCCGAGCCTGCCAAGCTATGGCTTAGGGGTGTTTTTATTTCCCCTGTCTGTTTCTGTGTCTGTTTTGTACGACTGTATAGACTGTCACTGTACTGTTTAATAGGGATTTGGTCCCTGTTCTGAGTGATTGTAATATTGTACATACTGTTTGTCTATGACTGCATATATGTATGAAAAATCTTTTTGCATACAGACTGTCACAGCTCATTGGACATTGTTTATTTACTGTATTGGCTTCCGCCATGTCCCTGTACTCTGTTTTACTGTATTACTATTAAGCAGGCCTTCGGTAATCTCGGATTACTGGCCGGTTACGGTGCTAAACCCATAGGGGCGGGTTTGGGTCGTGACAATCCCCCAACAGGTGAAGATACAGCTAACAAACAATTCATGGGTTCCAATGGTCTATTTAGTTTTCGCGAAAAGCATGCGAGACATATGAATGTGTAGACCCCGAATCAATCAGACCATAAGCATTTTGAGCACAAATGGAGAGTATACCTGACACAACGGTCTCGGTATTCTGCACATCTCCCAGTATAAGCACAAACACTCGGCCTTGCCTTATAGGCTCTTTTCCGGTAGCTTTCGGATTTGGTTTCGGTGCAACAGTTGATGCTGCGGCGCTGGCTGCAGCTTTACTATTGCCCTGAGGAGCAAAAGGGCAATCTTTGACCATGTGGCGCACCTTAAATGGAGAGTATACCTGACACAACGGTCTCAGTATTCTGCACATCTCCCGGTACAAGCGCAAACACTCAGCCTTGCCTCATAGGCTCTTTTCCGGTAGCTTTCGGATTTGGTTTCGGTGCAACAGTTGATGCTGCAGCGCTGGCTGCAGCTTTACTCTTGCCCTGAGGAGCAGAAGGGCAATCTTCGACCATGTGGCCCACCTTGCCACACCTGTAACAAGCACCTGAAATTTTATAACAAATCCCTTTATGCCTCTTACCACATTCAGAACAGGGCGGTATGGAACTATTTCCCTGACTGGAACTGGTTATTGACCCCGTATTTTGCTTTTTGTTCAATGGGCTGTTCCAGTCTTTCTTAAATTTAAAACCCCGTCTCTTACCGTGCCATTCAGTCGCTGGTGTTTCAGTCTGTTTTAATGCCTCGATGTTTGACTCAGCCATTATTGCTCGGTCAAGAACATCCACGTATTTCAGTAACTTCAGAACATTTATCCTGTCAAGTATTTCAACATTAAGGCCGCCTTCAAACTTCCTGGCCTTTTTGTAATCAGTATCCACCATGTGTGGTGCATATCTGGCGAGTTCAATAACCTTTGATTCATACTCTGCCACTGACATAGTACCTTGTTTCAATTGTTCAAACTCAGTCACTTTGCAGTCCTTGACACACTAAGGGAAGTATTTCTCAAAGAAGGCTCCCTTAAATTGAGCCCAAGTCATAACAATGTCGGTGTCACGGATAAGCATCCACCACCGTCTAGCTTCCTCTTGCAAACTAAAGGTAGCCAATAGCACCTTATGTGCTTCAGAACACGAAAATACCTCGAACAATTTCTCTATTTCTAGCACCCATGCTTCAGCCTTTAACGGTTCAAGGCCTCCCTGAAAGGATGGTGGTTTCATTTTGCTGAACTTCTGTGTTAGAGCAATTATGTCATCATTCACATTCGGTTCCGGCTGTACCGGAGGAGGTGGGGGCTGTTGGTTCTGTTGTTGCCTTAAGGCCTCAGTCAGCAGTTCAACTGTTCTTTCTAATCCCGTCATTCTGGCGTCAGATGATTCAGTTTCATCAGTAGTTCTTGCATTTTTCATTTCAGTATAGGCAATTATGGCAATAATAAACATAGGCAGTTGCTTACTTAAACACATTAGCACATTAGTACATACATTCATGTCATGGCCACACACACTTTTTCAATGCTCATGCAATGCCCTAATCGCTTTTCTAGGACATCCTATAGCTCATTTGGACACGTGTGTGCGGTATAACTCGTGGTTTGATATCGCTCTGATACCACTCTGTCACGACTCAAACCCGCCCCTATGGGTTTAGCACCGTAACCGGCCAGTAATCCATGATTACCAAAGGTCTGCTTAACAGTAGTAACAGTAATACAGAATACAGGGGCTGGCAGAAACCAAAACAGTAAATGAAAGATGTCCAATGAGCTGTGACAGTCGGTATGCAAAAAGACTTTTCATAACATATTCACATACGGAAGAAAAGCGGTATGTACATACATCATATACAGGCATTCAGGTTAGGGACCAAATCCCTACCATAACAGTACAGTACAAATCTATACAGTATTACAAAACAGAGACAGAAGGGTGAATTGAGACACCCCAAATGAGCCTAAGCTTGAACACACTTAGAACCTCGCAGTGAGGCACGTTGGTTGGCTTGACAAAAAAGGAGTTTAACCCAACGCTCCTAGCTCCGATCCGGTGTCTAGACACCTACATATATATATAAACAGTGAGCTAAAGCCCAGTGAATAACAACTGTGTTAAGAATGAATGTCCTTTCAGTCATTAAACAGTCATATCAGTCATTTAGAAACCATAGCAGTTATATGTGGTACATCCAATAGCAAACAGTACAGTAGGTCTTAACAGACCGAACAGTCAGTTGTTAGCCATCATATCAGTAAACAGTAGTGGTTCCAAACACGGAAACCGACAGAGATCTCTGTGACAGTAGCAGTAACAGTAAATTGCTATGGATGCCACAAATACAGTTTACAAATAGGACAAATATTCATTCATTAAACAATAACGTTTCAATAAGCAAAACAGTTGATCATTTAGAAAATATTCATAATTGAACATATCTTTACAACATTGTTACTCACAGAGCACTGGGTTATAAGCAGCTAATGAGCGTCCTCGGATGCCAACCCTACACAGTTACAGAATGAACACACACTAAGTTACACACTTGGGTTTGATAACTTAACCTCTAACTTATCTTGGTGTGATTCTACATCAATATCCTCCTTAAGATGCCTTAAACATGCCCTAGGAATGCCTAGGATGGAAAGAGGATGCAAAGATGTACCTTAAAGCACTTTTTAAAATTTGCTGAAAATAGGGATCTCGCTTGAGCGTGGCTTTCTACACTCGAGCGGACATGTAGATAAAGGATCTCTGCTCGAGCGGGACTTTCCTCGCTCGAGCGGACTGCAAACATAGGCAAAAGTACTGGATGCATGCAATTCACGCTCAATGGGCGCTCGACCTCCGCTCGAGCGTGCATTCCCTCGCTCGAGCGGACTGTAAACACATGAAAAGTACTGGATACACGCATTTCACGCTCGAGCGTTACTTTCCCTGCTCGAGCAGGATTCATGTACTCAGAATGTACGCTCAAGTATGGAGTCTTACGCTCGAGCGTGGGTCCAAAATCTGGAATTTCCAGATTGAATCTCCAAGCTCAAATTCAACATTTAAAGCATCAAATTCGATTCCTTTGGGCCAATTTTCTGGAAAACACTTTAAAACCCATAATATGACATGTTTCAAAGATCAATTTGAAAAATCAAAGCCCAAAGGTAGTTCAATTAAACACAAATCCAAACAAAACTTCAAGAACATGATGAACATATGACATGCAAGTGTTCAATTGAAATCAAAGCTTCCAATACATAATCAAATGAGTCGAAACTTCCAAAAACATGATGAATTCATGAACTATAATCAAGATATGGACATGCATGTAGCAATTTCCATGAAAACAACCTCAAAATGCTAGAACATGTACATGCATGCATGATTTAAGCTTCAATTCAACATTTTGAACCAATTCTAGACTCTAATCACCAAACTTCCATGAAACATGCAAGATACAACTTAAATACAAGTTCAAGAAGATGATTCTCCTATCTTAGGTCCTCAATTTCAAGAATGGAAGCTTAATTATGCAATCTACTCTTCAATTTTTCTAATTCTCCAAGCAATTCTTGTTGAAACCTAGTTTTCTCCTAACTCTTTCTCTCTCTCTAGTCGGTTTTGTCCAAGAAGATAGAGAATGATGTAACAAAATGATACAAATTCAAGTCTTAAGAGGTCTTATGAAGTGGCCCACTAATGTGGCAAAAAGGTAATTAATGCAACTAATGTAATTCAACATTATTTAATCTAATTTAATCGCTCCAAATCACATTTCAATTAAACATACCATAAAATCACATAAATTCTAATTAGCATAAAACACTAATCAGTTTCGGATTCGGCCACCGATAAGGCCTTCAATTTGCAGTTTAAAACATAAAACATAAACAGATCATTTAGCAGTCAAGCAGATAGATTTGCATTTAACCTAATACACTCAATCAATCAGTTCAGAATTTCAGTCAGATCAGTTACTTAACATGCTTAACCACAGTTTAGCAATAATCAGAGGTATATCAGTAAACAGTGGCGAGGGTTGTCACAACACTGGAAATCTACTAGATATTGGACAAGGTTTCTCACACCAGAGGGAAGACTCTGATGAAGAAGCACTGGATGACGATTCTTTAGAGGCAGCTGTAATGCAAAGGATGTGTCCCAGGTGCAGACTGAGTTATAAGTGGTTAAAAGGGCTTCCAATTGATGGGAAGGAATATTATAGGGTTGTGCAGAGACGTCCTAAACCAACCAATGCTTATAACAAAAGGCCATATCCAACTAGTGGTAGGCAGCAGCCATTAATGGTTGAGCCAACAGCTGATAGAATGCATTCTAACGGCAAGAGACCTTTATATGAGTCCAGGCTACCTAATTACTACAGAATGGAGAGCAGTCATTCTGAAAGGAGACTGGAGAAGGGTTCAATTCATGGGATCAAAGCGAGAGATTGGCCCCCTAGACCAGCCTCACGCAAGACAGAAAGTGGCCCCCTTCATCAAAGGCCTAAGTTAGGCCCAAAACATGAAGTCAGAACCAAGCAATGGCCTTCACAGCCAGCTTCGAAGTTAGCTTCGAAGGAAGAAAGGAACAGTTCAACATCTGGGTCAGTAAGTTCGTGGGTACCTGGAGTTCCAGATTGGTTTGTCATGCAGAACAAACCTAGGAAGGTATCTACCAAAAAAGATGTTGTTGGAAACCAAGGTAGGATTATCAAACCTCCTTTAGTGGCCCCAAACAATTGGGTATTGCTTAAACACCCAAAAACAAAGGAACCAGATATGGTCCCAGTAATTTCGAGATCACAAAGGAGGAAGATTCAGCGTAGGTACACTCAGTACCAGAAAGACCTGAAAGAAAGTGGAGAGAGTTCTTCATTGGTCCAGACAGAAGGAAAGAAAAATCCAAAGTCAGACCATACTCCAAAACCAACTTTACAAGGCAAAATGGGCTGCAGCAGAGAACAGTTGGCCAAAGTTCACTCTGAACTAAAAGCCAGAGAGAAGTCCAGTTTAGCAGGATTGGAGAAGGCTTTGATGGAGAGTGATAGCGAGACAGAAGAAGAAGTTGGCCTAGGCCAAAAGAAAAGATTGGTTGAGGAAGAAATGTTCGAAGCCTTCATGGCTGAACAAACATTTTTGGTTGAAAAGCCAGTCGGAAAAGACCATTCGAAAGAGTCTGTTAGTAATGAAGTGTCAGAATGCAGCATGGAGGATACTTCTGAAGTAATTGAACAAGGTGGCCAAGAGGAGAAACAGGCACATCTAGCCATCCAATTTGGCTCAGTGTCAGTGAATATGGTACACATACTACCGCATGAATTCCAAGCTGGAGATGAGAACCAAGAGGGGCAAGAAATTGACCAAATTCCAGTCTCTAGTGAAGACTCACAAGTGAGTATGGTGCAAGATGAATCCAGAATGGCTACCCCAATGGAAACTGAATATGAGAGTGAAGAAGAGGTGAGTATTAACCTCTCATATCCTTTTGAGTATCCCTCGAACTCTATGACACAGCATGTCAAGCCCTTGTATATCAAGGCCTTCTTCGATGGGATACAATTGAACCGAGTCTTGGTGGATAATGGGGCAGTGGTGAACTTACTACCGAAATCTTCCTTGAAGAAACTAGGGAAAAGGAACCCTAGGTTAATCCCAACCAGCACAACCATTGCTGGCTTTTCTCGAGACAAACAGATGGCTCAAAAAATTCTGCCCATCAACCTGAGTGTAGGAACCGGGGACTGCATGACGGCATTCTTCGTTATCGACAGTAATGCTAAGTATAATGCTTTACTTGGTAGAGATTGGATCCACACTAACAAATGTGTGCCTTCCTCTTTGCATCAGAAAATAATGATGGCCTTGGGCAATGGAGAGACAGAGGAAATTGATGCAGATCCTCAACCCTTCATAGCCTGTGCAGACTTTGCAGAGGCTAAATTGTATATTGAGGGAGTAACACCACTCAGTATACTGAGGAAACCTGATGGCTCAGCCGAAGTGACGGCTGATGAGGAAGTGACACACCTGAAGCACTTAGTCCAGGAGAGTGCTGATGAAGAGGTTGTCGTTAATGATGACAATGATGCCTGGTTGTAGGCAAAGAGATGAAGCGCTAGAAACCAAGTCTTTGGCTCTAATTAAATTCTCAACATTGGATGTAAAATCAATAGTCCAGAAAGTGCAGGAGCAAGAGAAAGAAGCCATGATAATTGGCTGCAAGCAAGAGCAGCAACAGGTCAGAGTTTTGGCCCTTGATAAATACTGTGCATTGGACATTGAAACAAAAGTCCAGGAGATACAAGAAGAAGAAGCCTTGTGGACAAACTTTGTCTATGAGGGGGAGGGTAAAGATGTTGAATTAAAGAACCTGGGAGCAGAACAAAGCAAGAAGATTGCTTTGAAGCCAGAAGGAATTAAAGAGGAAGCTTCAGTAAGTTCTCAGACACAAGACCCCTTAGAAGAAGTAAATTTAGGGGAATGTTCTATACAACAACCCACCTATATAAGTGCTTGGTTGAATGCTCTTGACAGGGACCAGTTGTTGGTTGTTCTGAAGAGATATAAAGATTATTTTGCATGGTCTTATAATGAACTACCAGGATTAAATAGATCATTAGTAGAACATAGGCTCTCTATGAGGCCTAATTTCAAGCCATACAAGCAAAAACCAAGAAGAATGAGTCCAGAAGTGATTCAGAAAGTTAAAGAGGAAATTCTTAGACTACTCAAGGCAGACTTTATTAGGACAGCCAGGTATCTTGAATGGTTATCCAATATTGTGTCTGTAGTTAAGAAGAATGGTAAAATGAGGGTATGCATTGATTTCAGAAATTTAAATCTAGCAACTCCAAAAGATGAATATCCTATGCCTATAGTGGATTTGTTGGTAGACAGTTCAGCAGGGCATCAAGTTTTATCAATGATGGATGGACACTCTGGTTATAACCAAATCTGCATTGCAGAGGAGGATGTCCACAAGACAGCATTCAGATGTCTTGGGAATATTGGCACCTTCGAATGGGTTAAAATGCCATTTGGCCTGAAGAATGCTGGGGCTACATATCAGAGGGCTATGAACACTATCTTTCATGACCTTATTGGAGGGTATTTAGAGTGTTATATTGATGACATTGTAGTGAAATTCCAATCCATGGAGGAACATCTGTTTCACTTAGAAGCAGCTTTTGAAAGAATGAGAAAATTCAAGTTGAAACTCAATCCTCTTAAGTGTGCTCTTGGCGTATCATCTGGAAACTTCTTGGGCTATGTAGTACACAAGAAAGGAATACAGATTGACCAGAATAAAGCCAAAGCCATCATTGAAGCCAGACCTCCATCAAGTAAGAAAGAATTACAAAAGTTCCTTGGACAAGTTAATTTTCTTCGAAGATTCATTTCTAATACTAGAGAAAAAACTAAAGTATTTTATTCCTTATTAAGGCTAAGAGATGAAGAGGAATTTGTGTGGACAGCAGAGCATCAAATTGCTTTCGAAGGTATCAAAGCCTACTTGGCCAACCCTCCAATGCTGATGCCACCAAAGGGTGATAAGCCCTTGAAGTTGTGCATAGCTGCAGTAGAAGATTCATTGGAAGCTTTCTTAGCTTAAGACAATGAAGAAGGCAAGGAGCAAGCTGTTTATTACCTTAGTAGGTTTTTAAATTCTTATGAATGTAAATATTCAGCTGTAGAAAAGCTGTGCCTTGCATTGTTTTTTGCTGCAATGAAATTAAGATACTATCTTTTGCCTACAACTATCTTGGTAATTGCAACCACAGATTTGGTTAAGTATATGTTATCTAGACCTATGTTGAGGGGAAGAATTGGCAAATGGATACTAGCCTTATCAGAATTTCATTTAGAATATGTTCCCCAAAAGGCAGTAAAAGGACAAGTTTTAGCTAATTTTTTGACAGACCATCCATCTCAAACAGAAAGCCAAGAGATAATAGAACTTGGTATGGCTAGTGTTGAGCCATGGCAAATGTGGTTCGATGGATCAAAAGCCAATGGCCTAACTGGAATTGGTATAGTGATTAAGTCACCACAAGGAGTAGAAACCACAAATGGTTTCAGAGTGGATGAAATTACTTGTTCTAATAATCAAGCTGAATATGAAGCCTTAATAGTGGGACTGGATATTCTTATTGGATTACAAGTTCATGCAGTTGACATATTTGGAGACTCTCAATTGGTGGTTAACCAAGTGAAAGGGATTTTCAAATGTCAAAGTATAAGCATGTTGCCGTACTATGTTGTTGCATTACATCTGCTTTCTCAATTTCAAATAGCAAATGTAACTCATGTCCCAAGATTCTTGAATAATAAAGCTAATAATGTGGCTCAGAAAGCTTCGAATTTCAAGAGAAGAGATAATGCTCAAAGGGACATAAGCCAAACAACATATCAGAAATTAATACCACCCTTGAATAAAAGGAATATGGTCCTGGAAGTCAACCATACTGACTTACAAGAACAAGATTGGAGGCATCCAATAATGCAGTACTTGGCTGGCCCATCTTCGAAGGCCAGCAGAAAAATTAAATTGCAATCTATGCAATACATGATGTATGGTAATGCTCTTTACAAAAGAGGGGGAGATGGTTTATTGCTGGAATGTTTAGGCCCAAAAGAAGCATGAACAGCTATGGCTGAGGTTCATGAAGGCATCTGTGGTGCTCATCAGCCTGGGGTGAAAATGAGATGGTTGCTTCGAAGGCATTCCTACTATTGGCCAACTATCCTTAAAGACTGCATAGAATATGCAAAAGGTTACCAGGCATGTCAAAAGCATGGCACAATAAGGCGTTAGCCTTGGCCATTTAGAGGACGGGCCATGGATATGATGGGGAAAATACACCCACCTTCTTCGAAGCATCATTGTTTCATTTTAGTGGCCACTGATTACTTCACTAAGTGGGTCGAAGCTAAGCCATACAAGGCTGTAGACCAGACTGAGGTCATTGGATTCATTAAAGATTTAATCCATAGATTTGGTATCCCACAGATTATAACTGTTGATAATGAGACTGTATTTGATGGGAAGATGGTAAAGTCTTTTGTGGCAGAGTTTGGAATTAGCCTTGTTAATTCCACCCCCTATTATGCACAAGCCAATGGTCAAGCTGAATCATCCAATAAGTCCTTAAAAAAGGGAATACAAAAGGTTGTGGAAGACAATCCTAGGGATTGGCATAACTTATTGTTGGATGTATTGTGGGCTTATAGAACTTCCCCAAGGTCAAGCACAGGAGTCACTCCTTATGCCTTAGTATATGGGCATGATGTAGTATTACCTGTGGAAATTAATGTTAAGTCCTTGAGGGTAAGATGCCAAGACCAGTTAGATCCTGAGCAATACCATCAGAGTATGTGTTTGGAATTAGAAAGCATAGATGAAGCTAGAATTCTGGCATTAAATAGCATTCTTTTTCAAAAGAAGAAAGCAGCCAAAAACTATAATAAAAAAGTCAAATACATTGGCTTTGATGAAGGTGATTTGGTATGAAAGACAATACTCCCAATAGGGATTAAAAGCTATAAGTTTGGCAAATGGTCACCTAATTGGGAAGGACCATATCAAATTCATAGAGTCTTGCCTTTTGGAGCATACTATTTGAGAAATTTGAATGGATACATACATCCCAAAAAGATTAATGGCAGATAGTTGAAGCCTTATTTTCCAACCATTTGGGAAACACAAGGAATAAAATAAACACTAAGTACAAGAACATGAGAATACTCAAATGATAAATAAGAATTTGTTCTTCATAAAGAGTTGAATACATTCTGCCATAAATTGGCCCATAAATCATTACAATGTCTCAGTTGTTCTTTTACAATGGATGTTCTATTCTTAAATGATGAGAACAACTAGATGGCTGTGGTCATTTCCTGCTTTTGGTCAGCTAGTCCTTGGTTGGTGATCTGCAGTTTGGTGTCAGTTCGGATTAAGGCCTGATTCACTACAGATAGCTCCTCCTCAAGTTGAGCTTTCTTCTCCAGTAGTTGAGTTCGAAAGTGGGAGACAGAAGAATGTTGTTCCTTTAGTTCTGATACTTCAGTATGCACTGTGGAAACAAAGCTCTGATCTTTAACCAATTTCTCCTCTGCAGCCTTGGCAGTATGGCAAATGTTAATATAGAAGTCAATAGTGGCTGCTGCCTGAGATAAATGACTTGAGACAGTCATGCCAGATTGCTCAACAATCTTGCAGCACTGAAGGAAGCCATTTCTTATTATAGGTCTCTTTAAGGCCTCGAAGGGAATCCTCGAAAAAGATGTCAATAGCTCCAGGCAGTTGTCCAAGTCTATCAGAGGTGAAGAAGGCTTACTACTGGAGGAAGAACTCTCAAAAATTTCTAGCAAGGAATCAGCCAAAACTAATGGCTCAGTCTCATCACTAGCCATTGGAGAGGTAGAAGGCAGGTCGAAGAGACTAGCTAGTCTTGCTTCAAAAATGTCTACCTAATCTGTGGACATGAAGGGGGCAGAAAGGGCTTTGGTGGAAGGCACAAAGGACTGCATAGGGATAGGAGAAATGGGTGAAGCATCTTCAGCAGTCTCTATGGTTCTAGCCACCAATAAATCAAGGGAAGAAGGGCTTAAACTCGGCAAAGGTAATAAACTACGAGTTAGAGAGCTGCCAGCACCCTCTATAGGGGAATCAGCTACCATCGAAGAGAAGGTAATAGCTGGAATTTCCTTATGAGGAGAAGGAAGAGCAAGGCTCGAAAGAGAATTAAATTGAGATAGATCAAAAGACAAGTAAGGGAGGTATGGATTTAAACCAAAAGAAAGAAATGTAGGAATACTTGGCCTCAAGGAGGGTACAGAGAATGTAGGCCTAGGAAGTGGGAGTATTATCTAAATGGATCTCACATTTTGCAATTGATCAACTTCAACTGAAACTGAGAGAGTCTTTATTGGAAGAATAGGCTCAGTAGTTGTTGCTGCAAAAGAAGAAGTACAAAGTAATGTCAAGTCTTAATACCAAAAATTTGACAAGGAAAAACAGTAGAGGCTTGAAAGAAGTTACTTGTTTCAGAAGTGATAGCAACAATAGGAGAGCTGCGAAGGGAATAGTGCACAGCAATATGTTGCCTTCTTGCAGTTTTCCTTGGGATTGCATCAGCAGCAGCAGCTTTATCTCTTAAGAATTACTGCTGCCGTCTCTTCTCAGCTCTCTCAAAAACAATTATGGCCTTAGAATGTTCCTGCTCTACTGCCTTGGCAGCTGCATCATGAATAGGGTCTTCGACCAAATCAGAAGAAGAGACAGTCATCTTTCTTCTATTTTTTCTCTGTACTGGTATTGCCTGCTCCTTCTCAATTTCTCTCTCTTCAATCTGGAATTCGGATTCTTCAGAAGTGAGTTCCTCTTCTACTACTCTGGCAGTTGTCTCATGAGTGGGATCTTGAACCAAGTCAAAAGAAGGGACGGTCACTCTTTTTCTTCTTTTCAAGGATGACTCCTGCTCTTGATTTGCCTCTTCTTCTTCTTCTGCTTAAACCTCAGGTGCTTCATTTTCAGGCTCAAGTAAAAGTCTCATTTTCTTTTGTTGCTATTTGCTTTTGAGAAGATTTAGAGCTTGGGTCTTCTAAGGAGAATCTCCTGTGAGGCACCCGCACCACCTTCACAAAAGAAGAACAAAAGATAAGGCTAAAAGCATTATAAAGAAGGCAAAAGGAGAAGAAACAAGGGTATATACCTTTCTTTGAGGCAGCCCGAGTAACTCTAGGAGGAGTTGAGGCAGCAGGAGCAGACTGTGTGGTGGCAGGCACAGGAACTGAAGTGGTAAGAACAGTGGAAGAAGTAACAACTCCAGCTCCTTTGGGCTTGGGCACATCCAACACCATTAGTAGGTCTTGAGGAGAAATGGCCAAGTATACTTTCATATTGGTCACCCACCAGTTTTGTTACCTTTTCAACAGGTTACCTTGATGAAGGAAAGGGATATACTCAAAATCGATCAAGTCCTGTATAAACTTAGAAGTTGCCTCTTCTAGTCTGGACCTTCGAACTTTCAAATCCCTTCTGGTAAGACTTAGATTAGTGTTACTGCAGAAAGGTATTGGGACCCCTTGTGAGAAGCCAAATTGTCTAGCAAATTGAGCAGGACAATAGGGCTCAGCAATGCATTTGTAAGCTCTAGGGTCCATGGTCCCAATGAATAATTCTCTAGGGATCATAATAGAAGCCCATATATCTTTGTGAGCAGATGAAGCACAGAACCTATCACTTAGGAAATTCTTCAACCAAGATGGGCCAATGGTAATGGGTTCGAAGGGGCGAAAGCTGTAAGAAGGAAGAGAAGTTGGAAGTTGGTGGAAGGAAGAGAAGTTGGAAGTTGGTGGAAGAAAGAGAAGTAAAAAGCAAAGGTAGAAGGATAAAGTGAAGCATTGGCTAGCCTCATGTCATGAGTAGGAGGGTTTGGCTCAAAAAATTTAAGGCATTTGGATTGTAACTCAGTGAAATAAGTAAAAAGCCAAAGCTGAAGAATCCAAAATGGCCCCCCTTGATTGGCATCTAAGGGTTTCTCACAGAAAAGAAAACAGGCTCTATATACGTGACCTAGAATGTATGGAGCTAAAGCCACCTTCTTTTGTAAAACAAGGGCTTTGGCAAGAGGGACAAATTCAGGCATGATTCTTTGAGAGGAGGTGCAGAAAAGGAACTTGCAAAGCCAATATAGTAGGAAAGAAAAGAATTCCCTATCAGTCACAGGACCCTCCCTTCTATTCTCAACCTTGATGAAGTCACTATAGGATGAGTTAAGAGAGGGGAGGAAAAAAGGGACTGCTAGGTCAGGATAATCTGGTCCAATGGGGGTTCAAATGGGGGATAATCCTAATAGATGGCAAATGTCAAGAACAGTAGGGGCCATCATCCCACATCTGAATTGAAAGAAATTAAAGGCAGAATTCCAAAAGCACAAGGCAGTAGGAATTAAGAAAGGGTCCTCTATGATAGTTAACCTAGATAGTCAGAGGGCGTCGAGAAGGCAGAGTTCTTGAAGGTCCAGAGTCCTATCAGGGACAACCCGATCATACCATTCTTGCCACTCCGGTCTCACCGTGGGCCAGCATCGGTGAGGGCGGTTCATCCTCCAGTTCCTCCAGTCAAGGCCACCTTCGTAAAGGAGACAATGGTCTTCCAGGCGTGGATATAGAGCTGGAAGCTCAGTAAGAATCTCCTTGAATATGAGCCCAAGCACATAGTCTTGTTGCACATGACGACGAGGGATGAAGATGCGTCCGTCGATGGCGCTTTTCTCCCCAGCCTTGTACTTTTCACATTCTGCATCAATGATCCTTTTCAGGGCTACAGATGGGCTCGCACGCTCTACGACTGGCACTTTCAATGAAGAAGAAGCCATTGATAGAACGCTTTCTCAGAGGACGAAGCTGGGAAAGGGAGTAGAGAGAAGTGGAAGATCAGTAGAGATAAAGGGTTTGTGTATTGAGCGAGCAAGTGATTTCAGAGCACAAAATAAAAGGGTTTTAAAAGCCTTTCTGTCTGGAAGATATATCGCGTAATTCGTTAAGTACTAAAAGTACGAATACGAAGAATTTCCTTCAATATTGATACTTTTGGAGGGAAAAACACATCCCAGATGTTGATGCCAGCTTCGAAGTAAAATATTTGGCTTCGAAACCAGACTTTGGCGCCAAAAGTCAAATAACAACGGCTTCGAAACAGAGAAGCCAGCTTCGAAGCACATTTCATACTTAAAGATGTAAGAATACTCAAGTATTTGTTTACTTCAAAAGGATTAAAGACCTGTTTTAGGTTTCTTAATGAAAGTAATGTCCTTCGAAGCAAAACTTGAGACCCCTTAAGGATGGGAATTGGTGTTCGAAACATCAAAACCAATAGTTGGTTTGTATATATACAGAAAGATATTGTCTTTTGAACTAAAACAGCATGAACTGTTGTTCAAAGCAAAAATGGTCCATTTAGGACTGATTGATCATACTAACGATGACCATATGTTGGTTATGATTAAAATAAGCTTTGAGGGGTAAGATTGTTAAATTCGAAACACTGATTCTAAATGAAAATCAGCAAGAACTGTCAACTATATTCCATAAATTGGAAAAGTTCATATTGGTTCTTTTTAGTGTTTCATTTAAAACGATTGAGTCCAGATTCGAAGGATAAGATTGTTCAGTTTGAAGCCCTAAATTTGCTTTTAAAGACAAACGGAGACAAGATCAAACAATGCCAAACAAAGAAAAAGTCTTAGTTGTATTAAAGCACAAGCAATTACATTGAACGGCCCTTTTTGGGTACAAATTCAAGCTCATGAAAGTAGGGAATAGAATAAATAACAAGATCGTGAAATTTGGTCCAACTATGATCAATGAATTTCTATTCTTTCTTTATTCTATCCTCTATTTCTTCTAGGATTGACTGCATAAGTTGATGTGCTCTTACTTCATAAAAGAGCTCTTCAGCCTTTATTTCGAATGTTGTTTCTCTCAATCCTTGTTCCAACTCGTCTATATCCGAGTCATCCCAGTACGCAGAATCTTTATTCTTGAAGTTTTCGAATTCTTCAATGAAGTTCTCTGCTTCGTACTGGGCATGAACTAGAAGGGACGAGAGTTGGTCCAAAGATTGAGTGGTGGCTATAGAGGTCCGATGCCAGTGGAGAAGCAATGGAAGTTGGTCCAAAAACATGTGAAGCTCTGCTTGAGCGAGGGGATTGAGGACATGACCCCGAGTCAGAATATCACAAGCCCATCGAAGGTTCTTGAGAGGGACTTCGTCCTCAAGAACACTGAAAGGCAAGTGAGAGAAGGCCGCAAGCAGGAATTGGGCTTGCTTCCGCTCAGCTGGAATAGGGGGAGATGGGGGCTTGTAAGGTGGAAAGACCTTATCCGCGGAGAGGGCAAGCCTCAGTCTCTCTATCCAGCAAGGAGTTGGCGGAGGAGAAGGTATGGAAGCCTCCACTTCAGGAGGAGGAGCAAGGGCAGAAGGAACAAGGGCATTAATATAATCGAGCCAGTCAGAAGAGCAAAGCTTTGCCTTCTGGGCTAAGAACGATGGATTGTACCCTTGTGCCTCTTCGGGGCGTCGGGCAGCGTGCACTATCTTTGTAGGCATGGAGAATGTGTACCATACTACAAGTAGATTCTCCTTCAAACTGCGTCGACGGTCAATGGGCACGTAAGGATAGACCACCGAGCTTCGCGCATAGGAAGGGAACTCTAAAGGGTCAGTAAACTCGACAAAGTGATGGTTGATTTGCTCCCTTAAATCACAGGCCTCAGGTTTTGACCAGCTTGTCCAGTCAGAAGCCCCAGAGGAAGAAGAAGCTGCAGCCTTATCCCATGCAGAAGGTTGTGAAGAAGAACTTCTCATGTCCATATTTGCGACTTTCTGAATCAAAGGATTGAGAGCAGTTTGTTCGTAGTCCAAAGGTGAGTCAGAAGAAGAACTTCCCATGTCCATATTTGTAAGTTTCTGAATCAAAGGATTAAGGGCAATGTGTTCGTAGTCCAAGGGTTGATAATTTGCAAAGGCATCCATGACCTGAATATAGAAATGTGGGTAAAGGTGGCTAATTAATGTATGGAGGTTCTTTCGAGGAAGAACAGCATCATCAGATGACTCTTCGTGTGCTCGATCAATGGAGAAGAAAATTGATTCGGCTATAAAAAAATGTATTAGTCTGTTCGAATACGAAGTTGGTGGGGGTGTTCAAAAGATTGAAGGAGAGTTTAATGCAGATGATGAATGACAGTTGCATTTCTGGAAGAATGCAAAACCCATGCACGTTCTAAGGCGTGGATAAAAGACCTTGATCCACTAATATCACCAAGTATTGGGTATATTAGTGCGGGGGGTAATGTTGGCTACATATTTTGTACAAGCCAACTACAATTCGACGCGTGGCAGAATAAGGGTAATACAGGAAGACTATTCAAGTCTTTGATCCTGATCGTACACGTGGCAGTTAGTATTGGTTATTACGAGATCTGAGTAGCAGTGGATCAACAAAGAGATGCAAGGTGATGTGTCTTCAACGGTTACTCACATTTAAATTCAAATTTATGAGGGAAGCCTAACTGCAACTGATGGCGTAGTGGAGCTAATTATAAGGCAACATGATCAGCGATCATGGAGGAGCAGTTCGACGGTTGAAAATGTAGTTCGATGGTCATCCTTAAGAAGTATAAATAGCAGAGAAGGCCCAGAAAAAGATCCCCAGACTTAGATCCAAAAAATCAGTCTTATTCTACTTATTTTCCTTTCCAGTTTTACATTTCCAGTCTTACGTTTCCTGTTCTTTACATTCATGTACTTTAAATTCCTGCACTGCACTTCGTTCATAGGAGTAATTTCAAGTAGTAGATTGTTGCTGTAAACATCTACGAGGCTGAGTTTGGATCATTGTAAGTTTTTCATTTTAATGATATGCTTCAATTGTTCTTCATTTAATTGTTATCTTGCTTAATTCTCCTAAATCAAGCCACCGGTAAAAGTCCTCTTCATTGAGGCTGAAAGAATTAAAACACAATCGTCTGATAATTGGTTGGCAATTAATTTTCTGTAATGGCTGATTGATCTTTGCTGGCACGCTCGTAATTACAAAAATAACCTTCGAAAACCAAAAAGCCAACAATATCCAAACAAAATATCACATCCAACCCCATAATCATTTCACTTTTTCTCTCACAAACATCACATCCAACTACAAAAAAACCCAACAATCTTCCCAAACACAAAAAAAAATTTCTTCAATAATATCCTACAACTAAAAAAACCTACATAAAAACCCACTTCCCAAACACCCACAATCAATTTTTTTCTTTCAAAAAACACATATTAAATGGAGTATAAAAAAACATAATCATTTAAAAAAATAAAATCACTGTGCATAGTTTATGTGAGCCTAATGAATACAATCTTTTTTTTTTTTTCAAAAAACATAGATTAAAAATACAATCACCGTATTAAAAAATAAATTAAGTCCAATCGCAATCACAAAATACTATCCAATCATCATGAATCAAACAGAGTGTAAAAATACAATCACCGTATTGAAAAACAATAAAGTCAATTAGTAATTAAAAAATAAAATTATTTTTTAAAAAAAATACAAATTAAATTAATTGATAGTTAAAAAGCACAACCTTTTTAAAAAAAAAAACAAATACAGTGACTACTTTATGTGAATCTAACGAATACAATCTATTTTTTTCAAAAAACATAGATTAAAAATATAATCACCGTGTGATTGTATTCAAAAAAAAAAAAGAATACAATCTATTTTTTTTTTTCAAAAAACACATATTAAATGGAGTGTAAAAAAAATAATCATTTAAAAAAAAAATCACCGTGTGACCAAAATGGGGTGTAAAAAAACACAATCACATTTTTCCTCATAAAAAAAAAAAGAGCAATGAAGTCACTTGATAATTAAAAATATATATATATTTTTTTTAATCAAAAAGCATAGTGAGTTAAAAACCCAATCACAAATTAAGCACAACTATTTTTTTTTTTTTTTTGAAAAATACAGTGAGTTAAAAAGCTCAATTATAAAAAATTATTTAATCATTATCATCAATAGTGCGTACTTTATGTGAACCTAATGAATACAATCTTTTTTCTTTTTTTTTTCAAAAAACATAGATCAAAAATAAAATATTGAAAAATAAACAAAGTTTTAATCACAATTACAAAATACAATCTAATCATCATCAATAATTAATATTTTATATGAATCTAATGAATACAATCATTCTTAATCAATTTAAAAATATAATCACTATATTAAAAAATAAATGATTTACTCACAAACTTTGGAAAGTTTTTCTTCCAAAATTCTGTCCCAAAGCTGTTGCCGCTGTGATAGGAAGGCTCTAAGATTCTATCTTACTTTATGTGAACTCTATCTCTCGCCCAAATTTAAACTCCGTCTCTCTCTCTCTCTCCCAAATTTTTTTTTTAAGTTGCTGTTAGGGTTTAGGTTAGTAGGTAGTAATGGGCCTAAATTTTTTCTTTAGGTTTTAGGTTAGTAGGTAATAATGAGTAATATGGTTTAGGGTAATACAGAAATTTAATGGGTAATAGGGTTTAGGGTAATACAGAATTTTTTTTTTAATCAGAAAATTAAAAAATTAGGATTGGAATAATGGTGATAGGGTTAAGGTTAGTAGGTAATAATGGGTAATAATAGGCCCAAATTTTTTCTTTAGGTTGTTGTTTGCTCTGGTAAAGTTTAGAAGGTAGTAATGGGTAATAATGGGTAAAAAGGTTTAGGGTGATACAGAATTTTTTTTTTTAATCAAAAAATTAAAAAATTAGGATTGGAATAATAGAGTCAATGGCGGACCTAGGGCTGGGCATCAACCCAGCCTAAAATTTAAAAAATCTATAGAACTTTTTTTTCCCACCCAACCCAACCTCCCAACCTCTCCTGGCCCAGCCCCAAATAAGGGCAATAGTTTTTTTGTTTGTTTTTTAAATAGGCAGCCCAATAGCTGCCCAATACTTATCCAAAAAAATAGATAAGCAGGCCAATAGGTTTGTATTTGTTTAAAGAACAAATCTTCCAAAACAATTCTCACATCTTTCAATAAATAGAAGCAACCCTCTCTTCGTCTTCTCCGTCGTCTCTAGTAGCCTACAACAACTCCACTTTCCTAACATTTTTCGTAAATGTAATTAACCAATTATTTTATTTTGTTGGTTGAGAATGGAATTGATTAACAATGGTTTTAAAATTTTGTCTTTATGCAACAAATATTATATTACTCTTAGTTTTTTTATGATGCTGCATTGTTCAATGTTCTATATTGCTCTTAGTTTTTTAACTTTGAAATATGTTAAAACTGTCATTCGCAATTCAACGGGAGATGAGTTTCTTGCTGATTGCTTGTCTCTCTACCTTGAATAAGACCTTACATTGAAAATTGATCTAAATTTTGTAATCGATGAATTCGAATATTTAGAGACTCGTTGAGTACAACTTAATTAGATTGTTTCTAATCAATAAATTTATATATTAATTTAGATTATATTATTAAATTCTCTTTTTTCTTATGTAGTTATACTTCAAATATATTTTATAATTTTACCTTAATATTGCCCACCCCATCGACGAATCCTGGGTCCGCGCTTGAATAGAGTTCTCACAAGATTTGTAGATTAAAAAAACCCTTTTCCTTATATATATATAGATAGCACAATTTAGTTTATATGTCTAATTTAATATTATTATATTAGTAATTTATTTATTCAATCTCACGATATTTGCTTCCAAAAACAAAACAAAAAAAAAATTCACCATACTAATAATTGTATTTAACCTAATGCAGAAAACAAACAAAGCCTTATCAATTTCTAAATTTCTCATAATTTAAATAGCATTAGTTAATGAATAATTTTATGGACATAACACTACTTACTAAAATTATAAGAGACTAAATTTAATTAATTGTCTTGAATATCCAATGATAATCCGATACGTATATCTTTAGTGACATTTTTATTTAGATTTTAATTAATTGTTTGAATTGGGATAGTTGTATTTTCCTTTCATATATTTTTCAATGTTAATAATAAGAAGAAGGCTTAAAACTTACAATAAGTAAAGAAATAAAAGTTAAAAGTGATCTTGTTAACTATAAACTAAAAGTAAATAAAAACGTTCTGTTTTAGATGAGCTAGAATTAGATTAAGGGATTTTTTATTTTTATTGAACTTGATAAGTGCAATTCACACATGCTAACCTTAAGCATAATCATATGATTTATTAAACACAATAAATGGCCTGTTAACCTTTACGTTATCAATTTGCTTGAGCCATAGTAAAATAACACCGTAAGAAATATTAGAACACGATTTTGTTTTTTCTTACTGTGTATAACCAAAAATAAACAAATGTTCATAAACTAAATAAATTGTGTCATTTGAAATTGACTTTGAATTATAAACTTCATGTTTGAGTTATTAGCATGCTAAAATGGAGGTTCAGGAGGATCAATATTTTTTTAAAAAAAATTAAAATTAGAAGTTAGTGGAACTAAAAAAAATTAAAATAATTATGAAATATAAAAGTAAGCATGATACGTGCTCTAGTACCACACAAAAAAAAAAAAAAAAAAAGTCATTCAATATGTTTGGTTTCAGTTTTTTGAATTAAATTTTTTATTTTTTGTATTTTTTTGTTTTTAGTAAATATTTTTTAAATTTTAAACTTTTTTTTTACTTTTTTAAATGCACCTTATTTAAATGTATCTAAAAAGTAAAATATTTGTAAAAAAATATTTTAAAAAATCAATAAACACGCAAAAATATAAAAAATATATTGAATTTTTATTTTTTTTATATTTTTGGTATTTAGTGAATTTTTTAAATATTTTTTTTACAAAAATTATATATTTTAAGTATATTTATATTAGGTATGTCTAAAAATTAAAAAATTACTTAAAATATTAAAAAAATAGTAAAAATAAAATAAAATTTTTTAAAAAGTATTTTCAAAAAATAGAATTTTCACTTTTTTTTTTTTTTTTTGGTAAGCTAGAATTTTCACTTTTTACATCTCCATACTTCTATTTCAGGGGGAAAAAAATGAAAAAAAGAAATAGGGTATGGGACAATGCGCGTGAGATTGGAAATTAACGCTAGACATAAAGCCTTGCTGCTGGGGCGGGTCACAGACCTTGTGTGTTGCATGGGCGAGTAACGTGGCATTCAAGGACATGTCGGTCAGAGTAATCAATAATTCCGAATTTTCTAACACGCGGTGGTCTAGTTGAGAGAGTGTAATGGTACGGATTTAAAATTTAAAAATTATCTAAAACTTCAAATTAATAATTTAAATTCATTTCATTATTCAATTCAATTTTTGCCGTCCATATAAATCTAAAGGCCCGTTTGTTTTGAGGTTAAATAGATGGAAGGGGATTAGGATGGAGGTGGGATTATTTAGGCCAGATTTGGCATCTTTAATAAAAGCTAAAAATTCAAAAAGTCACTATCCTATTTAAGTCACATCATCTTATTTAAGTCAGATCATCTCTCTACCACATCACGTCAAACCCAACCCATATTTCATAAAAAATCAAAAAATGCACTTATTTAAAACATCCCAAACAACCCCTTAGTGTTGTATTTGTTTGTAGAGTTGGGAGGGGATTAGGATAGTGGAGGTGATATAGATGGAGGTTGAAAGAAGGATTGAGATGGAGAAGGTGGAGATAGTATTACAAAAATAGTGAGAGGATTAGAAATTTTATTTATTTTTATTTTTTATATATTGGGATTTTTTTTAAAATATTAATGTTTAATTTTTTATATTTTTTTATTTGTTTTATTATTTTATATAAAAATAATTTAACAATACCTACACTAACAACTATCATCAAAACAAACATAATTTTATGTAATCCACTCACTATCAATCCCCTCACTAACAATTCCCTCAATATGAATCATCTCAATTCTACCTCTGAAAACAAAGTGAAAGAGTTGTTTGGGATGTCCTAAATAAGTATATTTTTTGAATTTTTAGACTAAAATGTAGAGGAAAAAAAGATAGCGGTTTGGAATAATTTTTTGACTTTTTACAAAAAAATGTGTATTAAAACATTGTATAAAATTGTAAAATTACGAAATTACCCTCGCTGACACAAGTAGCAATACTACGTTGCATAGTTTCTCTCTTTTCAATTTTTTTTTTTTTTCTATTGGAATGTGTGGCTACAAGTGTGCCACGTTTTCTTTTTGACTTGGGAAGTTGTGGCTGCACAGTTTTGTGCAGCACTATTTTTCTTTTTTCTTTTTTCTTTTTTCTTTTTCTTTTTCTCAATTGACAGATTTCCTGCCAAAAAAGAGATAAACAGTATAATTTTTTTTACTTTTTTAATGACTTTTGGCTTTTTGAATTTTTTAGGTGATGCCAAACCAGCCCTAACTCTGGATACATTTGGTCCCAAACTCTAGACCCTATATCAGCGACTTCAAATGAGCAAGAAAAATGGTTGAAAGCACTAAAAGTGGTGCTCTAATAGTACCACTAATGATATGGTAGTGGGCCGGGCCTCGTTTTTTTTTTTTTGACATTCCTAATGTATTAGTGCTATTAATGATCTTTTTTTTAGTAGTATGAATCATTATTGAATGAGCAATTATCCGCTACTCTCCTCCACTCCATTCTATTCACTAAGGCACTATTTAACATTCTCTATATTAACATTTTTTTTTTATAATCTTTTTATCTTTTTTAGATTACATTATCTTTCTATTTTTTTCACATATTTTAATAAAAATTTTAAAAATATACTTATTTAGATCATTCTAAACATCCTCTAACAAGGTTTACATTCTTTGAAGATGATAAAACATTAATAATTATATGTTTAAATCTCATTCAAATTGTTTGGTTTGGATTTCATAATTCACTTTTTAGAAAATTAAAATTTTTTATTTTCCATATTTTTTTTATTTTCACTGAATATTCTAAGCAATTTTTTTAATTTTTAAGATATTCCTAACATAAATACACTTAAAAAGTATAATACTTGTGAAAAAAAATCTTTAGAAAATTCACCAAATATCAAAAATACAAAAAAAATACAAAAATTCAGTACATTTTTTATATTCTTGCATTTTATTAATTTTTTAAAATATTTTTTTACAAATATTTTACTATTTAGATACATTTAAAAAAATTCTTAAAATTTTAAAAACATTCACACAAAAAAAAACAAAAAAAAGAACTCAATTTCCAGAAAATTGAATTAGAAAATTGAGACCAAACACACCAATTTATTTTTTAAAATTAATGATAAATATAATTTCAATAATAATTATTTATTTATTTTTAAATATAAATGTGGTCCATCATCGTTCTAAAAAATAAATGAATTGGATAACCGATATTCATTTTAAAATGGACTCACTAAACATGCGAATGAGATTGATCCAATCCTTATTAACATACACTTCACTTAAGTGTTGTTTGGCATAAAAGTTGGGTTGACTTTTTAGCTAAATTAGTTACAAAAAGATGTTTAAAAGTTATTTTTTGGCTTTCTTTAATAAAATAAAATAAAAAACATATAAAAAATGTGAGAGATAATATGACCCAAAATGAATTAAAAGCTAGAAGATGACTTTTAATCATCTTTCCAAAATAGCCCAAAAGATGCTAAAAAGCCAATAAGATAAAATTTCACATTCAAACCATAATCATTTTAATTTTTTCTTTCACAAAAGTCAAAAAAATCAACCCAAACAAACTTTTTAACTGGAGCTTGGCCTTTTTTGAGAAAGAGATTAAAAGCAGCTTTTTGGCTTTTAGCCTCTTTTAGATCACATCATCTCTCTACTTTTTTACACATTTTTTTTCAAAAAAAAGTCAAAAAAATTAAAAAGTCAACTTTTAACAACCCAAAATAGCTAAAAAGTTAACCCAACTTCTCAAACGAAGCCATATTATCCTAAATTTCAATACAAAATTAAGTAAATTCTATAAGTTAGGCTTATTTTGGGAAGTAGGTTGAAAGTTGACTTGTTGATTTTTTTAAATTTTTAAAAAAAATATGTAAAAAAGTAAAAAAATGATGCGACCCAAAAAAATTAAAAAGCCAAAACACTTACTTTTAGTCAAGTTTCCAAAACAGACCTTAGACAAATACAACTATGCAAGTTAATTTATTTCAAGAATACTTATGTGTTTGGTTTGAGTTTTTTTTATTAAGGTTTTTGAAAATTGAGTTTTTTATTTTTCACGTTTTTTTGTCTTTAGTAAATATTTTTAAAATTTTAAGTTTTTTTTTTTACATTTTTAGATACACCTTACTTAAATGTATCTAAAAGCTAAAAAAAATGTGAAAAAATATTTTAAAAAATTAATAAATACATAAAAAGACGAAAAATATACTGAATTCTTGTATTTTTAAAATTTTTTTTTGATATTTAGTGAATTTTAAAAAAAATTCACAAAAATTATACTTTTTATGGGTATTTATGTTAGGTGTGTCTAAAAATTAAAACAATTGCTTAAAATATTATAAAAATCAGTTAAAACAAAAAAATACGAAAAATAAGAAAGTAGAATTTTCTAAAAATCTCTCTACCCACAATGTACCAACTCTTATTGAGGACTCGTTTGGAAAAATGCTATTTTAGTAACTTTTTAGTTTTTACGAAAAGATATGCAAAAAAGTAGAAATAGTGATATAACAACTTATAGTAATTTTTTGACTTTTTGACTAAAATAATTACTCCCCAAACGAGGTCTAAATAAGCAATTATTTTGACACGGGTTACGGAGAGCAAGTTTAGAATAAGAGAGGAGGAAAAATGAATACAAAAATAATTTCTAAATGAAAGTGATTTTTTGAATTTATTACATAATTTCTGAAATCTATATATTATATAAGAAAAATAGAGTTTTTAGAGAGAAATTTCAAGGAGCTTTAAACCCTCATTCTAAAATTAAAGAATTTTCTTAATATTAAATAATTAAAAAAATTCTCAATGGCTAGCTTCTATTTACCTGTTATTTTACAATCCCATATCGAGAAAAGAAAGAAAATGTGAATTGTTTCACTTACATAAAGTGAATCTTATACTCCCATTTGTATAAGCAAAAGGAGATTTTTAGTGAAAAGCCTTATGATCAATATCTCATATTAATTTTTTTAATTTTCTTAATTTTAAACAATTAAGAAAATTCTCATTGGTTAGCTCCCATTTAACTTTTATTTTACAATCCTACATAAAGATTTTGATTTTAAAAATAATTTTGTATGAGGCTTTGAAACTCTCAAAATGTCTCTCCTTAAAAAGTATTTTTTTGTAAAATATATAAATATATTGATAATTTCAACGTCACTCTTACTGTTCCTTAATACAAAAATTATGAGATAATTATGATAATTTTAAATTTGTATTTAGAACTTATAAATCATGGGATAGATTATTATATTTTAAATTTATATTGTATCTATTTTAAATTTAAATTAATAGATTACTTTCTATATTTAGTGATAGTTTAAAATTTAGTAAAATTAAATTTGAAAGTTTTAATTAATTAATTTTTGTGTAAGCTGGTTAGTCTTTTGACCAAACTAATTAGGCTAAATTATTTAACAGTGATTTTAGCAGTTTTACCAAAATATATCGATTAAATTTGTTTGATTCGAAATAAACTAAATAACTAAGATTGCTTTATTAGAAATTAACTTCTCGCCCAAACAATTGTTAATTTTTATTTTACAATCTCACATTGGGGAAAAAAAAAAAAGTAAGTTGTTTCACTTATATACAGTAAATCTTATACAGGGAGTTTTGAGGGAGAAGCCTTATAGAAGCTCTAAATCCTTATTCTAAAATTATTGAGTTTTTTTTTAATTTTAAACAATTAAGAAAATTCTCATTGGCTAGCTTCATTTACCTTTTATTTTACAATCCCACATCGGGAAAAAAAATATAAAAGATGAATTGCTTCATTTTGAATTTTATGCTCTCATTTTGTATAAATTATTAAATTTTCTTAATTTTAAGCAATTAAGAAAATTTTCATTGGCTAGCTTCTATTTAACTTTTATTTTACAATCCCATACTGGGAAAAGAATGAAAAAGTGAATTGTTTCATTTACATAAAGTAAATTTTATACTCCTATTTATATAAGCAAATTGAGATTTTTAGTGAGAAACCCTATGATCAATATCTCATACCAATATTTTTTGATTTTCTTAATTTTAAACAATTAAGAAAATTCTCATTGGTTAGCTTTCATTTAACTTTTATTTTACAATCTCACATAGAGGTTTTGATTTTAAAAATAATTTTGTATGAGATTTTGAAACTCTCATAATATTTAATTTTAAAATAATTACAATTCCACATCGAGAAAAGAAAGAAAAAGTGAGTTGTTTCACTTATATAAAGTGAATTTTATACTCACATTTAATATTGTAATATTGTGCATGTTTCAGTTCAAGATGGTTTAGATTTTAAAATAAAATTTAAAAATTTTAATTAATTAATTTTATTATAAATTGGTTGGTCTTTTGGCTTAGCCGATTAGGCTGAATCATTTTCGGTTTGACTAATTCACTGGTTTAGCAGTGATTTTAGCTGTTTTATCAAAATATATTGCCTAGATTTGTTTGATTTGAAACCTTATTAAAAATTGAACCACTGAGATTACTTGATTAGAAATGAACTTTCCATCTAAACAACTGTTAACTTTTATTATACAATCCCACATTAGGAAAATGAGGAAAAAATCAGTTGTTTCAGTGTATAAATCTTATACTCCCATTTAATATTGTAGTGTTATGTATATTTCAGTTCAAAACAATTTAAATTTTAAAATTTAAATAAAATTTAAAATTTTTAGTTAATTAATTTTATATAAGTTGATTGGTCCTTTGACCTAGCCGATAGGGTGAATCGTTTTCAGTTTGACTGATTCGCTGGTTTAACCACGATTTTAGCATGTTTAACCACGATTTTAGCAGTTTTATCAAAATATATTAGTTAGATTTATTTGATTCGAAATAAATTAAAGATTGACCTAATTAAAGATTAAACAGTTGAGATTGCTTGATTCGAAATAAATTTTCCGCCCAAACAGTTGTTTACTTTTATTTTACACAATCCCAAATCGGAAAAAAAAAGAAAAAAGTGAGTTATTTCACCTATCTATATCTATACTATATATTAAGCAAAAGGGGGTTTTTAACCCCCAAGGCCTGTAGGAGCTCCAATATCCCAATCTGAATTTTCTAAATTTTTTATTTTAAAAAAAAAAACTCAGCATTTATTGATTTGGTCAAAATCCTTTGATTATCATTTATTAACTTTTTTCAATCCACGTGTCTTTCCACATGCCTGCATTTATTGATTTGCCCAAAATTCCCTGATCAGTATTTAAAATCCCCTCATACAAATAATTATAGATACAACTCGTACATAGTTATTATAGTACCCTTTTTAATTTCTCTTATACACTATGGTTAGTGATAAAATTGTTAAATTATTTTTATAAAAAATCTTAAAAAACATAATTTATATATGAAAAAAAATCTAAAACAAATATAAATATCTATAATTATCTCGTGCATAGCGCGGGTGATAGGCTAGTGTTTCGAACCCCAACTCTTGTGGGAGCTCTAATAGTCCAATCTAAATTTCCTAATTTTTTGATTTAAAAAAAAAAAAACCTTAGCATTTAATGATTTGGTCAAAATCTTCTGATCAATATTTATTAACTTTTTCCAATCCACATGTCTGCATTTATTGATTTGGTCAAAATCCCCTCATATAAATAATTATAGATACAATCCATGCATAGTTACTGCAGTACATTTTTCAACTTCTCTCATACACTATGGTTGGTGATAAGATTGTTAAATTATTTTTATAAAAAATCTTAAAAAACATAATTTATATATTAAAAAAATCTAAAACAAATATAAATATCTATAATTATTTCGTGCATAGCACAAGTGATAGGCTAATAATTATAGATACAATCCGTGTATAGTTACTGCAGTACCCTTTTCAACTTCTCCCATACACTATGGTTAATGATGAGATTGTTAAATTATTTTTATAAAAAATCTTAAAAAACATAATTTATATATTAAAAAAATTTTAAAACAAATATAAATATCTACAATTATCCCGTGCATAGCACGGGTGATAGGCTATCTATCTATCTATACTATATATTAAGCAAAATGGAATTTTAACCCCAAGGCTTGTGGGAGCTCCAATCTCCCAATCTAAATTTTCAGATTTTTTGATTTAAAAAAAAAAAAAACCTTAGCATTTATTAACTTCTCCCAACCCCAAGTCTTACCCTCATAATAACAATTTAATGCGTTAAGAACAAGCATTAAAAAAATTCTTTGAAATCCAACACATATGAATTCTTTGAAAAGTCCCAACACATATGATTATTATCCCTTATAATAACACTTTAATGCATTAAGAACAAACATAAAAAAAAATTTCTTGAAAAGTCCAGCACATATGATTATTATCAAAATATTAAACTTTAATATAATATAAAAAAAAAAGACATTTAATTCCTTGAAAAGTCTAACACATATGATTATTATCAAAATATTAAACTTTAATATAATATAAAAAAGGAAAAAAAGAAGACATTTAAAAAAAAAAAAGGACATTTAAAAATCGCAATTCACATCTATACTATATATTAAGCAAAAGGGTGTTTTAACCCTCAAGGCCTGTGGAAGCTCCAATATGCCAATCCTAATTTCTTGATTTTTTATTTTTTTTAAAAAAAAAAAATTGACTTGGTGATTTATTCAAAGATTATAATAATTACAAATTGACTTGGTGATTGGTTCAAAGATTATAATAATTACATTGACACCATCATTACATGGGTCTCTTGGGGAAGCAAAAGTGGTGGTGTGTAAATTAAGAGCCATAGCCTCTCTCTCTCTCTCTCTCTCTCTCTCTCTCTCTCTCTCTCTCTCACATTTCATTTATTGTTTTATTTCCCCACCCTCTATCTCCTTCATTTATCAATAGTGTAATTATAATCTTTGAACCAATCACCAAGCAATCCCAATATTATATTGAAAGAATTTAATAAGTGTCAATTTTTTTTTCAAAAAAAAACAAAAAAAATTAAGAGAGAAAAAAATTATATTGAAAGAATTTAATAAGTGTTTTTTTTTTTTCCAAAAAACAAAACAAAAAAATTAAGAGAGAAAAAAATTAAGAGCCATATTTATCAATAGTGTAATTATAATCTTTGAACCAATCACCAAGCAACCCCAATATTATTTTTTTTTTCAAAAAAAAAAAAAAGAAAAATTAATAGAGAAAAAAATTATATTGAAAGAATTTAATAAGTGTTTTTTTTTCAAAAAACAAAACAAAAAAATTAAGAGAGAAAAAAATAAGAGCCATATTTATCAATAGTGTAATTATAATCTTTGAACCAATCACCAAGCAACCCCAATATTATATTGGGACTCCACAAAAATTTATGGGTTAGAAATAGATATAAATTTTTTTGCATCTCCAAGAGACCCATGTAACTATTGTGTAAGCCATAGCCTCTCTCTCTCTCTCTCTCTCTCTCTCTCACATTTCATTTATTGTTTTATTTCCCCACCCTCTATCTCCTTCATTTATCAATAGTGTAATTATAATCTTTGAATCAATCACCAAGCAATCCCAATATTATATTGAAAGAATTTAATAAGTGTTATTTTTTTTTTCAAAAAACAAAACAAAAAAATTAAGAGAGAAAAAAATTAAGAGTCATATTTATCAATAGTGTAATTATAATCTTTGAACCAATCACCAAGCAACCCCAATTTTATTTTATTTTTCAAAAAAAAATAACAAAAAAAATTAATAGAGAAAAAAATTATATTGAAAGAATTTAATAAGTGTTTTTTTTTTCAAAAAACAAAACAAAAAAATTAAGAGAGAAAAAAATTAAGAGCCATATTTATCAATAGTGTAATTATAATCTTTGAACCAATCACCAAGCAACCCCAATATTATATTGGACTCCACAAAAATTTATGGGTTAGAAATAGATATAAATTTTTTTGCATCTCCAAGAGACCCATGTAACTATTGTGTAAATGGCTCTTAATTTTTTTCCCTCTTAATTTTTTGTTTTGTTTTTTGAAAAAAAAATAAATAAACACTTATTAAATTCTTCAAACCTTTATAACTTCTCCAATACACATATTTTTCTTAACTTTTCACATACCTATTGTAAACAGTAATTTTCCTTTTTGCTTTCTCCTTCTTGAGTTATCACTTTCATACTTTCAACTTCAGTGACTACGTATGCAAACAGTAAGTGTTATTTTTATTTTTTCCTTCTTAACTTTTTATTTTGTTTACTGTTTTAATATTAACAGTGATTTTCCTTTTTGCTTTCTCCTTCTTTAGTTCTCACTTCTACACTTCCAACTTCAGTGACTACGTATGCAAACAGTAAGTGTTATTTTTGTTTTCTCCTTAACTTTTAATGTTATTTAATCTTTTATAAACCCTCACAAAAAGAAAAATGTGATTATAATTTCTACTTCTTAACTTTTTCTTTTGTTTACTGTTTTAATATTGTTCAATGGTTTTTGTGATTTTATTTTTGTGATTAAAGTTGGATAAATATAAACTCTCACAAAAAGAAAAATGATTCTTTTTTTTAATGCGATTCTTTTTTGTAATGTGATTGTAGTTAGTTTAGTAGTTAAAAAAATGTGATTAACTAATTTTTAATGTTATTTAATTTTTTAATATGATTAAAGTTAGATAAATAATGTTTTAATATCATTAAAGTTAGATAAATATAAACTCTCACAAAAAGAAAAATGTGATATAATTAGTTGAATGATTCTTTTTTTTAATGTGATTGTAGTTAGTTTAATAGTTAAAAAAATGTGATTAACTAATTTTTAATGTTAGTTGAATGATTCTTTTTTTTAATGTGATTGTAGTTAGTTTAGTAGTTAAAAAAATGTGATTAACTAATTTTTAATGTTATTTAATCTTTTTATTTAATTTTTTAATATGATTAAAGTTAGATAAATAATGTTTTAAACTCTCACAAAAAGAAAAATGTGATTATAATTAGTTGAATGATTCTTTTTTTTAATGTGATTGTAGTTAGTTAATAGTTAAAAAAATGTGATTAACTAATTTTTAATGTTATTTAATCTTTTTATTTACTGTTTTAATTTTATTTTTAATTTTTAATATGATAAACTATCACAAAAAGAAAAATATGATTATAATTAGTTGAATGATTCTTTTTTTTAATGT
The DNA here is from genome assembly GCA_030407325.1 of Camellia japonica. Lineage (NCBI taxonomy): Eukaryota > Viridiplantae > Streptophyta > Magnoliopsida > Ericales > Theaceae > Camellia > Camellia japonica. The sequence goes on from JAPPVO010000016.1 coordinate 171,349,016, forward strand.
GATTGTAGTTAGTTTAATAGTTAAAAAAATGTGATTAACTAATTTTTAATGTTATTTAATCTTTTTATTTGCTATTTTAATTTTATTTTTAATTTTTCAATTTTTTAATATGATTAAAGTTAGATAAATAAAAACTCTCACAAAAATAAAAATGTGATAGTAATTAGTTGAATGATTCTTTTTTTAATGTGATTGTAGTTAGTTTAATAGTTAAAAAAAATGTGATTAACTAATTTTTAATGTTATTTAATCTTTTTATTACTATTTTAATTTTATTTTTAATTTTTTAATTTTTTAATATGATTAAAGTTAGATAAATATAACTCTCACAAAAAGAAAAATGTGATTGTAATTAGTTGAATGATTCTTTTTTTAATGTGATTGTAATTAGTTTAATAGTTAAAAAAATGTGATTAACTAATTTTTAATGTTATTTAATCTTTTTGTTTACTATTTTAATTTTATTTTTAATTTTTAACATGATTAAAGTTAGATAAATATAAACTCTCACAAAAAGAAAAATGTGATTATAATTTCTCCTTCTTAACTTTTTCTTTTGTTTACTGTTTTAATATTGTAATTAATCAAAAATTAGTTCAATGATTTTTTTTTAATGTAAAATCTTTTTATTTACTATTTTAATTTTATTTTTGATTTCTTAATATGATTAAAGTTAGATAAATATAAACCCTCACAAAAAGAAAAATGTGATATAATTAGTTGAATGATTCTTTTTTTAATGTGATTGTAGTTAGTTTAATAGTTAAAAGAAATGTGATCAACTAATTTTTAATGTTATTTAATCTTTTTATTTACTATTTTAATTTTATTTTCAATTTTTTAATATGATTAAAGTTAGATAAATATAAACTCTCACAAAAAGAAAAATGTGATTATAATTAGTTGAATGATTCTTTTTTTTAATGTGATTGTAGTTAGTTTAATAGTTAAAAAAAATGTGATTAACTAATTTTTAATGTTATTTAATCTTTTTATTTACTATTTTAATTTTATTTTTAATTTTTGAATATGATAAACTCTCACAAAAAGAAAAATGTGATTGTAATTAGTTGAATGATTCTTTTTTTAATGTGATTGTAGTTAGTTTAATAGTTAAAAAAATGTGATTAACTAATTTTTAATGTTATTTAATCTTTTTATTTACTATTTTAATTTTATTTTTAATTTTTCAATTTTTTAATATGATTAAAGTTAGATAAATATAAACTCTCACAAAATTGTGCACCGTGCATTTATCATACCTGTACCAACAATGCCACGTCAACTAGATTGTGCACCGTGCGTCACATTTGTTTTAAATATAGATTAGTCTGAAGAATGTCTATATCTTTCAGAAAGTAAAAAAAAAAATGTAAGTATAACTTTTTTACTTTATAACATTTTATAAATACATAATATATGTATTGTTCATTAATTATGATACTAACTATCATGTTGACAATGCAGGAATGCTGATGGAAGGCCCACAACAATTTAGATTTTAGTTATTTTTTGTTTTATTTATTCAGTGAATTTCGAACAAATGTAATAAATTCTTATTTTTATTACTTTAATTATGCAATGTCAATATTTTCTTTTAAAATTACATATATTTTATGCTAACAATTTAAAAATATGTTTAACATAACTATGAATGATTTTTTTTTTATTTAAATTTAATCCCGTGCATAGCACGGGTGATATGCTAGTCTATATATTAAGCAAAAGGGTCTTTTAAAACCCAAGGCTTGTGGAAGCTCCAACATGCTAATCCTAATTTCCTAATTTTTTATTTTTTTTTTAAAAAAATTGACTTGGTGATTGGTTCAAAGATTATAATAATTACACTATTGAATAACGCAATAAATGAAATCCTAATTTCCTTACTTTTTACATCCCAAGAGACCCATGTAATTATTGTGTAAATGGCTCTTAATTATTAAATTCTTTCAACTCCTCGGTCAAACCCCATGTATTTAATTTATATTAAAAAAAATAAATTGACTTGGTGATTGGTTCAAAAATTATAATAATTATACTATTGAATAACGCAATAAATGAAATCCTAATTTCCTTACTTTTTACATCCCCAAGAGACCCATGTAATTATTGTGTAAATGGCTCTTAATTTTTTTCCCTCTTAATTTTTTTGTTTTGTTTTTTGAAAAAACAAATAAATAAACACTTATTAAATTCTTTCAAACTTCTCGGTCAAACCCCATGTATTTAATTTATATATTAAAAAAAATTAAAACAAATATAAATATCTATAATTATCCTGTGCATCTATATATTAAGCAAAAGGGTCTTTTAAAACAAAAGGCTTGTGGAAGCTCCAACATGCCAATCCTAATTTCCTAATTTTTTATTTTTTTTAAAAAAAAATTGACTTGGTGATTGGTTCAAAGATTATAATAATTACACTATTGAATAACGCAATAAATGAAATCCTAATTTCCTTACTTTTTACATCCCAAGAGACCCATGTAATTATTGTGTAAATGGCTCTTAATTATTAAATTCTTTCAAACTCCTCGGTCAAACCCCATGTATTTAATTATATATTAAAAAAAATAAATTGACTTGGTGATTGGTTCAAAAATTATAATAATTACACTATTGAATAACGCAATAAATGAAATCCTAATTTGCTTACTTTTTACATCCCCAAGAGACCCATGTAATTATTGTGTAAATGGCTCTTAATTTTTTTCCCTCTTAATTTTTTTGTTTTGTTTTTTGAAAAAAACAAATAAATAAACACTTATTAAATTCTTTCAAACTCCTCGGTCAAACCCCATGTATTTAATTTATATATTAAAAAAATTAAAACAAATATAAATATCTGTAATTATCCCGTGCATCTATACTATATATTAAGCAAAATGGGGCTTTTAACCCCAAGCCTTGTGGGAGCTCCAATCTCTCAATCTAAATTTTCTGATTTTTTGATTTTAAAAAAAAAAAAAAAACTTAGCATTTATTAACTTCTCCCAGCCCCCAAGTCTTACCCTCATAATAACACTTTAATGTATTAAGAACAAGCATAAAAAAAATTCTTTGAAATCCAACACATGAATTTCTTGAAAAGTCCGAACACATATGATTATTATCCCTCATAATAACACTTTAATACATTAAGAACAAGTATAAAAAAAAATTTCTTGAAAAGTCCAACACATATGATTATTATCAAAATATTAAACTTTAATATAATATAATAAAAAAAATAAGACATTTAATTCCTTGAAAAGTCCAACACATATGATTATTATCAAAATATTAAACTTTAATATAATATAATAAAAAAAAAGAAGACATTTAATTCCTTGAAAAGTCTAACATATATGATTATTATCAAAATATTAAACTTTAATATAATATAAAAAAGGAAAAAAAGAAGACATTTAAATAAATAAAAAAAGACATTTAAAAATCGAAATTCACATATATAGATAATCTATACTATATATTAAGCAAAAGGGGATTTTTAACCTCAAGCCTTGTGGGAGCTCTAATCTCTCAATCTAAATTTCTAGATTTTTTGATTTAAAAAAAAAACCTTAGCATTTATTAACTTCTCCCAACCCCCAAGTCTTATCCTCATAATAACACTTTAATGTATTAAGAACAACCATAAAAAAAAAATTCTTTCAAATCTAACACATATGAATTCTTTGAAAAGTCTCAACACATATGATTATTATCCCTCATAATAACACTTTAATGCATTAAGAACAAGCATCAAAATTTTTTTTGAAAAGTCCAACATATGATTATTATCAAAATATTAAACTTTAATATAATATAATAAAAAAAAAGAAGACATTTAATTCCTTGAAAAAATCCAACACATATGATTATTGTCAAAATATTAATATATGATTATTATCAAAATATTAAACTTTAATATAATATAATAAAAAAAGAAAATATTTAATTTCTTGAAAAGTCCAACACATATGATTATTATCAAAATATTAAATTTTAATATATATAATATAATATAATAAAAAAGAAGACATTTAATTCCTTGAAAAGTCCAACACATATGATTATTATCAAAATATTAAACTTTAATATAATATAAAAAAGTAAAAAAAAAAAAATGACATTTAAAAATCACAATTCACATATATAGATAATTGTAAATATATTAAGGAAAATGGGGTTTCTAAACCCCAAGCCTTGTGGGAGCTCCAATCTCTCAATCTTAATTTTTAAAATTTTTCATTTAAAAAAAAAAAAATCTCAGCATTTATTGATTTGGTCAAAATCCCCTGATCAGTATTTATTAACTTTTTTTAATCCACATGCCTGCATTTATTGATTTTGTCAAAATCCCTAATTAGCATTTAAAATCCCCTATACAAATAATTATAAATACAGCCCGTGCATAGTTACTGCAGTAACTTTTTTAATTTCTCCTGTACACTATGGTTAGTGATAAAATTGTTAAATTATTTTTATAAAAAATCTGAAAAAACATAATTTATATATTAAAAAAAATTAAAACAAATATAAATATCTATAATTATCCCGTGCATAGCACGGGTGATAGGCTAGTATATATTAAGCAAAAGGGGGTTTTTAACCCCAAGGCCTGTGGGAGCTCCAATCTCCTAATCCTAATTTTCTAATTTTTTGATTTTAAAAAAAAAAAACCTCAGCATTTATTGACTTCTCCCAACTCAACCTCAGCATTTATTGACTTTTCCCAACCCACAATCCCTTTTGACTTCTCACATAATTATTGCAACATCCTTTTCAATATATCCCATAAACTATGGTTACACACAAAAATAAAAAATAAAAAAAATAAGAATTTAGCTATAGATCTCAAAAAGATATAACATCTAAATTTGAATTATGATTTAATAATATAATTATGTATTTTTTTTTATGTATATCTATCAGAATTTTAAATCACTTAATGGGACAAATTAATCAATTTTTCAAAATTATTGATTTTTAATTTACAAAATAGATTAAAAAAAACTATTGACTGATTTATTTATTTAATAACAAAAATATTTCATAATCTCTCTCTCCTAATCTCTCTCACAAATTTTCAAAAAAAAAAAATTAAAACTTGCATTCATTTTCTCTTTCTCAAAAAATCAGATAATATTTTCTATTAAAATTGTAGATATCTACTTATATTTTATATATTACATTATAACATAACAAAAAAAACTAAAAAACTAAAAAAAAAATTTAAAGTTTATCTAAATAAACTTTAAATCAATAAAACTCACATGTCTATCACATATCTAACTCACATCATAACTTACCTCAATAATAATAATTAAAAACAAATGGAAACCACAGATAAATTAAATTTAAAAAAAAAAGATACCCACAACTCCATCTTAAATAAATTGAAAAAAAAAATACCTAAATAGAAACCACACAAAAATAAAAATAAAAATAAAAATAAAAAGATATATCTATCTATCTATATCTATACTATATATTAAGTAAAATGGGGTTTTTAACCCCCAAGGCCTATGGAAACTTCAATATTCCAATCTGACTTTTTTAAATTTTTTATTTAAAAAAAATTAAAAACTCAGCATTTATTGATTTGGTTAAAATCCCCTGATTAGCATTTATTAACTTTTTTCAATTCAAATATCTTTTCACATGCCTGCAATTATTGATTTGGTCAAAATCTCCTGATCAGCATTTAAAATCCCATTATATAAATAATTATAGATACAATTCATGTATAGTTACTGCAGTACCCTTTTCAACTTCCCCCATACACTATGGTTAGTGATAAGAAAAAAATCTTAAAAAACATAATTTATATATTAAAACAAATCTAAATATCTATAATTATCCCGTGCATAGCACGGATGATAGGCTAGTCTATATATTAAGCAAAAGGGTCTTTTAAAACCCAAGGCTTGTGGAAGCTCCAACATGCCAATCCTAATTTCCTAATTTCTTATTTTTTTTAAAAAAAAATTGACTTGGTGATTGGTTCAAAGATTATAATAATTACACTATTGAATAACGCAATAAATGAAATCCTAATTTCCTTACTTTTTACATCCAAGAGACCCATGTAATTATTGTGTAAATGGCTCTTAATGTTCTTTCCCTCTTAATTTTTTTTTTTGTTTTTTGAAAAAACAAATAAATAAACACTTATTAAATTCTTTCAAACTCCTCGGTCAAACCCCATGTATTTAATTTATATATTAAAAAAAATTAAAACAAATATAAATATCTATAATTATCCCGTGCATAGCACGGGTGATAGGCTAGTATATAGATAATTGTAAACATTTATTCACTTCTCCCAACCCCCAAGTCTTACCCTCATAATAACACTTTAATGCATTAAGAACAAGCATAAAAAAAAATTCTTTGAAATTCAACACATATGAATTCCTTGAAAAGTCCCAACACATATGATTATTATCCCTCATAATAACACTTTAACGTATTAAGAACAAGTATAAAAAAAATTTCTTGAAAAATCCAACACATATGATTATTATCAAAATATTAAACTTTAATATAATATAATAAAAAAAAGACATTTAATTCCTTGAAAAGTCTAACACATATGATTATTATCAAAATAATAAATTTTAACATAATATTAAAAAGGAAAAAAAGAAGACATTTTAAAAATAAAAAAAAAGACATTTAAAAATCGCAATTAACATATATAGATATTTGTAAACATAATCCGTGCATAGCACGGGTGATATGCTAATCTATACTATATATTAAGCAAAAGGGGATTTTAACCCCAAGGCCTGTGGGAGCTCCAATCTCCTAATCCTAATTTTCTAATTTTTTGATTTAAAAAAAAAAACCTCAGCATTTATTGACTTCTCCCAACCCAACCTCAGCATTTATTGACTTTTCCCAACCCACAATCCCTTTTGACTTCTCTCATAATTATTGCAACACCCTTTTCAATTTCTCCCATAAACTATGGTTACACACAAAAAAAAAAAAAAGGATAAGAATTTAGCTATAGATCTCAAAAAGATATAACATCTAAATTTGAATTATGATTTAATAATATAATTATGTATTTTTTTTTATGTATATCTATCAAAATTTTAAATCATTTAATGGGACAAATTAATCAATTTTCCAAAATTATTGATTTTTAATTTACAAAATAGATTAAAAAAAACTATTGACTGATTTATTTATTTAATAACAAAAATATTTCATAATCTCTCTCTCCTAATCTCTCTCACAAATTTTCAAAAAAAAAATATTAAAACTTGCATTCATTTTCTCTTTCCCAAAAAATCAGATAGGAGCTCCAATCTCCTAATCCTAATTTTCTAATTTTTTGATTTAAAAAAAAAAACCTCAGCATTTATTGACTTTTTCTCAACCCACAATCCTTTTTGACTTCTCTCATAATTATTGCAACACCATTTTCAATTTCTCTCGTACACTATGGTTACACACAAAAATTAAAAAAAAAAGATAAGAATTTAGCTATAGATCTCAAAAAGATATAACATCTAAATTTGAATTGTGATTTAATAATATAATTATGTATTTTTTTTATGTATATTTATCAAAATTTTAAATCACTTAATGGGACAAATTAATCAATTTTCCAAAATTATTGATTTTTAATTTACAAAATAGATTAAAAAAAACTATTGACTAATTTGTTTATTTAATAACAAAAATATTTCATAATCTCTCTCTCCTAATCTCTCTCACAAATTTTCAAAAAAAAAAATTAAAACTTGCATTCATTTTCTCTTCCCCAAAAAATCAAATAATATTTTCTATTAAAGTTGTAGATATCTATCTATATTTTATATACAAAAATAGTTGAGTGCTCGAATATTGAGGGTCGAATCTGGCTCGAAATTTCAATTTCATCTCTCTCACCTCTCTCACTCTTTCAGACCTCTACCTCTCTCCCTCCTCTCGACCTCTCTCACTCTCAACAAACCTCTACCTCTCTCCCTCCTCTCGATCTCAATCTCTTCCGCTCTTACCAGTTCACTCTCGCCTCTCTCACCTCTCTCGCTCTCCTTAGTTCCCTCTCATCTCTCTCACCTCTCTCACTCTCAACCTTTTCGCCTCATCCCTCATCTCTCTCACCTAATCACCAACAAACCTCTCTCGCCTTTTCGCCTCATCCCTCTCTCCTCTCTACCTCTTCACTCTCGCCTTGAAAAAGTTCGAACCACGACGGAGGATAGAAAACGACGAACCACGAAGAACGGGAGCCTGCGAATCTGAGGTAAAGTTAGGGTTTACTTTTACCGTCAATTTTTGTAGAAATTAGTGAACTCTGTGTGTGAAGAATGAAATCTGTGATTTGGGTTTCGAAAGATAGGGTTTGTGATTTGCCCTTATACTCTGTGTTGACATTCTGATTTGTGACAAATTTGTAGACAAATTGTGATTTGGGTTTCGGATTTGGGTTTCGGATTTGCCCTTTGTAGAGAACTCTGTGTGTGAAGAATGAAATCTGTGATTTGGGTTTCGGATTTGCCCTTAGTAGATTGATCTATTGTCAAATGTTGACATTCTGATTTAATAGCCTTTAATTTGTGACAAATTTTTCCCAATCTTGAAAAATCTTGAAAAATCCTGTTCATAGATCACCTGTTCTTGTTGCAACTATTGGCTCTACAAGCTTCCCTTTGTAGAGAACTTTGCAAAAAAATTTGACCGTGTGGGAGACTTGCTTGGTTACTAGCTGCTGTTATTAGGGCAACATAAGTGAATTCATTAGGTGTGTGTCTTGAAAGCTGCAATTCTAAGTAGAGTTTGAAAGCCTCCTCATTTTCCAACTGTTGAGCATAGCCAAAAAACATAGCATTCCACAAAAGCTCTTCTTGCATCAGTCAAAGAATTGCAGCTTATAGATGTTTAGTGACTGATTCAAAACATAGCTTATAGATGTTTAGTTAAGCTTTCCTTGCTTAATTAACCCTGGAATTAACCTGTACAAGAAATGCAATTCTTTGACTGATTCAACTAACCTGTACAAGGTCACTCTGATTCAACTAACCTGTTAAACATCTACAAATACATCCAAAGCTACTCCTAATTTCATGATGAGACCATGGATTTGCTTGCTTAATTCCAGGGTAAATAGTGAAGCTGAGAGACCAAGAAGGCTAACAAATGTTAAAAGGCTTGGTGGCAACAGTCTAAGCCTCATCTCCTGAAAAAGATCCAACGCTTCATACAACTTTTCCTGTCTTCAGTATCCTTCAATCATAGTATTGTACGATATCACATTGAAATAGTCCATACCATCAAAAGCTCTTCTTGCATCAGTCAAAGAATTGCATTTCGTGTACATATATATATATATAAAAAAGTAAGAACATCGTTAGTTGAATCTGTTGGTATTTGTTATGCAGATAACAAAATGGCTTCAACTTCTACTAATAATACGGACATGAGAATAGAGCCAAGGTATTGTAATTGTGGAAGAATAGCTTCCATGCGTGTTGTACAAAGCAATGACAATGGAAATCGAGGACGTGCCTATTTTGTTTGCCCAAGAAAATATGTAAGTAGCTGTTATATAAATGAATCTGTTACTTTTTACAAATTTGTTTTGTCCTTTATTGATTAACTGATTCTTGTCCATTGTAGAGTAGGAACGAACACTGCAATTACTTCCAGTGGTTCGCAGATGATGACGACGATGACGACATTACCTCCACAATCCGTGCCACTGCGGGACCTCGGACAGATTCAACAACAGAAGAAATGAATGATCTGAGGGGAAGGGTTAGTGAGCATGATAGAAGGCTTCAAAGGATGGAGAAAATTCTCACGAGAATGACTTATGTAATTGTATTTTTTGTATTCTTGTACTTTATCATGTAAACCCGTCAATTGTTAGGTTTTCGAACATGCTATGACTGTAATGTACTTTTCTACTTGTTTTGTAATTTTTTTTTTGGTGCTATGAACTTGGCATGAACTTGTGAAATCTGATGCTATGAACTTGGCATGAAATCTGTTGATTAACAGGTTCTTCAATGATTAAGAGGGTCATGGAAAAATGTGTTGAATGAATGGAACAATGTTGAAAAATCTGTTGAATGAATAATAGGGTCTTGAATGATTAACAGGTTGAATGTGTATAATAGGTTGAACTTGACTGTGTGTGAAATTTGTTGAATGAACAGGGGCATTTCTTGAATGATTAACAGGTTGAACAGGTTGAACTTCACTGTGTGTGAAATATGTTGAATGAACAGGGGCATTTGTTGATTGATTAACAGTTTAGAGTGACCTCCCTGCGCATCAGTCAGGACTGGGATGAGTTCTTAGATTCCCAACCCTGCAAGGGGTGGATGCTCAATTTATAAAGATGGTTTGGCAGCGCTTGCAGCTAAATTGTGGCCTTGGGAAAATGATATCAGATTGCTTTTGAATTGAGTCATCAAATTGTGGACATGTGGTTCTCGTAACTTATGGAATGTGTACTTCATGGAAGTTATCACTCAAATTGCTCTTGAATTGAGTCAGCTAGACCCTCGAAATCCAGAATACACATGGGTGAAAGAAGCATATAAACCTTTTTTACAATAAGGCAGATTGGATATGTTGACTGGATATGTTTTAATGAAGTCTTTGGCAGTTGTTGACTGCATATAAACCTTTTTTTCCACAAACAAAGAAGTCTTTGGCAGATAAGGCAGATTGACCATTCAGCAGCATAATCACCCTAACACACAAATAATCAGTAACACACAAAAAATCAGTAACACACAAATAATCAGTCTTTGGCATTTCTTGACTGCATATTAATGCAGTAACACACAAATAATCACCCTAACACATTCCATCATAACAACATATCAACAGCAGCAGACCAACTCCATTGATTAATGCAACCATCCAGAACAACATACACAGGTTCAAAATTTCCAGGTTCACTCATTAATGGTCCATGTTCAACAGCTGAAATTCAACAAATTCACTGAACATACAAAGTCAATCATACTGTTTCAGTCAACATACACAGGTTACAATTACCACTTCGAAACTAAAAAAAAAAAGGATCCCCGTCGATGTTCAAGTCAACAAAATTTCGCGTTTGTGGAATATTGTTCACCATTCCAGCTTGAGTATGAGATGTACTTCCAATGTCGTCCCCAATTGTACCAACTGGTGCCTGTAAAAATAAAGTAAATATTTTTTAAAAAAAATCCGTTCAACAAAGTGCAATATATTAAGTCCGTTCAACACATACCGGTACATACATACTGTCTCCTATGGCATCCATAGAAGGATAATAGTAAGGTTCATTTGGCGGCACCTAATAATGAAATAGTAACACAAGTGAATTAGTAATTTCAAGTAATAAAATTGAAAGCCAAAAATGTTAACACCAATCAACTTTTATATTTAACGCGTACCGGTTCATACATAGTGTGTTGCACGCCTCCCGTACAAGGAAAGCTTAACTTACGAGGTTCACCTTGACGCACCTTCTGACCCTATAGCACAAGTTCATTGATGAATATTTGAACTTTAACAAATTCGGCTATATATGTATATGTAGTGTGAAATGAAAAATGTACCGGATTAGCTTTCTTATTTTTTCCCTTCAACCGATTCACTATTGCATCAACCTTGCTAACCTTCCGTTTCGTACATGGACGACCTCTTCTTCGAGCAACCAAAGGACTGAGCACCTTGCGACTCATGCTTTCTTTTGTAGTATTGATACGAGGCGGACTTTTTGGTGAAGTATGGGAAGGTGGTAAAGTAGTACTCGAAGGTGGTAAAGTACTAGTACATGGCACATTACTCGCACTACTTGATTGCACTGTTCTCACTTCATCCTTGATTTTCATCAACCCAAGTTGAATCACTTTGTGTTTACCATCATCATTGGTAGCAAGTTCAAGGATCTCATCCAACATGTTGTGATAGTTATCATGCAACTTTGGATGTAGAAAAGAGCCAAAGTTAGTATATATGGTTGGAATGCATGTGTAGCCTCTTTCCAAGTCTTTTCTCCACCTCGAAACAATGTATTTATTTGGCACCTCATATATGGATCTCTCAATGAGCACACACAGTGAATGGGCACACATAATACCTCTAAACTCAAACAACCGGCACATACATTGGAGCTCACATTCAATTGAATTAAAATACACAACAAATTCCACTTTCTTCATCCCCTCACCCACAACAACAGCCTCCCTCACATGATAGGTACAAATTGCGCCCTCCTCTTTGATAAGATTTGCACGACAATACACTAGACGCTTCATTTCTAGTTGAACTTCTTTAAATTTTGAATTAGTGTAAGCTGCACGAAATTGCTTCTCCAAACGATACTCCGTTAAGCAATCATACAATTTGTTACGAGACTTAAAATCTGCTTTTGTCTCCTTCTCTACCTTACTTCTTAACGCATTGTCATACTGCTCAACAAATTGCTTTAAGGTTGTCTTCGAGTTCACATATCCATCAAAGAATGCATTCATACTCTCACTTCGTTGTGTAGTTGACATGCCAGCCCAAAATATGTCCTTAACATAGGTAGGAATCCACCTATGTCGCTCATGGTATAATACCCTTAACCACTCGTTATCATTCAAATTGAAATTTTCAATCATTGCTTCCCATAATTCCTCAAATTCATCTTTTGTGAATGAATCATAAACTGCATTACTCAAAGCAACCTTGATGGACTCATATTGCGAATATCCTCGCAATTTCTCCAGAATTTTCTTCATAATATGCCATAAACACCAACGATGCCGAGCCTGTGGGAAGACAATTTCTATGGCATTTTGCATAGCTCTGCACTGGTCAGTTATTATCGCTTTTGGGGGCGCATCTGACATACAACTTAACCATTCTTTGAAAAGCCAAACAAATGTCTCCGTGTTCTCATTACTTAACAACCCACAACCAAACAAAATTGACTGACCGTGGTGATTAACTCCTACAAACGGAGCAAACGGCATATCATATTTGTTTGTCAAATAGGTTGTGTCAAAAGAGACAACATCCCCAAATGCTTTATAAGCCGCCCTACTCCTTGCATCCGCCCAAAACAAGTTTCGCATGCGACCATCTTCATCAAGGTCAATTGCCGAATAGAAGTTCGAATTTTGTTGTTGCATTTTATGAAAATAAAATGTAACTGATTCGGCGTCGCCTACCCCAAGTCTCAATCTTCTAGCATTTTGAATATAATTCCTTGCATCTTGTTCATCAAACGTTAATGCCTCATATCCCCCCGCTTCAACAACTATGGAATGAAAATTCCTAGCCACCCCAATCCCTGCTGCATCGTTAACTTCTAGTCTTCTCTTTACCGGAGTAAGAATCCTCTTATTCATTGGAAAATGCCGTGAGTCACTCGGAATGAAATCATGAGTGTGCTCAAGCACAACCGTGGTTAACTTATATCTTCCATCTTTTTGTAGAGTGGCTCTAACCCTTGCTTTACAATCTATTTTTGATGACAAAGATGGTTCGAGGGGATTTACTTCTGATCTTTTTGTTCTATTCCGCGCCCGAGTACATTCAATTCCAAAGTACTTTACTTCCCCATCCCTCGTTACATTTTGTGTTCTATAAGATATAGCAAATCCAAGTTGTTTCGCATATTTTGCATAAAATGTGTGTACTTCTTGCTTGGAGATAAAACACATCCCCTTTTTCGGTTCTTCAACTTCACCACTCTCATTAAATTCAACATTGTTATCTTGTTCTTCAACTTCCTCACTCACATTGAATGAATTATTCGTTGAATCAATATCCATTGTAGCTTCAAAGTGGGCACAGATTCTTCTCAGCAAAGTAACTGACTTGATGTGGAGTGCTCTTCAATGGAATCTGATTATACAAAACATAACTTTCAAGTAAGTGGATCACTGTCAAAATGGCAATCTATATAAAAATACCTTGTTATGAGCATTAAAGTATAACAAGATGAAGCCATTGAATTGTAGTTCATAACAAGGAACTTATGAATCTGTTCATTGAATTAATAAGTTATGGTGTTTATAATTTTGTGCATTGAATTATGGTGTTTATAACATATCATTGAATTTTGTAACAACAATATATTTCATAACAACAACAATGTGAATTTTGTTAATCTTGTTAAATTTTCATGAAGTTCCTTTTTAATTTTCATCAACAACAATGTTCCTTAATAGCACCAGATTTCATCAACAGAACATATTTTTCATTAACAATAATGTTCCTTAACATGTTTTGTACAGCAGCAGCAGCAGATTTCATCAACATCTTGAATTAATGTTCCTTTTTAATTCTGTACAGCAGCAGATTTCATCAATACAACATTTTTTTTCATCAACAAAACAATGTTTGCTCAATGTTTAACAGAACATATGGATTGATGAAATCTGGTGCATATGGATTTATACCAGATCATCCATATGGGTAAATCCATATGGATTTAAACATATGTTAATTCATTTCCTACCAGATCATCCATATGGGTAAATCCATTTCCTACCAGTTTAACAGAACATATGGATTTATACTTTGACAAAAGGTGGGTCTGCAAAAGGTGGGAAAAGGTGGGTGATTGCTCAATGTTTCCTACTAGTTTAACATCAAGATTCAGTGGGTGATTGCTCAATGTTTCCTACTAGTTTAACATCAAGATCATACCACATTAATTTTTATTTCACTCACCTTTCGGCACACACATGCAGCGGCGGTGGCACCTTTCGCCCACACAGCGGCAGCAGCCTCGTCGGCGGTACTAGTAGAAGCGGCAGCAGCTTCGTCGGCGGCACCCTTTCGCACACACAACCTTGATCGGCGTCCTCTCTCTCACTCTCTATACTGTGTTCTTGTTTTTCTTCTAATTTTTTTTTGGAAACTAATGTCTGAGTTTGGTAAGAACATTTCACCTGTGTACAAAGAAGAAAAGGTGGGTGTGCAAAGAATGGTCAACATTCGGGCCTTTCGACCCTTGACCTTTCGAGCTACGAAATGGGGCTGTTTTATATATTATATTATAACATAAAAAAAAAAACTAAAAAACTAAAAAAAAAATCTTTAAAATTTATCTAAATAAACTTTAAATCAATAAAACTCACATGTATATCTAACTCATATCATAACTTACCTAAATAATAATAATTAAAAACAAATGGAAACCACAGATAAATTAAATTTTAAAAAAAAAGATACACACAACTCCATCATAAATAAATTGAAAAAAAAAAACCCCGAATAGAAACCACACAAAAATAAAAATAAAAATAAAAAGATATATCTATCTATCTATCTATATCTATACTATATATTAAGCAAAATGGGGTTTTTAACCCCCAAGGCCTATGGAAGTTTCAATATCCCAATCTGAATTTTTAAAATTTTTTATTTAAAAAAAAAAACTCAGCATTTATTGATTTGATCAAAATCCCCTGATCAGCATTTATTAACTTTTTTCAATCCACATATCTTTCCACATGCCTGCAATTATTGATTTGGTCAAAATCCCCTGATCAGCATTTAAAATCCCCTCATACAAATAATTATAGATGCAATTCGTGTATAGTTACTGCAGTACCCTTTTCAACTTCCCCCATACACTATGGTTAGTGATAAGAAAAAAATCTTAAAAAATATAATTTATATATTAAAAAAAATCTAAAACAAACATAAATATCTATAATTATCCCGTGCATAGCACGGGTGATAGGCTAGTACTATATATTAAGCAAAATTGGGTTTTTAACCCCAAGGCCTGTGGGAGTTTCAATATCCCAATATGAATTTTCTAAATTTTTTATTTTTTTTAAAAAAACCCAACATTTATTAATTTGGTCAAAATCTCCTGATCAGCATTTATTAACTTTTTTCAATTCACATGTCTTTCCACATGCCTACATTTATTGATTTGGTCAAAATCCCCTGATCAGCATTCAAAATCCCCCTCATACAAATAATTATAGATACAATCGGTGTATAGTTACCGCAGTACATTTTTCAACTTCTCTTATACACTATGGTTAGTGATAAGATTTTTAAATTATTTTTATAAAAAAAATTTAAAAAACATAATTTATATATTAAAAAAAATCTAAAATAAATATAAATATCTATAATTATCATGTACATATCACAGGTGATAGGCTAGTATATATTAAAGAAAAAAGGGTTTCTAACTCCCAAGCCTTGTGGGAGCTCTAATATCCCAATCTAAATTTCCTGATTTTTTGATTTAAAAAAAAAAAAAACCTTAGCATTTATTAAATTCTCCCAACCCCCAAACCTTACCCTCATAATAACACTTTAATGCATTAAGAACAAGCATAAGAAAAATTTCTTGAAAAGTCCAACACATATGAATTCCTTGAAAAGTCCCAACACATATGATTATTATCTCTCATAATAACATTTTAATGCATTAAGAACAAGTATAAAAAAAATTCCTTGAAAAGTCCAACACATACGATTATTATCAAAATATTAAACTTTAATATAATATATATAATAAAAAAAAGAAGACATTTAATTCGTTAAAAAGTCTAACACATATGATTATTATCAAAATATTAAACTTTAATATTGAGAGGGAGATTAATGATCTGAGTCTGGGCCGTGGAATTAGCCGAACAAATTGGGCCGGACGGGGTTGGGCCGAGGTATTTGGCTCCGAGATTGGGCCGTGATCTTGCTCGGTAATGGCAAAGGCCTCGTGCAACCGAGCTACCTGATTTCGTATGCACGGAGGCCGGTCAGGTTAAGGTTCAGTCAAGCAAGGGTTCCACGGCTCGCGCGTTGCTCGGTTGTAATACACGCGCCCTTAGCCCGGCACGACCAGTGTGATCAGTCTCCATCTCGGCTTCGCCGGAATGCAGTCGAGCACGGCTGGGAATGAGCCCGGTTATAGGAGCACCACGACATCAGGTGCACTTGGACTTGAAGTGCGGTATGGCCATTGATAGCCGAGGTAATGTTGCCTGGCTGCCGAGCTCCCAGTAAAGTGGGCTGGCAGTTGGGTTAGGTGATGCTCAGCAAGACTTGTGCTGACAGATGGGATAGCAGAGCCACGTGTCGAGAGATCACTGGGAGTAGATTTGGGGCGCAGAGGATATATAAGCATGTCTGCGCCCCCCATACGCGGACAGACGAACACTTTGTAAGAAACTCTTACACTCAAACACTCTCCTCTCTCTCTCTCTCTATCCCAAGGTGTGTGCTAACTTGACCGTCGAAGGGGTTTTCCGGCCACACACCGCCGGGTAGCTCACCGCAGTTGTGCTCGCAGGTGATCGGACAGAAACGAAACTTAGAAGAAAGGAGTATGGGCTCGCCGAAATATTTGTTCCCCGTACAATTGGCGCCGTCTGTGGGAAACTTTGCAGACAAAATCTTGTCTTCCACGCTCGTTTGATCGCCGTCCATGGCGAAAAACGATGAGTTTCCATTGTCCGCCGTCGACAGAGTTACCCCGGAGTCAGACAGACAGAGAGAAGGACATCCCGACATCCTTCCAATGGGGGACCTGGAGACATTCCCAGGAGGACAGTCGGGAGACGCGCGAGATAAGCGCGGAAGAAGTTATGGTCATTCGTGGAGTCCAGACGGTCATCGGCGACGGAGAAAATCACATGCCAGACGACTGGAACACAAGCTCAGGGACCAGGATGCCGTCATCCGGCGAATGGCGGCGGAGATGGAGGAGTTGAAGCGTCATGTCAAAGGGAAGGGTGTAACTGGAGTGGGAGACCACAGTGAGCGCACCCAACTCCGCCGTTCAGGCAGTCAGAGTCAGCGACACACTCTGTCCATTTCTATCACCAGAAGTTATAAGGTTGGTGATTCCGACGTGCGAACAGAAAAGTCCAGCGCGCAAGATAGCACTTACCAGCCTTCACGTTCGGCGACGACGTCGAGGTACTCTTATTCTGCTCATTCAGAGGATTTGCGGGCAGTCTTAAAGGAGCGAGCTCGCCGGCGAGAGGCTCAAAGGGTGCCGGCGTTTCAGCGGCTATCCTACGGAGTTCACGCCAACGAGGAGGTCGGAATGCCTCCACCCCCGCCAAGCAACACCGCTCTTTGTAGATTCAGACTTGGCAAGGCTGAGCACCACCCCATTCTCCCTGGAGATAGAAACAACACCGTTTCCGGCAGGCTTCCACCAGCCTAAATTTACGCTTTATGACGGAAAGACCGATCCCTACATGCATGTAAGCCACTTCCGACAGGTTATGGCCGGACATAGGCGGAATGATGCACTTATGTGCCTTATCTTCCCGTCAAGTTTAGGCGAACTGGGCCTGAAATGGTTTGAGAGGCTGCCGGAGGGGAGCATAGAAAGGTGGCATCAGTTGGCCGAAGCCTTTGTGACGCACTTCAAAACCAACACCAAAACACCAAAGGAAGTTGATCACCTATTGAGTGTCAAGATGGAACCGAGCGACACATTGAAGGCGTACAACTCTAGATATTGGGAGGACCTTCAACGAGATCTTGGATTGTCCAGTCAACCTTGCAATCACTCAATACAAGCGTGGTCTCCCGGTCGGACATAGACTGTGGGACTCACTTACCATGCACCAGCAGACGTCCATAGGCCAGCTCATGCAGCGCATCAATGAGCACATCCGAGTTGAGGATGATGCGTCAGCGTCCACCGCAAAGGCAACTCCGGCAACGACAGACAAGAGGACAACAGGCAAGGTGCACGCGGTTGGGCAAGAGTCCAGCCGCTCAAATGACCGAGCAGAGGAATCGGACCGTGGTTCGAACCGCAAAAACCGGGGTAGGGGACGTCGGAATGACCGGGATGACTACCCCCGAAATGACGTAGCGGATGCAAACAGAAGGTTGAAGGCCAGGACAGGTATCACCACGGTCTTCAAGATTCCAATCTACCGCATTCTTAGTGAAATCCGTGACGAGGAATATGTCCGGTTTCCAGCTAAGTTGGGCGACGGTCAGAAGGGCTTCAATCCGAGGTACCGTTGCACGTTTCACCGAGAGCGCGGCCACCGGACAGAGGATTGTTTTCCTTTAAGGCAACACTTGGAAGAGCTAGTTGCAGCCGGACACCTGGACCTTTACATTGATGGGGGCGTTAAGGCGAACCAAGCTCCGGTCGATCCGCGGGGACCGGATGACCGTGACGCGCCTCCACAAGGAGTTATCAACGTCATCCATGGCATTGTGGAGCCAGCGCGGGTATGCGAGCTCCGGGGTATGATCAAGAAGGCAGAACACATGAGGGAAGTTTTGTCGGTACAACCTGCGATCAAGAGGGAGAAGATCGAAGAGAAAGATGTGATTAGTTTCACCTCAAGGGATCTAGAGCGTATTCAGACGCCGCACAACGATGCCTTAGTAGTAACACTCCGCGTCAAGGAATTTGATGTCAAACGGATCTTGATCGATCAGGGAAGCTCGGTCGAGATCATGTATTACGACGCGTTTAAGCAGCTCAAACTCCGGGAGACGGACTTGGCCCCGGCAACTTCGCCACTGGTTGGTTTCAACTCACAACCGGAGTGGCCTTTGGGAAAGATTATCCTGCCGGTCAAAGTGGGATCCATGGTCAAGCAAGTGGAGTTCTGGGTGTTACATGTGCCTTCTACTTACAACCTGATCCTTGGAAGGGGATGGCTTCACGCTATGCAAGCCGTAGCGTCGACCTACCATCAGGTGATGAGATTCCCCTCGGCTATGGGGGCAATCGAGGAGATTTGGGGAGATCAAGTCATGTCAAAGCAGTGCTTCGTGGCAGTGAATGGGAGCCGGGCTGCTAAAGGCTTCGTTCAAATGATAGAAGGACCGGAAGACCGGGGAGTTCTTGACGATATGGGCACCAAGGTAGAGGACAAAGCTGTTGAGGAATTGGTGGAGGTGCGAATCGATACGGAGCAGCCGGACAAGTTCTTCCTGCTCGGCTCCAGCCTTACTGCCCAAGAAAGGACCGAAATGGTTGAGTTTTTGATGGCCAACATCGAAGTCTTCTCATGGTCGCCTTACGACATGCCCGGCCTCGATCCAAGTTTTATCTGCCATCACCTCAATGTCTTCCCTGGAGCCAAGCCAGTTATTCAGCGAACAAGGAGATCGGCGCTGCATCATGCCGAGGTAGTTGCAAAGGAAGTGAAAAACTTGCTTGAGGCACGGGCAATTCAGGAAGTGCACTACCCTCGGTGGATTTCCAACACAGTAGTGGTGCCCAAGAAGAATGGGAAGTGGCGAGTTTGTGTCGATTACAAGACAGTCAACCGAGCTTGTCCGAAGGATAGCTTCCCTTTGCCCCGCATTGACCAGCTTGTGGACTTGACAGCTGGACATAATCGGCTCAGCTTCTTGGATGCCTATCGTGGCTACCATCAGATTGCCATGCATGGGCCCGACCGAGAGATCACCTCCTTTACGACTCCGAGGGGACTCTTCTGCTACCGAGTCATGCCTTTTGGTTTGAAGAATGCCGGGGCAACTTTTCAGAGGATGGTGACTAAGATGTTTGCTCCTTTGCTTGGCCGAACAATGGAGGCTTACATTGATGATATGGTGGTTAAAAGCCGGCATCAAGCAGACCATTTGTCCGACTTGGCCGAGATGTTCGCCATTCTCAAAAAACACAAGCTGCGCTTGAATGCGTCTAAGTGTGCCTTTGGCGTGGGATCCGAAAAATTTTTGGGATTCCTAGTCACGAACCGAGGCATCGAAGCAGATCCCATTCAGATCAGAGCCGTGCAAGAGTTGAAACGGCCCAGCTCGGCTAAGGACGTGCAACATCTGGCCGGAATGGCCGCCTGCGCTTAATCGATTCATAAGCCGGTCATCAGATCGCTGCCGTCCTTTCTTTCAGGCATTGAAATCAAAGTTCTTGTGGGACGAAGAATGTGACCGGGCTTTGGCCGAGCTCAAGGAATATCTGTCTTCTCCGCCACTATTGGTTACACCTAAGCTAGGCGAGGAACTCTATCTTTACCTTGCCGTCTCACAGCATGCAGTCAGTGCGGTGCTAGTCCGAGCTGAAGGAATTAAGCACCTCCCAATCTTCTATGTCAGTAAAACCTTGCTGCTGGCAGAGATGAGATACTTGCCGTTGGAAAAGCTTGCGTTGGCATTGATGATGGCTTCAAGGAAGTTGGCGCACTATTTCCATGCCCATACCATCATCGTACTGACCGAGTTTCCCCTTAAGGCCTTGTTTGAACGGGCGGACTTTTCTGGCAGAATTCTCAAGTGGGTGGTCGAATTGGGACAATTTGATGTGAAGTTCCAGCCGCGCACAGCTATAAAGGCCCAGACTTTGGCTGATTTCGTTGCTGAATTCTAACTTGGAACTCATCCGGTGTGCCCGGTTGACATTGCCGCGGCAGATGAGGAGGTGAATGCAAGCCTGATCGAGATACAACAACCTGGTGGAGTTTGCGACGCGGAATTTGCACGCCCCACCGAAGCACCCTCAGTATGTACAACTCCACCGACCGGTGATGCGATGACGGAGACGGGTCCCACCGACTGTAACAACCCCCATACTGTATACCGATAAATTACTGAACTAACTATTACTGCTAAACTGAGACTGAATCTGATTGATAATAGAATTATTGGAATACTAAGTTGTCTGACTAAGATCTGAAACTGATTGACTGACTGTGTCTGTCTAAATGCATTTCCTATCTGTTGAGTGTGTGATTATCTGTTCATGTTTATATGTTTGAACTGTGAATTGAAGGCCTTATCGGCGGCCGAACCAGAAATTGATTAGTGAGTTATAATCATGAGAATTTATGTGATTTTATGGTGTACTTGTTTGAAATCTTGGTGCGCGCAGGCGTACGCTCGAGCGAAGGGACTTACGCTCGAGCGAAGAGCTGTGTCTCACGCTCGAGCGAGCATCGAACGTAAATTTTGAGCATCCAGCATTTTTACTGTAGCACACAGTCCGCTCGAGCGACGGAATCCATGCTTGAGCGGAGCTCTTTTGTCTGCATGTCCGCTCGAGCGAAGAAAGCCTCGCTCGAGCGAGACCCCTATTTTCAGCAAATTTTGTAAAATGTTCAAAAGTGCATCTTTGCATCCTCTTTCCATCCTAGGCATTCCTAGGGCATATTTAAGGCATCTTAAAGAGGATATAGATGTAGAACGCACCGACGCAAATTAGGGATTATGTTATTATCCTTCCCCAACTGTGAAACTTAGTGTGTGTTCAATCTGTTAACTGTATAGAGTTGGCATTCTGAGGAGACGCTCTAATTCACTGTAGCCCAGAACTCTGTGAGTAACAATTGTGTAAAGATATGTTCAAATGATTATCTTTTAAATACTGAACTAAACTGTTTACTGAACTGATATTAATTACTAAATGAATGTATGTCCTTTATTTCTGAACTGTACTGTGGCATCCTTAGCACCTACTGTTTACTGTTACTGTTACAGAGATCTCTGTCGGTTCCCTCGTGGAACCACTACTGTTTACTGATTGATGGCCATCATTACTGTTCGGTCTTTAAGACCTATTGTTTACTGTTATGCTAATGGATGTACCACATATGACTGATTGACTGAAAGACTGAAATACTGATTTAATGAACTATTTTCATTACTGTAAGGACATTCATTCTAAACCTCTTTACGCACTATGTTATTCACTGGGCTTTAGCTCACTGCTCATATATATATGTAGGTGTACAGGCATCGGATCAAAGCTAGAAGCGTCGGGGTAGAGTCCCAGTTTTGTCAAGCCAACCAATGTGCCTCACTGCGAAGTTCCGAGCCTGCCAAGCTTAGGCTATGGGGTGTTTTAGTTTCCCCCTTCTGTACCGTTTTGTAATACCGTATAGACCGTACTGTACTGTTTAGTAGGGATTAAGCCCCTGTACTGGATGATTGTAGATATTGTGCACAACTGTTCTATACTGAATGTTTATATGCATGAAAAATCTTTTTGGCATACAGACTGTCACAGCTCATTGGACATTGTTTATTTGCTGTATTGGCTTCCGTCAAGCTCCTATACTTTGTTTTACTGTACTACTGTTAAGCAGGCCTTCGGTAATCTAGGATTACTGGTCGGTTACGGCGCTAAACCCATAGGGGCGGGTTTGGGTCGTGACACCGACCAACCTGCTCCATCCGGAGCCGCATCACCACGGAGGGAAGAAATGGACCCACCCAGCACAGAGCCTACGGCCGGCATAATACCGCAACCTGGTGATTCGCCTACGGATTTGGGCATTGTAGATCAACTTGCTGAGTCCGGTGCCGAATCACCAAGGGGGGCTGAAGTGGAACCAATCAGCGCAGAACTTGAAACCGGACAGCCGAGCAACCGTGATCCCATTACCCTTCGAAACTTTCAGGACCCTTCAGAATGTTGGAAGCTCTTTGTGGGGGAGATGTGGAAACTTTTCGTTGATGGAGCGTCGAACCGTCACGATGCCGGGCTAGGTATCGTTCTTATCTCACCGGATGGCCTAACTATTGAACATTCTATCACCCTGGGCTTCCCAGCATCCAACAACGAGGCTGAGTACGAGGCACTTTTGGCCGGACTCAAGAGCGCTCTTCAGATGAAAGCTTCCGAGCTAATGGTGTACAGTGATTCCCAGCTTGTGGTTAACCAAGTCGCTGGGATTTATGAAGCAAAGGATGACAGAATAGCAAAGTACCAAGCTCTGGTCAGGGAACACATCAAGCAATTTCAGGCAATCAGAGTTCAACAGATTGGCCGTGAAGAAAACAACCGAGCAGATGAGCTGGCCGGCCTTACTTCAATGGTTGATAGTACATCTCCTAACCCCCTGTTGATTGAATTCCTTCCACGGCCAAGCATTGAGGAAGCCGGGCAGACGGATGTACTCTGCGCCGCGCTAGGTCCTTCCTAGATAGACCTTATAATCCTGTTTCTCAGAGACCGGACTCTGCCAGCCGACAAGAAAGAAGCGCACAAAGTCCGGGTGAAGTCAGAGCGGTTTTGGCTCTCTCCATCTGGAGCGTTGTATAAAAAGTCCTTCACCGTTCCTTATCTGAAGTGCATGCACCCGAGTAGCGTGGAGGCCTTCTTGTACGAAATTCACGAAGGCATCTGTGGCAGTCATATAGGGGGCAGGTCCCTGGCCTACCGAGCTATTTCGTAGGGCTATTGGTGGCCGTGCATGCAGGCCGACGCACAAAAATATGTTCGCAAGTGTGAAAAGTGCTAGAAATTCGCCCATCAGATCCACCAGCCAGCCAGGGAACTTCTTTCCCTCACAAGTCCTTGGCCTTTTGCAATGTGGGGGCTAGATATAGTCGGGCCGCTACCAACTGCACCAGGCAACCGAAAGTTCTTCATCGCGGCCACAGATTACTTCACCAAATGGGTTGAAGCTGAGTCCTTGGCAACAATCAAGGAGAAAGACGTGAAGTGGTTTGTCTGGCAGAATGTGGTCACGCGGTTTGGCGTCCCCAAGATTTTGATCTCTGATAACGGCACCCAGTTTGACGGTCGCCTATTCAGAGGATTTTGTGAAGATCTAAAGATTGAATTCTACAACTCTACTCCGGCTTACCCGCAGTCTAACGGTCAAGCCGAGGCATCTAACAAGACCATCCTGGATGGTTTGAAGAAACGACTGGAGAAGGCAAAGGGAAAATGAGCTGAGGAACTACCCAGCGTCCTTTGGGCATACCGAACTACCCCGCGGCGATCTACCGGGGAAACTCCATTTGCTTTGGCTTATGGCATGGAGGCGGTCATACCTTTGGAAGTTGGCATGCCCACCCTAAGAAGTGAAAGTTTTGAGCCCGAGCTGAACGCCGAGGCTATTGCCCTGGAACTAGACCTAGTGGAAGATCGTCGGGAGAAGGCCCTCATCCACGTGGCCGCCTACCAACAAGAGCTCTCAAGGAAGTACAACAAAACGCTGCACCCCAGACCGTTCAAAGTAGGTGATTGGGTTTTGAGGAAAGTTATGGACAACACCCTGGTGCCAGGTGAAGGCAAACTAGGGGCAAATTGGGAAGGACCCTACAAGATAACCGGTCTGGCGGGTAAGGGGGCATACCACTTGGAGGATCTGGATGGTAGAACAATACCCCGGCCATGGAATACGGCCAACCTCAAACTGTATTATTTCTAGCTTTAGCTTTCTTTTTGTGCAAAGGAATTTTTTGCCTTACACTTCAGAATGTAATTCTTTTTGTCCATATATAGAAGTGTCTCTTCTTTGCTTTAGCATTCAAATTGTTGTTTTGATGTAAAAACCGAGATGATTTGTTCCGGTCGAAAGAGTTGATGTTTTGTTCAGCTTAGGTACACTCAACCGAGATGTTTATTCCGGTTGGCAGAGTTGATGTTTTGTTCAACTCTTAGAACCCAACCGAGATGATTTACTCTGGTTGGAGGAGTTGATGATTTGTTCAACTTAGGATTCCCAACCGAGATGATTTACTCCGGTTGAAAGAGTTGATGTTTTGTTCAGCTTAGGTACTCTCAACCGAGATGTTTATTCCGGTTAGCAGAGTTGATATTTTGTTCAACTCTCAGAATCCAACCGAGATGATTTACTCCGGTTGGAGGAGTTGATGTTTTGTTCAGCTTAGGTACTCTCAACCGAGATGTTTATTCCGGTTGGCAGAGTTGATGTTTCGTTCAACTCTTAGAATCCAACCGAGATGATTTACTCCGGTTGGAAGAGTTGATGTTTTGTTCAACTTAGTTATTTCCAACCGAGATGGTTTATTCCGGTTGAAGGCGTTAATGTTTTGTTCAGCTGTTACTCTCAACTGAGATGTTAATTCCGGTTGAAAAGTTGATGTTTTGTTCACTTATGAAATCTGAACCAAGCTGTCTTTTTCGGTTGTGTGAATTACTTAATGTGGTTTGTCTTGCCAAGGTGTTTTGTTCGGCTGAAGTTGTGAGACATGTGTACCGCTCAAACACTTGATGAAATTGGAAATTTTCATTGATATAAAGTAAATACAAAAGATGGGGAACTTAGCCCGGTTACATTTGCAAAAAAAAAAGAGAAAACAAAACTAAGCTAAGAGGAAGAGGTCTGGGAACTCCTCATCAGCTTCCAAGTTGACCGTTGCTGTCTGGTCTTGGGCACCGGTCCCAGTTTGGTCGGCCTGCTCCTGCTCAGTTTGGTCCTCTCCTTCAGCATCTGCCTCGACTTCTTCTAGTCCTTCCTCGGTCTCGGTCTGCAACGCGCTGAAGACGTCGTTGGCGTATAGAATGAGGTAGGTCGGTAAGAAGACAGCCGGTGGAGAGGCAAACACGTCGGTGTCAGGACCTTGACCGAGCTGTTGACAGGCAGCCTTTCATCCAGCTTTGAAATAGATGTCCTGGGTGGCGAACACTTGTTTTTTGTAATTGTCTTCCGCCTCTTTGAAGCCGGCGTTATTGGCGTCTTCACAATCTTTCTTCCTGGACTTTTTGAGCGCGTCCAGCTCGGCCTGGAGCTCGTCTTTCTTTTTCTCGGCTTCGTCGAGTTGGCCGAGCAACCTGTTGTTGTCAGAATTGGCGATTTCAAGCGAGGACTTTGCTCGACCGAGCTCGGTTTGGAGGCTTTGGACTTGGCTGGCGGTGTCGCTCGCCTTTTGCCGAAGTCTGTGGATGCGCTCCATGACCAAGTGCTGCTTTTGGATTGCCTGCAAAAGAGAATTTGGTCAGAGAAGAAACCGTGCAAACACTTGTGAAAATTTAAGTAGAAGATTGAGATTCTTACCCTGGTCATGGACTTCACGGTTGATTTCACCAGTCGGGTGTCAGGAACGTGGTCGCTGCCAACCACGTCGCTTGGCAGCAGCAGAGCTTTTAAGAGGTCGAAGGCAAGCAGGTGCTCCTGGTCGCCCTTGATGGAAGCATTAGCCGGGATCTCTTTGCCTCGGTGCTTCAGTTGCGGCCGCCATGCTGGAACGGGGTCGACCGTGTCGACAGGTTGCTCGGTTGTTAGCTCGGCAGATGGATCTGCGCGAGGTCGTTTGCCAGCCCGGCGGGTTTCCTATTTGGTTTGCCCGGCGGCTGGAGAAGCCAAGGCAACCACAGGGCCGCTAGATTGGCCGGCAGTTGGGGAACGTGTGGCGATGCTCGGTATCTCGGCCAAGGTGGCTGTGAGCAAATTTTTGATGCGGCTTCTTTTCGTCATCTCCTCGGCTTCTGTCAACCGAATTAGTGGAACGTCAGGCAAAGTAGGGTCTGGAGGAGGTGATAGAGCACGGAGAAAGTTTGTTACTTTACTCTGGTGGGGAGCTGAATATCTGTAAGTGGGGACGTAGCCGAGCAACTCGTTACAATCTCGGTGGTTGTAGCGGAGCACGGTCCTGATGGCTTCAACGTTGGAAAACTGGTAGTTGGCTTGCAGGGCTTGAATGGCTGCAAAAGAAACAAGAAAAATGGTTAAGTACAGAGTAATGAAGGAAGCCAATTGACCGAGCAAGCTAGCACGGCTTACATGTGGAACCGAAGTTCTTGCTTATGAACCAGCCCGGTACCTCGGCTATTTCATAATTGCCTGACACCCAGAAGAAATCATCATCGTGCAAGTCCTTTTCTGGTGTGCCGGTCACAATTTTTTCTTTGCCCGGCCTTATCTTAAGGTAATAGACGAGGCCATCGCCGGTGTGCCCAAGTGTGTATTGCCGCAGTATCTCGGCTAAACCTAAGTTTGTGCCTAGCCTGATGTTTAGCTCATGCACGCCGTTTATTATGCGGTAGGTGTTGGTTGACACTTGTATGGGTGCTAGCCCGGTGCGGCGGAGGAACTCGGTGATCAGTGGGTTGAGCGGGAAGCGGAGGCCTCCTTCGACGATAGACAGCACGGTGAAGGGACACTGTTCTCTGCCCCAAGGTGTTGTCTCAATTTTTGCAAGTTCAAGGTGGACGTCGGCCGGGATACCGTACTCCTCCCTGAAAGCGGCCAGAGCAGCCGGAGTATCGACCAGGAAGCGGAATTTCCCCATTTACGACCGGCCAAATATAGCTCGGTTGAGGGGTTTGGCACTGTGGTAATGGTGGCAGCTCGGTTCTTAAGAGCCTTGGTATTGGTCAATGGTCCCCTTGGACTCTGCAGGAAAAGGATGGCAAGGGTAAGAGGGAGCGCGGTCACGCTAAACGAGCTCAACTTTAGCCCGGTCATGGATTGTGCCAAACCACCTCGGTCAAAAAGGCTAACCAAGGAGCTTGGTCACCCAAACGGACCAGTTGTTAGCCCAGTCGAGCGGCCAAGTCCTTTGGCTATCTCGGTTTTTACTAAGGTTGCAGCAAACAGTTTATGTGCTCGGTCAGATTGATTTTTTGGATCAAACGAAGATCTGGAGCCCGGTCAGCCCCAGATCTTCAGTGTTCTTCAAGAAAGATGAAGAACAGTTTGAAGAACAACGAAGAAACTAAGGGGCATTGAAGGTTTTGGGTGGGGAAGGCCCTAAAACCTACGGATTTGGTGCCATAGAGGAAGAAATATCAAATGAAAATAATAATAACAAGGGTTGGAGGACTTACCAATGAAGGGCAGTGACTTCTTCTTCAAACACGAGCTCTAGAATGGCGAGAGAGGAAGGGCAGCAGCTCTGGGACGCTTGAGATGGAAGATGGTCAGTAAGAATGAAACAGAGAGAGACGGGGCACGTATATAGCTCCAAATGCCGCCCAAATTCGAATTTCATGCGACGGCTGGTTGGCTGCTCGAGGACCAATTGGGGGACGCCACGTGTCCCATTAATGGCAGTGTCAGAGTTGAAGAGACAGGGGGGCAGGTGAGGCGTCAACCGAGCAAGACGAAGAGACAAGAAGGTCAGATGGGGCGTTGACCGAGGAGGCGACCGGGCAAGTTTGAAGACAGGCATGTCAATTAGCCCGGTTGCCAATTAGTAAATTGAGAACCGAGGAGGTGCTATCCCGGTCGGAATGGGTAATTCCAGTCACACTTCAGCGAACGGAATTAAGGGGCAATTGAGAGGGAGATTAATGATTTGAGTCTGGGCCGTGGAATTAGCCGAACAAATTGGGCCGGACGGGTTGGGCCGAGGTATTTGGCTCCGAGATTGGGCCGTGATCTTGCTCGGTGATGGCAAAGGCCTCATGCAACCGAGCTACCTGATTTCGTATGCACAGAGGCCGGTCAGGTTAAGGTTCAGTTAGGCAAGGGTTCCACGGCTCGCGCGTTGCTCGGTTGTAATACACGCGCCCTTAGCCCAGCACGACCAGTGTGATCAGTCTTCATCTCGGCTTCGCCGGAATGCAGTCGAGCACGGCTGGGAATGAGCCCGGTTATAGGAGCACCACGACATCAGGTGCACTTGGACTTGAAGTGCGGTATGGCCATTGATAGCAGAGGTAATGTTGCCCGGCTGCCGAGCTCCCAGTAGAGTGAGCTGGCAGTTGGGTTAGGTGATGCTCAGCAAGACTTGTGCTGACAGATGGGATAGCAGAGCCACGTGTCGAGAGATCACTGGGAGTAGATTTGGGGCGCAGAGGATATATAAGCATGTCTGCGCCCCCCATACGCGGACAGACGAACACTTTGTAAGAAACTCTTACACTCAAACACTCTGCTCTCTCTCTCTCTATCCCAAGGTGTGTGCTAACTTGACCGTCGGAGGGGTTTTCCGGCCACACACCGCCGGGTAGCTCACCGCAATTGTGCTCGCAGGTGATCGGACAGAAACGGAGCTTGGAAGAAAGGAGTACGGGCTCGCCAGAATATTTGCTCCCCGTACAAATATAATATAAAAAAAGAAAAAAAAAAGAAGACATTAAAAGAAAAAAGAAAAAAAAGAGACATTTAAAAATCGCAATTCACATATATAGATAATTGTAAACACAACTGTGACGCCCCAAATTTTTGGAACATCAAGGGAAATTAAATAAACAAAATGACTTAATCAACTAAAAAGTTGACATCTTAATAGGGCATTCCAACTCTCGTATATAACCAAATGTTCAAATAATATTAAATAAAAACTTAAAATTATCCAAATACAACATCAATGAAATTATAAGGTCCTTAATAACTAATATATAGGATAATAAAGCTATTCGACTTTAGTCATGATTTCAAGTCAGCCAAGGCTCTACGTTAGCGTCAACTCCATTTCAGCTTCAATTATTTCCTCGCCAAAACCTGGCATAAAACGCCAGGGCAACAAGAATATATGCCATGAGTTTTGCAACACAGTAAGAAAACATAACCAACATACCACTCTTTTTAAGAGAAAAATAATGAGATTCTAAACATGAGATAACAATATAATTGTAAACATAAATTACAATCATTAGAATAATTTCAATAATTTTAATAAATTAGGTGACACTCGAAATCTCACCAAAGAGATTTAACTTACCAACCACTAAGCATAGCAACGGTTAATTTGAAACCCTCCCTTGGTCAAATATTCAAGTGTTACCAATCGTAACTACCAGGGATGCCCACGTCCGGAGTTATATACCCAAGTAGTGGCATCCGTGGTCTGCCCCAAGGAAACGGTCTGCCAGGGGTACGTAACCTCCCTGTGTACCACCTGCACATCCACCCTTATTCCAAAACCGAATACCGAAAAGGGTTCAAATAAGTCCCGTGCCATCTTAGAGTTTCGCAACACAATTTACGTGAGAATTCTCAAAACCAGGGCTCACCCTGAACAACCGCGAATTCTCAAAACCAGGACTCACCCTGAACAACCGGTATTGATCGTCAATTGTTAACTTTGTGTATGTCGCTAATCATTTCAGTTAATTTTGATATTAATCACCAATAATTCCAATTTTTAATCACAAATAATGGTTTACCAACTCATTAAAATTTCCAACATAAAATATTACACATGTCACACGATAGTAAACAATGTACAAAATTTAAATAAACAATTTATTTAAACCATGGTATAAAATAATGATGTAGATACCAAAAAGAAGAAATAAATCATAATCACACACGTGCATGGATTTTTAATCTACAAGATTATATTAGCACCATATTAAATTTTAGTCCAAAGAAAACAATTGAAGAAATTATTTTATAATTATTATTTTTTTGATTCCTCCTTAATCTACCAAAATTTTCAGAATGTATATCTTGCAAATGAAATTATAAATAAATTACTTATACAACTCTAAAATTCATATAACTCTACAGAATACTCAATAAACATGTTATGGTCATTTTTCAGAAAGCCGTTTCCAAAAATAAATTATAATAATTCTTAAAAATTCCAAGAATGTTCATGACACAGATTTATCACATTTTCTTAAATTAATTTCATACTTAAATTTATAAATCAATTACATAATCTAAAAATTTATTATGAAAATAGACTTCTCAAATTTCTTATTTTGCTTAGGAATTATCAGATTTGGTTTAATATAAAATTTTTAATGATTTTTCAAACACATAATAAAATCTGCCTATAGCTCCAGATTTGGTTAAAACTTTTTTATAAATTTGTACAAAACTTAATAATTGTTGAAAATTTTTGTGGATGAACTAGACATCATTATCAACAACTTTGTAGAATAAATCATCTTCGAATTTTGAGTATAAAATTGTCTAAAAATTCGTACAACTTTCTGACATTTTTAAAGGGCCAATTAACATCTTCAATAATCTTTTTAATGGCATAACTACACATGCAAGTCCAACTCCACAATATTATCATGATTTTCAGACTACCAATATTTGATATACCATCATAAATTTTCATACAATTATAAATAAAATTCTATCTACAAGTTTAAACATTTTATCATATGTATATAATCTGAAATTTCAAATATATAAAGAATGAGAGGGTTGAGATGGTTTTCTTACTATGTTAGGTTGCTAACGATTTATCGTCCGAATTTGATTTATGATTCTGATCGTAAGATATGACCGTCCTGGCTCCGTGATCGTCTTGCTGAAATTTCACATTAATCGGATGCAATCTCACCGTTGATCTTCCATTGGATTCTCTTAGAACTTTTAGTTGTTGATCATCATCTTAGACTTAGAATTTGCAAGATCTAACCCCAAAAATGGATTCTACACGTCGAAAAACCGAAGGGTGGTCATCCCCAAAGTCATAGGACCACTCGATTAACTTAAATGTACTAAGATGCACCGTAGCACCATGGGTCGAGAAACACTGGATAACATTTAGTTCATCCTCTCCAACACCCGTAGCATGCATGAACAGAAGACCCAGAAATTTAGTTTCAATGTTACCACTTCAAATGCTTGTGTCTTCTTCATCGTAACTCCGTTTTATCTTATTTTTCTTTCATTGGATTCACCTCACGGCCTAGTTTTTGGTTCACTACTCACACGCCTCATTCCGTCTCTTTTTGCATGCCGTCGGATCTCCAAAATTTGACGAAAAATAAGATTATTTTCCTACCATCTCGGACATTTCTTCGAACCATCTTTCGGACTCCATAACTTTCTTAATTCTCAACGGTTTTACTTCATTCTTTCGCCAATCTCTTCAACTTACTTCGTACTTCATCTTACATGGCCTATTTTTCTCACTTCTCCCCGGAATAGATGGTTTTGGCATGCCGAAAGTAAGCCGAAAACCAACTTTTGAACTACAAAATAAACTTCTCTAACTTTGTTTCTTTCTCCTCCATCTTCCTTCTTCTTCTCTTTCTTCACTTACAACACTTTGTGAATGGTGGTTCTAGATGATAATGGAATAGGTGATGGTGGTGGTGGTGGTGGCGGTCCGACGGTGCGCCAATGGTGTTGAAGTTCGCGGGTTGATTGTTCGGATGGTGATCGTATGGGTTGAGGCCATGGCTATGGAGGTCGAGGGGAGGAGGAAAAACATAGATAAGGAAGGAGGAAGAGAGTTTTGAGAATGAGAGGTGGAGGGAGAGGGAGAACCGACGGAGAGGGAGAGAAAGATGAAGCTGGAAGTGAAGGAAAATATGAAGAAATGTGAAGACAAGTTTGGTTCAATTTATGGGGAAAAAATGAGGAAGAGTAAAAGAAGATAAAAGAAAATGAAAAGAATTTTTTTTTTTTTTTTTTTTTTAAAAAAAAAAGGAAAGAAAAAGGAATTGAACACTTGGTGGTATGAAGTTGAACACTTGGTGGTATGCCATCAGCATGTCCACCACGTTTATTTATTTATTTATTTATTTATTATTTATTTATTTATTATTATTTTTTTTTTTTTTGTTTACATACATAAGACGATTACACGTTGAAGGTAGAAAGCGAGAAAACTTAGGGAGCAAACCCATGGTTTTTGATTGGGTTTTAGTACAGAAAATATTAGGTTCCAGTGTAATTTGATAATAAAAATATCATAAATTTCAAAAATTAATACTGAGCAATAATATAAAGTCAAAAATATTTTATTTTATTTTATTTAAAAAAAATGTTCAGTATAAAATATACAGACTATTAAATTTAAAATATTGTGAATAATTATTTAAGAAAATTAAAAATATATATATATTTTTTTATTATATAAAAATACGGGGTTTCACAACAACCCGTGCATAGCACGGGTGATATGCTAGTATTATATAAGGAAAAGAGAGTTTTTAGAGAGAAGATTTCTAGAAACTCCAAACCCTCATTTTAAAATTATTAAATTTTTTTAATTTTAAACAATTAAGAAAATTCTTATTAGTTAGCTTTCATTTAATTTTTATTTTGCAATCTCACATCGAAAAAAGAAGGAAAAAATGAATTATTTCACTTACATAAAGTGAATCTTATGCTCCCATTTATATAAATTATTGAATTTTCTTAATTTTAAACAATTAAGAAAATTCTCTTTAGTTAGCTTCCATTTAATTTTTATTTTACAATTCCACATCAATAAAAGAAAGAAAAAATGAATTATTTCACTTACATAAATTGAATCTTATATTCCTTTTATATAAGCAAAATGAGATTTTTATTGAGAAACATTATGATCAATATTTCATACTAATTTTTTTGATTTTTTTAATTTTAAACAATGAAGAAAATCTCCATTGACTAGCTTCCATTTAACTTTTATTTTACAATCCCCCATAGAGGTTTCCCTTTTAGGGTAAACTACTAATAGGTCATAATAGTTGTACTTAATTCGCATCAAGTCTTATTGAAAATAGGTCTTGGTAAAATTGTCGTTAAAAATAATTTTTTTGTTACAATTTTTTATATATGTCGCTAAAAATTGACAATTAGTAACTTTTTTTTATCATGATTTTTATAAATTATCGCTAAAACTTACAATTAGTGACATTTTTTTATGACAAATTTTTCCTATAGGACCTATTAGATAATAAGTCCACTTATTAGGACCTACACATAAAAAATAATTTTTTATGAGATTTTGAAACTCTCATAATATCTCTCCTTAAAAGTATTCTTTTGTAAAATATATAGATATATTGATAATCTCAATGTTACTCTTATTGCTCCTTAATACAATATATTGATAATCTCAATGTTACTCTTATTGTTCCTTAATACAAAAATTATGAGATAATTATGATAATTTTATATTTGTATTTAAAACTTATAAATTATGGGATAAATTAATATAATTTTAAATTTATATTGTGTCAATTTTAAATTTAAATTAATAGATTACTTGCCATATTCCCTCGTTTGGAAACATGTTATTTTAGTAACTTTTTGGCTTTTTGACTAAAATATGAGGTAGAAAAAACTAGTATGTTTGGAATAACTTTTTGATTTTTTATGAAAAGATGTGCAAAAAGTAGAGAAAAAAATGAATCTTTGACTTTTTGGTATAAGTTATAGACTTTTTGGTTTTTTAGTAATTTTTTGACTTTTAGGCTAAAATAGACCGTTCCCAAACGAGGCCTTAGTGACAGTTTAAATTTTCATAAAATAAAATTTAAAAGTTTTAATCAATTAATTTTTGTGTAAGCTGGTTGGTCTTTTGACCTAACTGATTAAGCTAAACCATTTTTGGTTTGAATGATTTGCTGATTTAATCGTAATTTTAGCGATTTTTGATGTTACGATAATTCTTTTTTACTCATTAAGTTTTTAAAATTTCTTTAATTATTTCCCTTTCAAAAACCAATATGACAATTTTTTTAAATTTCATATATTTTTATTCTAAAATAGTGAAATATTGGAACTATGTCAATTTTTTTATAACAAAGCATAATTTTATTTATTAATTGTCAGTACAACAATTTTAATCTATCTATACCATATGTTATAGTAAAGGAACATTGGAAACAAAACTCCTAAACTTATATATAAAATTTTATTTACGAGAGACAAAATATAAAAAAATTAAATATAATTATCGTATTTTTAATAAATAATATATTATTTTATTTCGTGCATGGCACGGATGACATGCTAATATCAATAATCGAGATAGTGATATTATTAAACTGCCAATCAAATATCTCAAGAATATTGTTGGCCTAGTGTGATGAGTTTAAAAACCCAAAATTTGGCGGTAGCCGAAAACTAGTGCACTTTTAAATATACATGATTATATACATCTGAATATTGCTGCAAGATGTTACCAATCTCACCAGACACCAACTAATGTCAAACGAAGTTAACTTGATCGATTTGGTGGAAACATAACTCTCAAAATCTATCAAGTAATACATAATTCAAAAAGGAGAATGAAAAGAACAAAAATGAATATTTAAAACTCTCCTTTAAAACTCTCCCAGTGCAAATTAGCCATATAGTAATGAACTAAACAACAAACCTATCGAGTCAACAAAACTAAACCAAGCGATTCTCGTGAAAAAGAAATTTGAATTTGTGATAATTATATGTCAATGAACCTCTTTTGATGCACCACCAATAAAACCTAATCTCAAAATGTAAGGAACTATGTACAGACAAATCAGGACATAAAAAAATCTGAATGTATAAATTGTGATTATTACTAACTTCAGTGCGAGTACCTGCAACTATTGGGAGGTCAAATTCTACTGCTGTCTCTTCGATCCAGACTTTAAAGGACAAAATCGGTTATTGTTTAGTTTTCAAGTTTGCCAAAGAAAAAGTAGTAGTAAATTTCAGCCATTCAGTTAAGAAATAATTCAACTAGTATGCGTGGATGTTCAAAGTGTCTATCATTAATCCAACCAATATATAAAATAAATAAAATAAAAACTGAGACTTCAAGGTACCTGTCAAAACTAAACAATACCCGCTTTCTTCAAGTTTGCCATGTATGTCAAATATATGGTCCAAATATACGAAAAGGAACTATTTATCAATGGCTGCCAAGAAAAAGTAGTAGTAAATTTCAGCCAATCAGTTGAGAAATAATTCAACCAGTATGCGTGGATGTTCAAAGTGTCTATCATTAATCCAACCAATATATAAAATAAAAACTGAGACTTCAAGGTACCTGTAAATGAACAGGGATAACTTTGTAAGTAAGAAAATCACATATTGGCCAGAACATAAGACCGTTAAGCAACGTTGGGAGGAGATCTCGATTCAATCTAGCAACAATCTCGGTCCCACTTTCACCTGAGATTGGCACCACGACAATTAAATGAAATTAGAAATCAACACTTCTAGGCTGTATAATAAATGTGGTTCCATCCATGACAAATAACCTAAGAAGCACAGACATAGATGCAGACATGGACATGAACATGGAGACGGACATGGGACACAGCGATTTCAAAAAGATGGAGACACGGACACGGCAATAAAATATGTTTTCATATATTTTTATTTGCTATCTAGATTAACATTATATCCGCAAATAATCAAATATTAATAAAAACTATGTGATGTCCCAAAAATCGGAAACATCAAAGAATATATATTAACAAATAAATACAGGGTTTAATGAGTCCTTTGGCTAATAACTAAGTAAGATCCCAGAAAGGTCAAAGGAGTCAATATAGTCACCCTTCTAAGTCCAATCACTTTAGATAGCAAAGCTACCTTTTGACAGATCTTGATAAAGTATTAACACAAGGCCTAGTGAGTTGACGGAGTATAAAGATAATTTACAAATGATATATATAATAATTAAAAAATCATGTCTTAAATACAATAAGCGATTAATCACTTACAATCTCAAAACGTATTTACAAAACTAGTTCCTAACTCTCATAGGGTAGCCATACGTCTTCAAATACTTCAGCTTTGCCTCCAACCAGTCTAATAGTCCTCAATACCTGGAATGAAACGCCATGAGTTTTGAATGCCCAGTAAATGCACGCACATCCCGTCCATTTTTCCCAATCCAATACACCATCACAATTATAACAAGTAAGTAATGAAGCATGATAATCCTTCGATAATAAAGGATTACAATGTTAGATGTTAGTAATCTAGAAATCCCCCAAAGAGATTTTATCATCCCAACTGCAAGAATTGGACATCGGACTATTCGAAACTTACAATGGATGCCCGCAACAGTTACATATTGCATAGCGCCATTGGTGGATCTCAAAAGAGACGGCGAAAAGAAAAAAGTTTTATCATCCTGAATGCAACCTTATCCTTCCAAAAAAAATATATCCTCTTGAATGTCCCATCTGGACCCAACCTTATTTCACCAAATTAAATCATAGCAAAGAGTCTGAATACATCCGTTCCATGTCCCATCTGGACCCAACCTTATCTCACCAAATCAAATCATCGCAAAGAGTCTAAATACGTCCATTCCATTTTAGGGTTTACGCGATAACTGCTTGCGCAAGACTTAACCTTTAATTAGGGAGCACATCCCATCAATTCATACATAACACATTATCATTTCTCCATTATTCAAGTGATCGAAACCCAATACCACCCCAATTAAGGTTTCCGTTGAGTTAGATGTCTTAAATTAAAGTTAGAACAACTTAACAAAATAGTAATATCTACATAAGCATGAGCATCATCAAATAAAGAAGATAAGGAACATTAAAATAACGCATGCAATATCATACAACGATATGATCATATATTAATAAGCATATTCATGAAGACAAGAGCACAAAACATCAATGCAATTCAATACCATTAAAGATTAAAATCAAAAGGACCGTTTCAGATTTTTCCCAAGCCTAGCCTTCCTATGGTTCATAGAGAATTTTGTCCAGTTTTCAAAACATTTTTCGGAAATGGAATAGCTTTTCTATATTTTTAGTTATTTATGAAACACTCCAGTGTTGTCCAGATTCGTCGACCATTACGAAAATTGGATTTTCTTACAAACCGCTAGCTCTTTTCAATGAAACCAATTTTCCTTGAAAGCTAACTCTTTAAGGAAGTTTTCGACATAAAATTGAGGTCTAGGAGATTTTTCTACATTTTTCTAGAATTTTTGGAAGTTGGCTGTAAAATTGGTTTTTCATGCACAATACTCAAAATAAGAAAATTGGTGAGAAAAGAGACCAACTAAGGGAAAATTTTCACTTTTTTGTGGTGAAAACATACTTATTAAACTCAGAAATTTAGATTGAAGGTGTTCATTTAGAAATTATGAGAGATAGGTGTAGAAAAAGATAGTTTTGCACCGATTTAGAGAAAACACAAGGGTGGAATAAGGCTCAATTCTTTTCATTTTTAACACTAGAACACCATTACAACACATCTGAAAATATTGTTTTAAGCCTCTAATAACATGTATTTGAAAAAGGAGAATAAAAGAGAGAGTTGTATTGTGGCTTACTTGAGGCTTCGTTGAATTGCTAACAAAACCTTCTCTTTCTCTCCTTTCCTTCACCAAGCTCACTCTCTTGCCCTCTCTTTCCTCTCAACTGAATATGTAAGTGTGTGTGTGTGTTTTGTGCTCAAAAGTGTAGAGAGAATTGGTGTACTTACTGCAAAATTGGTGTGAAAAGTCCAAATTGCCCTTTGGTTGGAAATAAATTTTGGATTTAGTTTGAATTCAATGGAATGTAGGATGATTATGAAGCCTAGTTGTGTAACAAAACATGATCTAGTTAGGGTTAGGGCTTAAGTAAACTAACTTGGTTACAAGTACAAGACATATACAAAATGTATTTGTACCTTGGTCAAATACTCTTCCAAAAATCAAGCAATTTGTCTCCAAAGTACATATATCTATATAACAAGGGAAGGCTGAGTTTGAAAATGTGTTTCTCACATTTGTCCTACAAGGACTTGAATGGTTGAGATCAATATTGTTATTCACTTTGAATGGTCCATATTTAGCCTTTCCATCTGCCACCTAACTGTCTCACATCTCAAACACGCCTGAGATTTAGCCTTTCAATTTTTTCCTACCCAAATGCTCTTTCTCTCTCCTCTTTCATCTCTGCCGAAATCCTCCCTCTTTCTCATTTCAAAGAAATCCTCCCTCTTTACCGCCCCTCACTGACTACCGACCACCTCTCCTCGCCTCTTGCTGTCCTCTCTTCTCTTGACCACCGACCACTAACTCTCTTCTCTCGCCCCCTTGTTTCACCTCTTTCCTCTTGCGACGACACCAACCATCGCATCTCTCATCTTCAGAGGTAAACTACAACTTACAAATTTGCAATCCATGATTTTTTTCTTTAAAAGGGTGACCAAAAAGGATTTATTTTTATTGGGTTTTGAGGATTAGGGTTATGGGTTTTGAGGATTTTTATTGGGTTTTATTATTTATTTTTTTTGGACTCTATGGGTTTTATTTTTTTTATTCGGTTCTGATATGTTCTTTTTGAAATGGGTTTGAGAATTTTAGTGTTTTTTCTATTAAAAAATTGTTGAAATTTTAGGAAATTTTGGTTGATTGTTTAGTTTGAATTATTTTTCATATGGGTTACAGTACTGTTCATGGATTTTTCCATATGGATTTTTCATCTGAGCATTTAAGAGGCCTCTGTAGATAATCAAATTTCTGAGCATTTTAGATGGATTTATACCCATTATGACATGGATGAGTTTTGTAAATTGGTGCTAACATTTATTCACAAACAGTGCATGTATCTTTCCTTGGTGTGATGTCTTCCTTTATATCTTTAGTCATGTTATGTTTCACTAGGATTGTGTTATGCATGGATTTTTGAATGGTGAAGTCTGAGCACATTCTCTTTCATGTCTTTTATTCTTTTTCCCTGGCCAATATTTATTTTCATTTTTCCTTTCCTTTCCTTTCCTTTCCTTGGTGTATGTTTTCATTTGACTGTTGTTTTAGGCCTTGAGCAAAAGAACCCGAAGTTCCTTTATTTCCATGCATTTGTTATTCCTTGGTGTATGTTTTGGGCAATGATTAGACATTCTTCTGATTATTTCCATGCATTTGTTATTCTTGATTGAATTGGTCACTTTGAATATTTTAGTTGAGAATGTTATGGGGTTTGAGTGGGTTCTTTGATGATTTTTTAAACTTCCTTTACATCTTCATTCAGGAGAGAAGTTTTCAAAGATTGTGGGGAGTCCATACTATATGGCCCTGAAGGTTTGAAGCAGAATTATGTGTTATGTGGGGTTCCTCCATTTTAAGCAGGTATTGCTTTTCTTCATGTAAAGGTTGCTGATATAAACATGGTTATGGACCTATGACGTCAATTATCTGATGAATTGTATTGTCGAGTTGTTTTGCTCTTATTGTATGTTGTACAAATGAAGATGTAAAGGGTGTTGCTTTGGCAATTCTGCGGGGGGTGATTGAGACGTATTCACAATTTTCAATTAAAGGTTGGAAGCAAAATGAATCTGACTGGGTGATTTGAATTTTTGGGTAAGTCTAAATGGGGGGTTTTGGGTTGTATTGATTTGTAGATGATGGGGGAATTAAGTTAGTTAGAGTTTGCTATATTGATTTGCCAAGCGAAGAGTTTGCTTTTTGAATCTATATATATATATTTTTTTTGTGTATGTGTGTGTAGTGGGTTGGCTGCTTCCCATAAGCAAACCAAATGGATCCAAAATGGTTGGTTTCATATTTTGTTTATGGGAGGATTTGAATAGTTTGAGCTATTTGATTTTTCATTTGATTTTTTTTTCTTGCAACTGCTGGTCGTAGCATTGCAATTCACCATGTTAACCCATTAAAGGTATCCTAATTCTTTAATAGGATGCTTGGCTTCCATTGGGAATTAAATTGTTTAGTTTACGAAATTTTTTTAAATTTAATATTGTCATTTCTAAGTTACTGAAAATGATAAATGATAAAAACATATATACT
Organism: Camellia japonica; assembly: GCA_030407325.1. Classification (NCBI taxonomy): domain Eukaryota; kingdom Viridiplantae; phylum Streptophyta; class Magnoliopsida; order Ericales; family Theaceae; genus Camellia; species Camellia japonica. The sequence goes on from JAPPVO010000016.1 coordinate 171,390,044, forward strand.
CATTTCTTATTGCAGAACAATTGTTTTGTCGTATGGTTGCTTGGTCTAATTATTAGTTCCCTATTATTTGTCATATGTCATTTTAGCTACCATTTAAGTAGGTTTGTTTATGTAGTGTTGATTGATTTTTTTTTTCCCTTGAGTTAGGCATAAATATTTGTGTTTCTTTATTGTTCTGATTTCATTTATATGAATATGAAATAGGTTGGAAAAAATTGTTTGATTTATGAAATAGGTTACTATGGGATGAGATAAGCCTTTTTCAATGAAATGGGTTTCTATGAATGGGTGACTTCTATTTGTTTTTCTTCTCTGAGATGAGATAAGTCTTTTTCTATGAATGGATCTTTCATGTTCAAAAATTGTCACTCAATATGGAAGGTTGAAACAGTCATTGTGCTTAATTGCTAGTTACTACCTTCAACTTGGTTTGTTTCTTTATATGTTCATAGAAATGATTTTTCATGTTTTTTGGCACTCACATTTGTGAATTGAGATGTCACATTTGTTTGGTTACTAATTGATAGTTGTAATGAGCATGCATTTGTCTATTCTCTCTCTCAAATTGGCCCCTCTATAAAACATGTATTGGTACCATTTCATCAACAAAAATAATTTTGCTTAGGTATGTAAGGTTGTGTTTGAATCATAATCTCTTTATATTTCCCTCATATTTTCTTTTTCCTTTTCAAATTCCTATCTAAATTTAAATTGATATTCTTGGACATTTCAGGTTCTTAGCTATTGATTGTTAACTACCCTAGAGAATCAGTGCTTGAACCCATTTTGTTTATTTCATGTGCTCTAGGATGGTGCAAACTAATCTACATAAAATTTACATAAAACATCTGATTAAATAGAGACATTATGAAAATTTACATAAAACATCTTACCATAAAATTTGTCTTCCTGTACATCTTGTCACAATATGGTAAGATATTGAGACAAAATTGTTATTCCATTGCTATTTTGGGTTTATTTGATTAAATAGAGACATTCAATTCTATATTAAAAAATATTTTTTTTGAAAAATAGGTGTTTTTTTATAGATATTTTTTTAATACACTTATTTTCCCCTCTATAAGTTCCTTCTAATAAAATTTTATATTTTCTCCAAGTGACAGGTGCTTAAGACAATTTCAGTCTCATATTCAAGTTCGGAAAGTCTTGAATCTTTTCTTCTTTTTATTTTTTTTAGATTGCTGAGCACTGGCGAGTGTCCATTGTTTACTATTTATTTTAAATTTAATTTTTTGGTATTGTAGAGCACTAGCTGGTGTGCATTGTTTGTTATTAAATTTTGAATTCTATTTTTTGGGATTGCATAGCACTGGCTGGTGTGCTTCATTTGGTGATTAGTAATTTTTTGGTATTGCAAAGCACTAAATGGTGTGCATTGTTTATTGTTTATTTTTAATTTTCATTTTTAAAACTTGCAGAGCACTGGCTGGTGTGTATTATTTGGTATTTATTTTTAATTTTAATTTTTTGAAATTGCAAAGCACTGTCTGGTGTGCAGTGTTTGTTGTTTAATTTTGAATTCTATTTTTCGAGATTGCATATCACTGACTGGTGTGCTTCATTTGGTGTTTAGTAAATTTTTTATTTATTTATTGTAAAGTATTGATAGATGTACAATAGCTTTAGCTGGTATTATTTGGTAACGAATGAATAATGAAAACGAAATATTTATGATTAAACAACAAATATATATACCCGTGCCTAGGCATTGTTATTTTTAATTCAGTTCTGTAGAGTGTGTGGTACCAACAAAATTGTTGGAAGTGTTTTAAAAACAATATTTCTTTATATTTCTCAATGTCTTAAGTTTTTGGTATGTTTTTAATAAATTACATTTCTATTCAACTACATTTTGATCTTAATATTATTTACATCGTGCCATTAGGCACGAGCATACCTTTTATTTTGTACTTTACATACCTCTTATTCTTTACTTTTTCCACTTCTTTTTCTCTCATTATGAAAATCATTTAACACCAAGGTAAAAATCTCATCTCTCTGTTTATGTACCTGTTCTTCTCATCTTGATTGTAACCCTCTCTTTGAAATTAATTTTTATATTTTATTATCCGATTTGCTACTAAAATTGTTAAAAGTTCTTTAAGAAGAATAATATTTCCTTATATTTTTTCAGTGTCTATCAAAAATCAAAAAATGTTAAAGACTCTACAAATTTTAACATGATGCGTATAAATTACAACTACATTTTGATTCTAACATAATTTACACCGTGCCTTTAGGTAGTCAATTTCTCCATCTGTGATATTCATGCATAAATGAACTTCTTAAAGTGAGTTGTTAACTAAAATATGTTAGAAGGTTGTTAATTTTGTGTTGATTAAATTTTCTTTATGGCAATTATTAAACCTCATTCTGCCTTACACTTATATCTTTGTCAAATTTACATAACCAAACACTTTCAGGCTGAGACACCATTGACCTTCAACCTCTAATTATGGACAACATTACTATTTTTAGTCACGTAAATTGTTTTCTTTTATATTTATTTGAAAAAAAAAATACACCTTTCATATAAGTTGAAGTGAATTTTCTTTTCTTTTCATTATTATTTTTTATCTAATTTCCTTATAACAAAATGCTCTTCTCTTATAATTTATAGATGGATGGAGACTTACGCCGAACTGTAATATCGACTCCTTTTACTCATTTTCTAAGATTTATAAATTTCTTTTTTTTTTTTGACCTGTAATTCTTTTGTAATTATAGGTTCAATTTCTTCAAGAAAGAAATGCTAATGTTGTCATCCGTGATGAATGTGACCTTAATGTCATCCAGGGTTCGAGAGGTAGGCCCAATTTAATTAGATAGAATTTTATTTTTTTTCAAAACACCATATATTCTTATTTACATTATTTTTAAAACTTTCTAAATATATATATTTTTACTTTTTGCAGGCAAACGAAAAGGAAATTGCCACCGTTTTGGGCAAGGGAAAGGAAAATGCATGTTCAGTAGTATGGCTCTTCAACATTTTCATTTTAAGTTCTTTTTTTGAAATATTTATTTTGGAGTATGAACCTCGATCATTTTTTTGTTTTTTTTAAATGTAAATTGACATACTACTTGCATATACTGTTTAGAGTAAACAGTTTCATGTAAATTTGTAAAATGTTTTTTTGTAAAATTTCTTATCGATGTGAATTTTATTACTTACAATAGTTTTGTAAAACCTTTTATCTATGTGAAATTTATAACCAAGTTTAGATGTATGTTAGATAATATTCATTTGAATTATTATTGGTTTATGCTATGAGTTTGTTTTTGTAAATGTAACACACTAGGTGATAGTCTTTTTTTGTTTTTTGTTTTTTCTTCCTAATATGCTCTTGAATTAGGTTAAAGAAAACTAATCATATTTTTATTTGGTGGAATTTGAATTTTTGCTTCCATATATATTTTTATCAGGAAGGTTGTTGCTTTTATATTAAGTTGATAATTTATTTTCATATAGGATTGGATTGTGTACGTATTAATCTATTTAAATGATTGTTCATTGCACAATTTTTGTCATTTTTTTGGTATTGCAAAGCATGGCTGGAGTGCTTTATTTATTTGTCATTTTTTTCCATTGTGGATATAGCGACCCCGGTCTTTTCCCTTTCTTTATTTGTTGTATCCGGACTTTGGTTCCGTGGGGTTGGTAGTTGTATATCTTGTTGTCATCCTTTAATTCCATTTGATTGAGTTTTAGGATGTGTTGGGCATGTTTCGAACAGGTGGGTTGAGCCTTGGTCTAAGTTTTTGTTGCCCAGTTTTTAGTCGTTCCGCTCGAGCGGGTATTCCTGCGCTCGAGCGGGGTTTACACCCTTCCAGCATTTTGTGTCCCTGCAAAACTTCTGCAGGTGTGATTTCTACGCTCGAGCGGGTTTACTACGCTCCAGCGGGTTGCGCTCGAGCGTGATTGTTGGCGCTCGAGCGGGTAGTGTTTTGTCGGTGTAGGTTCTGAGATGGGGGAATCTACGCTCGAGCGGTTTGGCTCTTCGCGCTCGAGCGGATGTGTTTCACTCTTGTGTCTTGGCGCTCGAGCGGGTATTATTGCGCTCGAGCGGACCAATCTTTTTGTTCTTGACGCTCGAGCGTTGTGTTTTCCGCTCAAGTGGACCTGTCGTATATCAGATAGCAGTTAGGCATTTTTGGATCACTTTTTGACCTACTTTCTCTCTCTTAACTTTTAAAAACCGCCATTTGAGAGCTTCTCTCTCTACTCTTACCTTCTCTCTAAGATTTGATCTACTCCCGGCGGTCTTCTACCCCAGTTCCTTTGAAAGAGAAGTAGAGCTTCGCGAGGGCTTTCTTTTAATCTGAAAAAGAGAGGATTTGGAGCACTTTGGATTTTGGATCATCATCTCCATCATCTCCGTTTGAGTTCTTCACTTTGAGGTAGGGATTTTCCTACTCCATACTATAGGTTTTGTCCTAAGTTTTGGTATTTTGATATGTTGGTGTCATGTGGTAATTTTGGAAAATTAGGGTTTGTCTTATAATTTGAAAGAAGGGTTTTTCATCTATTAAACAACATATGTTTGTGTGTTAAACTGAGATAATTGAACCTTAGGGTTGATGTTGAGAAAAAAAGGGAAAAAAAAACCCTAATTGTTGTAATAAAAATTAATTTGTATAATTAATTTTGGGAAAATTGTGGAATTAAGTCTAATTCATTAATTTGGGGAATTATGAGCTTAATTGGTGTTGTTGGGTAGTTTAATCACTTACCTATGAGAATGTGATTTATATTTGTTGATACATTTATTTCCTGTTTAGAAGTAACTGTTTTGGGCTATCGGTGGAGGATAGTCGTGATTGTTGTAGACATTACATGTTGATTAGGGAAAACTGGAACTAATCACATTGAATGAGTCATTAAATATGATGGATGAATTAATACAGCAAATTTGTGTATTGATTGAATATTGTGTATGACATGTGTTTAATACATTGTATATGCATATTGTTTGGAAGGAGATAGGGGATGTACTCCATGGTTTGAGGGAAGATAGGGGATGGACTCTCAAACCTGTTTAGGAGGAGAAAGGGGATGGACTCTACTAGTACAACTAATATGTGTACTGATTGATTTATGGAAGTGTTTCAATATGAGCTTTGGTCTCATTTGAATGGTTGATATTGGAAGTAATGTTAATGTGAGTTATAGTCTCATATCGTAGTTTGGCCAGGTTCTGAGCCATGTATGTATAATTGGAAAGTTGAATAATAACGGAAGGTGAAATCTGTCATGGACATTAGTGTCATGAAACTGTATAATGATGTATTGATTATGTTGTGTTAACCATCTATCGAATGCTATTGCTTTAGTCAATTCTTATATTTGGTTTAGTATTTTTCTACTGGGCTGTGGCTCACCCTATACGGGAACATCATTTTCAGGTTCAGGTGATATGCTACCTCCAAGGACTTAGCTTAGATGGATTTGGAGTTGAAGACTCTGTTTAGATTAGTTGTTTATTTGTTTTATTTTGATGTTACATGTAAACTCAAGCCTAGGGCTTAGTGTGTAAATGAGTTAGTACTCATACTTTTGTGTCCAAGTGTTGGCTTAGAAAGATGTAAGCCCGTAGGGCATTTACTTTCGTTATTACATGTAATGTCTTTTAATAAGATTACTCTGATGGATGAAATAATATTTTGATTTCTTATATCGATGCATGTTAATATTATATATTATGGGTTTAATTTTGAGGGCGTGACAGTGGAGCACTGATTGTTGTGCTTAATTTGTTATTTGCCATTTTTTTTATTGTAGAATATTGGTTGATGCGCTTAATTTGTTGTTTTGCATTCTTTTTGTAATACAAAACATTGGTTGGTGTGCTTAATTTGTTGTTTATTTTTTTCTATTGCAGAGCACTGGCTGGCGTATTTCGTCTGACTTTTATATATTTTTCTGTGTTGTTTGTTTAAAATATTATACTTTTGTTGTACTTGAATTTTACGTAGCATTTATGTGTTTACTTTTCACTATTTAATTTACTTATAATTTTATATTCAATTACATTTTCATTCAAACAATATTTTAACCGTGTACACTAGTATATATATATTCAAGGGGGTCACTGGCCCATGTGGTGTGGACTTGAGGAGATTTTTTTTCCTTGATTTATGTGTACGAATGGTATCTAATTGGAAGATATTTGTATACAAAAAAAAAAAAAATTGAATAGGATTAAAGGTACATATATGTATATAATGGTACTAGTTTGGAGTCAAAATGTGATCCAAGAAAAATATGAGGGCTAAAATCTTAGTTTATGAATTTGAATATTTGATTAAGTGTAGCATTTAATTTAATTAGGATTTGAAAATTCAATTTGGTTAAAGTTTCTTTATTTCGGATTAAACTGTGAATCATACAGAGAATCAGAAACCTAGGATTTTTGTGTGTAAAATATAATTAGAAAATTAATTTAATTATTATTAGGGTTTTGGAAATGATTCCTGAGCTCCGGGTTCAATCAGGGTTTTTGAGTTTTCGGTTGGCGCGCCGTTCAACTCTATAACTAGAATTGAAAACAAATAAAGATTTGAGGGGGTCTTTATTGAAATAATTCAAAAGTCAAGGACTTAATAGATTTTACAAAGGTTAGAGGCCTCACAAACTAACTCTAACTCTATTTTTTTACTTAAAAAAAGCACTTTTAATTTAACACTTACAGTTTATATCTTTTTTTATGGATGATCTATTAAGTATTTAAATCTAAGAAAAAAATAATAAACATTCAACATTTATCAAAAGCACTAAATAAAATGGGAAAAAAGACAACTTGACATGTCTCCAATGTGTTACCGAAGTGTCTCTAGCATGTTCCTTGAAAATAAATTAATTAAATAAGGGGACACGCCATGTGGTGTGTGCCATATGTGTCCCCGAAGTGTCCCGTGTCCCTAAAGTATCCATGTGTCCGACACGGATATATCAGTTGTTTTGAAGTATCGGTGCTTCATAGCAAATAATGATTAATTAACTATGAAACCTATCATTTGTTCACAATTTCCACCTATCTAATCTTGGAGAGCACAAGAAAATCATCAACGTAGATTAGGAAAACATAAGAAACAGAAAGTAAATGTGTGAAAAACTGTGCTATGAAAAACAATTTTACAGGTACTTTAGTTAAATCAGCGTGGCCATTTACTTCCATAGTTGATTTCAAAATGATTTGGGCATCACAGATTTATAACTTTTAAAAGTACCCTCATCTCATTCTCAGTACATGAATGGTGCAAAGAAATCCTCTTTGTAAAGCATTCTCCAAAACGTGAAGAATAGGACATGAAACATAATAATAGAGCAACCGTAATGATGATGGAGGCATAAATTCACAGCACTGTATTACTACCATGTAATGTTTGCATGTTATCCCTATGTAGTGTCCATAAGGACTGTTTTTGCTGTCATTCTTGAGTGCATGTATATGTGCATGTTATCCTAGCAGCATCTTAATACATACCAACATAAACCACATAAAACTTGGAACCATGACATTTACTCAACAAATAAAAAAAAAATGAAAAAAAAAACAAAACAAAACAAAAAACAAAATTTGTTGTGTACCTTGAAGAGCTGCATTGAAGGAGAAGAAACTACCATTAACACAGGGTCCATAAAGAACCTGCCCTGTAATCATTTTCTTCAAGGTAGTGATTACGTCTCGCTTTGGTAGGACTCTAGCTACAAAGTTAAACCACATGTGCTGTGATGGCCCTACGATAAGCATCCCAAATCCAGCCATACGTAATGACCTCATTGAGTCAAAAGAACCGGAAGGTGGCAATGTAATCATCTGCCAGGTACTTGCATGTTTTTAGCCAAGAAGAAGAATTGATTAATGGTTCAATAAACATGTGCATTACAGAAACAAAAGTTTAGGAAATTACATGTCCAGTTTCTCAAATAAATTCACTAACGCTGTTCACTAACCTTTTCCCTTTCCCTTTCCAAATCTCTTCCTAAATCTTTAAACCAAACATAGCCTAAAGCAAGATGTATCTAATTGCTTACATGGAAGTATGATTGCAACTGCAAACTTTTGTTTTTTTTAAAAAAAAAAATTGGGTTGGAAGTTAATTGCTTTGATTTTTTTATTTTTTTGGGATAAATAACCCCATGTTAAGTTAATTGCTTTGATTGGTATATGATCCTAAATAGAAGCTTCGTAAGCAATTCTTCCCTATCCAAATTTTTAACGTATGTTTTATACAATACTCAAGTTTGTTAACGAAAAAAAATTCTTTTATCTTGTTTGTAAGTAATACAAACACCCATGTCTCACTTTGGACTTGAATCTTGTACCTCAATAATAGGCAGTGCCTACCTCATGAGAATTCTAGAAGATACCAGTCAAGCTAACAGCTAGAGGTCATGCTTTTGGAAATGCCTAAATCCATCCATTTCAAATATATCCTAGATTTAGGCCCCATTTGTTTTAATGGTAATGTTTTTTGGGACGATAAATTCTTCATTTTATCATGTTTGGTGCAAACTACTTAAAAATCCTTTTTCACCAAGGGACATAAAATATTTATAGAACTTAAATCCTTTAGTTATTTACACCATTCGAACTCATCTGAACCATTTGCCAATGCCAAATAAGATGACTAAGGAGGCTCCCTTTCATCTGATCAGTAATCTCTCAGCCAGTCTTTAATGCTGGCAACCCTTTTGTTGAGTGCTTTTCAGTTCTTTTTCTCTTTCTATATATAAAGGGGCATTTTGCGATATTGTGATCACGAATTCAAATGTCAAAACATAAAAACAGCCTCTCTGCACACACACGTGTAAGATTGTGTATATCTGACCTGTCCCCATGATAAAATTTACCATTGTCTCTGCAACCAGCCTGCCTCCTCTTATCTCTTACATGTTCAGTTCTTTTCATTCTATTTTTTTTTTTCTTTTCTATTGACCTAATCCTGGCTTTCAATGCCCATCAATTGCTTGATGAAATGCCTAGACTTAATTTTTTTTTTCTATTTTGCATCTTAAATTCTTGAAGGTACAAATCGAATTGAGATCATTAAGCTGCATTGCCTTATGACTGAGAATCTACATACATAAAGTGATCGCCACTGATCTAAATAACACCAATGCAGTCCAGTATAGTCATTGGCATTAAAACAAATGAAAATTCAAAAAAGAAACAAGCATGTGGAATCAGATTTACATCCATTTCTTTACCTGGGATGTCAAATCGGCGACCATGTAAATAAGGGAAGAAGTGACTGCTTTTGTGAGGATGGGTCGGGAATCAAGCTTTCCCAAATACCATCCGAGAAATCCCATCTTCGAATACGAATAAGACGACAAAGACGAAGACGAATATGACCTTGTCTTAGTGAGCTGGTGAGCAGATCGAGTGTATGATGATCTGCATTGGTGGTGGTGGTAATGGCGATGGCGATTCAAGAGAGATGGAGAGTCGGCCCAAACACCGGAATTGGCAGAAACACGTCGCGAAGAGGATTGGAGGACGGAAAGTTTGATTAGGTTTGTGGTAGAATTGATTCCCATATTTCTGTGATTTGATTTCCTTCTTTTGTGGAGTGGTCTTTTGGAAGGAAACGGGTCTGTTGTTTGGATCAAAATCTAATTGTGAACCCGCGGAGTGCAATCTACTCACCGTCCCGTAACCGTTTTCTGGAAGTTGTAGGCCTAGCCGAAGGTACTGCTGCCTAAAAATAACAGGAAGTGGGGCCCTCTTTCTCCACAAATTTTAATTCCAATTTTGGGAAACACTTGTACCCTAGCCACCTCGCAATTAAAAAGACAAAACAAAAAATATATATATCATAATTTTAATTTTTTTAATTGTAACTAAAAAAAAATTATAAACATAATATGAGGCATAACTAAAGATTTTATGAGTCATAAAATAATATCATAACTAAATAAAAAATTAGTTATAAATAAAGAAGAAAATGACATAATTAGGGTGTATATGGTACACTATTTTTAAATGGATGTATATTAGAATTTCCCTCGAATTTTACATTCCCCGTTTGGGGACTGACTAAATTAGCCAATTAGCCAAAAAGTTACTAAATTAGCCAAAAAGTCAACCACTCATACCAAAAAGTCAAAGATTCTCTTTTCTCTCTACTTTTTGCACATCTTTTCGTAATTAGCCAAAAAGTCATCCCAAACATACAAGTTTTTTTTACCTACTTTTTTAGCCAAATAGCCAAAAAGTTACTAAATTAGCTTGTTCCCAAACGAGTAAGCTACTAATAAATTCTAATAGTTGGATTTGATTCTCGTTAAATCTTATTAAAAATAAGTCCTACTAAAATCGTCGCTAAAAATAATTATTTGTGATGATTTTTAGCATATGTCGCTAAAAATTAATAATTAATGACTTTTTTTGTCATGATTTTTATAAATTGTCTCTAAAATTTACAATTAGTTTTCTGTGATGAATTTTTTAAACTGTCGCTAAAAGTTAAAAATTAGTAATATTTTTTTATGATGATTTTATTAACTATTGCTAAAACTTATAATTAGTAATATTTTTTGTGACAAAATTTTCAAACTGTCATTGAAAATTAACAATTAGTGAATTTTTTAATAGTATTTAATAAAAAAATGTCATTAATTATCACAGGATCTATTAGACAATAAATCAACTTATTAAGACTTACATAATTCAGATTTATAATTCAGATTTATTCTACTATATTAAACTATTTCAATATTCACCACATAAATATGGGTATATTAACATTTCTCTCGAATTTTACATTAAATATTAAGAATAAACTATCAATAGGTCATAATAGTTGAATTTAATTCTCGTGGATATATTAAAATTTTCCTCAAATTTTACATTAAATATTAAGGATAAACTATCAATAGGTCATAATAGTTGGATTTAATTCTCGTTAAGTCCTATTGAAAATAAGTCATATTAAAATCATCGCTAAAAATAATTTTTTTTGTCGATTTTTATCATATGTCACTAAAAATTAATAATTAGTGACTTTTTTTTATCATGGTTTTTATAAATTGTCTCTAAAACTTACAATTAATTTTCTTTGATGAATTTTTCAAACTATTGTTGAAAGTTGAAAATTAGTATTTTTTTTTTAATGATGATTTTATTAAATTGTTGCTCAAACTTATAATTAGTAATATTTTTTGTGACAAAATTTTCAAATTGTCCTGAAAATTAACAATTAGTGTATTTTTTTAACAGTGTTTGATAAAAAATATTATTAATTATCATAAGACCTATTAGACAATAAATCAACTTATTAAGACCTACATATAAATGCCCCAAATATTAATTTATAATTCAAATTTATTCTACTGAATTTAGATTAAACTATTTCAATATTCACCACATAAATATGGTAAAAGTTAATTTTTCTTGGGAAATGCTAGAGGTGCATGTCAATTATAAATTTTATAATCTCGTCAGAAATTATCGTAATAAAAAATATTATAATCAAATTACAAACTTTTGTAATATCAATCATAAAATTATGATAAAATTATATATTTTATAATTGATATTACAAAATTTTATAATAAAATTACACATTTTTATGGGTGTTGGTATGCACCTAGAGGGGTGCACACTGTAAGATTTCATTTTTCTTAGTCCCTTCTCCCTTTCTTATCCCTCCAAACTTTTATATTTTATTTTTGCAATTTTTAAATTATGTTTAATAAATACATTTTTTTATTTTATTGTTTTTTATTTTTATTTTAAAAAATTTAACAATATCACTAAAATTTACCCTAAAACCCCCCATTTTTTAGCATCCCAAAAGGATGCTTTGTTCTTCAAGTAAAAAGTCAAACTTGACAATAATTCTTTCAAATATATCACAAATACACTATTATTTTCTATGTCTAGCTACAATATTTTTAAAATTTATGTCAAATTTGATAAAGATTCTTTTCTCTTTTTTGATGGGGCTCATTAATGATATATATATATATATATACTAGTGTATACTCGTGCCTGAAGGCATAGTATAAATAAAAATAAGTGAACAAAAAAGAGAAAAAAATTAAATAAATAGAGAGGAAAATAAAAAAGGGAAGAAAATAAAAAGAAAAGAAGGAAGGTAGGATTATGGGATCATTCATGGGATTATTTATGGGATCATGGGAGAAAAGGAAAAAGTCAGAGAGAGAAGTGGGAAAGTAGAAAATGTACACATAGAATACATCACAATAGTTGTTTTGTAATTTGAAAAGATTTGAGCTATCCACATATCCTAGTATGACATTTTCAAAAACCTTATTGTGCCTGAATGCACGGTGTAAATAAAAATAAGTGAACAAAAAGGAGAAAAAAATTAAATAAATAGAGAGAAAAATAAAAAATGGGAGAAAATAAAAAAAAAGAAAAAGAAAAAGAGGAAGGTAGGATCATGGGAGGGTGGGTGAGAAAAGGAAAAAGTAAGAGAGAGAAGCAGGAAAGTAGAAAATGTACACGTAAGATACATCACAGCCATTGTTTTGTAATTTGAACAGATCTGAGCCGTCCAAATGTCCTAGTAGGACAAATGTGTGTAGGACATTTTCAAAAGCCTTCTTGTCTTATTATATAGATATACTAGCGTATCTCGTGCCTGAAGGCACGATATAAATAATGTCAAGATTATAATATAATTATAATCCAACACTATTTAAATTTATTTTTTAATTTGATAAATTCATCATAAAACTCCTCACGAAAACTCGCTTTTGCTTATATAATATATAGCTAGATAGATAGATGTGCCTGGTCAAAAGTGTAATTAACTCTTTAAAATAAAAAAATAAAAAAGATAGAGAGAGAAAGAGAAACGACATTCTCTCTCTCTAGGATCCCTGCATCACAATTGACATATACATTTCAAGAGATACACGGTTTTCATTTTTCTTCATCTTTCTCTCCTCTAGGATCCCCAAATTCCTTATACATATACACACATTTGCAGAGATATATATATATACAAATAGATACAGATCAATCACAATCTGTATCATCATCAAAAACCCACCATGGATCTCCCACCTGAAAAGCTCTAATTACTAAGTATCAATGTCATCCTCAAAGAATCCTCCTCAATCCTAAAACAATCCCCAAAATCCTTCTACCTCATAACCTTAACCCTAATTTTCCCTCTCTCATTCGCCATTCTGGCACACTCTCTCTTCACTCTCCTTCTTCTTATCCAAATCGACTCCCCAATTGGTTTTCACTTCTCTCAATAGACCAAACTCCTCATCTTCTAGTTCTTCTACCTCATATTTCTCTTTGCTTTCTCTCTTCTCTCACCAAGATGAGCTCATCATGTGTTTGGGCCAGAAAAAGCCCAACACACTCAGAATTTTGAAAGCCCAAAACAATATTGAAGAAGCAAAAGATAGAACTCAACTTGGCTATTTCCAGTACCATCGTTTCTTCTCTCTCTGTAGCCTTGCTTCGTTGGATTAGATCTCTCTCTCTTTCTCTCTGCCAATACACAAAAAGCTTGAATTCGATATATACATAATCAAAACAACCTATGGTCACTAAAACTTGTATATATATACAAACATATTGAGAGAGATAAATATATACGTGGGTGAAAAACATGGGTTACTTGTTGTGCAGAGCTAGGGTTTCTGTCTTTGAGAGAGAGAGAGAGAGAAGCGTGGATGTGGGTGAGAAGCGTGGAAGAGGTAGATATATATATATATATATATATGGCTTTGAGAGAGAGCGCGTGGACGTGGGTTAACACGTAGACATAGGAAAAAGGTTTATTGTAAGGTTCCAGTGTCTCACATTGGGAATAGAGGGGGAGTTCCTGGGCTATAAAAGTAAAAACTTGGACCCTTATATAGTATCGAGGCCTTTTTCTGGGTGGTGAAATCCCTAGCAAAACTCTCCAGTTAAGCGTGCTTAGGCTAGAATAGTTTTTGGATGGGTGACCCATTGGGAAGAACAAATCTGTGTGGGTATGTCCCAAAGCGAACAATATCAATGACATGTGAAGGGTTGGGGTGTTACAAATGGTATCAGAGCCGACTCTCTAAAGTACCAAGTGTGGGCCCCTAGTGTCTCTTGGTGCACGTGGGTGGGCTTGCGAGCTGGCAAGCTACTACACGGGGACGTACAACCCTAAGGGAGGTAAATTGTAAGGTCCCGGTGACCCACATCGGAAATGGAGAGGGAGTTCCTAGGCTATAAAAGTAAAAACTTGGACCCTTATATAGTATCGAGGCCTTTTCTTGGGTGGTGAAATCCCTAGCAGAACTCCCCAGTTAAACGTGCTTAGGCTAGAGTAGTTCTGGGATAGGTGACTGTAGACACCCCATTTTTGACCGTCCTCACGACTTGGACGTCACCGCTTGAACACTTGATGATTACCCATGTTCGTGTTTCGTTTTGAGTTCCCGGAGGTCTCGGCTACGCGCCTTGCTTCAGGATCTCTCAACTTGACTGTTCTGTGTTTGGATTTGCACCAAACACTTGTGTTTTTGTTTCTGAGGGTAGAGAGTAGCTTGTTAGCTACCCCTGACACCCACCGGCCATGGCTAGAGGCCACCGGCCGTGTTTTGAGGCTACCGGCCATTGGTGAAATATACCATTGGCCGATCGGCATTTGGTGTGGCCGGCCGACCATATGTTTGGCCGATGGCCTCCTTTTCTGGCCGGCACCACCTTTTTGCCTTTTTTAGGCATAATGCATGCCAGCTGTGCCAGCTGGAATGCACGGACCCAGCCCCCCGTGCACATCTGTGGCTGTTTTGCCCCTTTTGCACTCTTTTAGTCAAGCTTCTTGAGGAAGCTTGACCCTTTGTCTTAACTTCCTCAAGAAGCTTGAACCCTGCCTCAGCTTCCTCAGGAAGCCTTGACTCCTTTGCCTTGGCTTCTTGAAGAAGCCTTAATCCTTTTAATTAGATTCTCTTGGAAGCTTAGCACCTTGGATAGTCTATATAAGGCAACAAACGCTCTCCTTGTTTTTGGTTCAGCAAAATCCAGACCTAATACATATATACATCTATGATACACCTTCTCTCTCTATATCTCCCTCTCTCTCATCATTTGTGTGTATTTGAGGGCCTTAAAGTGCATTTTATCCTTAGTTTTGCACACAAACACACACTATTACACCATACTTCGACTTTGAGAGGCATTGAGGGTTTGTTCTTAAGGTTTTGGACTGATTTTGATCAGAGGAAGGTGGCTGACCTTGCTGTTCTTCAAGGTTTCTTCAAGGGGTTCTGCAGGAAGTAATGGCCGGCCGGCCACCTATTGTGCCGACCGATCAAATGTAATTAGCCGATGACTCAACCAATGGTCGATGACTATTCCCTTTGGCCGGTGGTGTTCCCACTTGGTCGGCGATGCTCCCCAGTGTTCAGAGAAGCATCCCTGAAATTTGTGTGATCCACAGAGGAGCAGGGCAGTGTAAACAGAGGCAGCAGTGCTATGGCAGCGAGTTTCCGGGCAAGACGAGTCAAGCATGCATCATTCACACATTCCGAGGTAGAGCTGCGGCCACCTTCCTTCTACATTCAATTTGTTAATTAATTAGAAGTTCTGTAATAATTAATTCAGCAGTATTCATTCGGTTGTGTAATATTTATTCGGACCCTCCGAGCGAGGGCAATTATGTAATAAGTGTGTGTGAGTGGTGTGCATGTCTTCCAATCCCACGTCTTTTTTCCCTTTTATTTACCCGCTTATGATGGTTAGACGAGGGCATATTTAAATTAGCATACCTTATGCTATGCATGCGTGCATCCATACATTTGTCTTACATACATCGGGCTCGGCACATCATGCTAACTGCACTTGTATTTCAATTCCAAGTTGAGTACTTGTTAGTTGCAGCATTTCACATGCCATCTTTAGGGTAGCCGAGCCTATTCTAGCTGCATCCTGCATGTGTTGCATTAGCCATCTTAACATGAACTAGGGTCATGCATATGATTACTAACTAGTTTCTATTTTGGCTTGGAATACTAGGTAAGCTTTTATGCTTTAGCATACCGCATGCGTGTGAATGTTGTCATAATAGCATGATTACCATGAGGCTAGCTGCTTATGTGATATAACTGCTTGAATGCCTGTGGATGGAGGTCGAATTACCTAAATTGGAATAATGCATTAAAACTGTGAGTCTTAAAGCTTACTAGATAGTGGCAAAACCATCTTTTCTAAAAAGCCCACTCGAGGGTGGCAAAACCTACATTTTAGCCTACTTGCGAGTAGCAAACCATTTTCAAAACAAATATGAAATGTTTTGTTCCAATTTAGGCGATTTGGTCTATACTTGTTTGTTGTGTGCATAACATAGTAATTCTAGGCTAATAACCGGAATAAGAACGCGTAATGTTTTCAAAACAAGATATCATGGTTAGTAGAGGCCGATCTTCAGATCGGGCGAGAGGGGGTGCTCATAGCTGACCTTCCCCAATCGTACCCAAGTTCCCGAGCCGAGGCAACTCTAGTAATGACGGACACGTGGCCTTAGGCAAACGAGTCAGGGTTTCCTAAATTCCCCCAAAATAAATATTTAGGTGGCGACTCTGTATCTGGCAAAGCAGTCCACGTTTGGCACTTCTTTACAAAAATCTATTTTCCAAAACAATTTGCCGGATTTGGACTCTTTGGTTCAGATTTAGAACCGTGACAATCGAGTCCGAACTATGGCATGAGGCCCTACGCGGGCGCGTCCACAGTTTCTGGCGACTCTGCTGGGGAGATTAGAGAACTTGACTCGAACTCATGATATCTTGTTTTAACTACACTTATGTGTTTCTTTGCATTGCATGTTCATTGGTGCGCCTAGGACACCGTGTTTGCCATCTGCCATTCCTGAACGGTTTGCCAAAGGCTTGTCTTGTCAAGGCATGACCATAAGGCTGATTGGTTATGGACTCTGACAGTATGGGAACACAAACCCCGGTTTTACCGGGGCACCCTTTTGACCATTCGACCTAGTGCATATTCGGAATCCATAGTGACCATTCCAAGCTAGGACAGGTTGCTTACCCGATGTTAGGTTGTTTGAAACCGCTGTGTGCATAGTGAAAGCCTAGTTCCTGACAAAATAGGACAGGGAAACCCTACCCCAACATAGGGGTGTTTTGGCTCTCACTTATCTGCTATGTGCTTTAGAGTGCATCTCTACAAGAAGGCGTGTATCAATTTGCAAGTTTGGGCACCAGGCCTGCAGGCATCAGTGTTTTTCGGGAGTCAGTTATCTGCGGGTATCAGATTCAGACTTGGGGACAGTGATTCGGGGATAATGATCAGTGTTTGAAAACAGTATACTCAGCTTATCAACAGGGTGTTGTCATACCCAACGGTGTGTTGTATGTTTATTTTACGCCGTTATACTGTCCGTTTATCTGGTTGTTTTATTTCCTTATTATTGCTTTATTTTATCTTTTTGCTAGGGTAGTTGAGCACGATTGCTTCTGACCCAGTAGATATTCCCCAAGCACTCTGGACTAGCGGTCGTCGACTCCATCGATCTGAGGATCTAGTAGACGGACAACCAGTGTACCACTCTCTACCCCCGGTTACTAGACGGAGGGCAGTTAGGCAGAAAACATCGGTTCAGCAGTCAGTTCAGAGGGCCTTATCTACCCCACCTGAGTACAGTAGGGATCAGTCTGTTTCTCACACAGAGAGGGAATATATACCGGTAATTCAGTCAGAGCAGAACAATATGGCAAGTTTAGAGGAGATGGTGCGCCAGCTCCAAGAGAGTATGAAAACAATGCAGCAAGACGCTGTCCGACAGGCGGAGGTCGCCAAGCAACAGGCCACGGTTATGACTGAACAAGCAGAGTTAATCGTGAGGCTACAATAGCAAACCGGAGCATCTGCTTCACAGCAAGCTCCTCCCCCGCCAGGAGTTCCAACCCTCGGGGAGACAGCTAATGTTCAGAATGATACGGACATTCCTACAGGACCACCCCCAACCCCGGTTCTACCCCAGATCCTACCCCAATTATCCAAAACACCCACCAACCTACCAGACTCCCCTTTTGAGTTCGAGACAGATCCCACAGCACTGAAGTTGAGCAAGCTCGAAAAGCTGTTCAAGAGATCCCAGGGAGTCAAGACCATCCCTGACATTGAAGACGGATATACCGATGCAGCTGTGACGCTGCCGGACAGATTCAAGATGCCGCACATCGACCGATTTGATGGATCCGGGGATCCCATGGTGCACCTGAGATTGTTTTCAGATATCTTAAGGCCAATGGGCCTCACCAGACTGCAGAAGCTGTCTCTATTTGGCCGGACCCTGTCGGGTGTGGCGGCCATATGGTATGCCAAATTAGAAGATGATGTCAAGAGAAACTGGGACGAGATGGCTGAGGCCTTCGTTGCGCAATACTCATATAATACACAAATCGAGATTACGACCCGTGATCTTGAGACGACGAGACAGGAGGCCAAGGAGAGCTTCTCAGAATTCGTGACCAGATGGAGGGCCAAGGCTTCGATAATGACCCTAAGGCCCACAGACAAAGATCAGATTCGGATGATTGTGCGCAATCTTCAGCCGAAGTTGATGCAGAAAATGATCGTACTCCCCTTCCTTACCTTTTCTGATCTGCATGAGATGGGAGTACAAATTGAGGATGCCTTGAAGCAAGGCTTAATTGATAATGACCGGGAGCAACCCCGAAGAACTTTTAATCGCAACAACAACGCAGGCCCGAGCGACGCTACAACTACGAGAGCCTCCGAAGTGAGCATGGTCACCACCAACCTCCCTCCAAGAACCATGGCAGCTACGCCATTCTCCGGTGCGTTCGGAAGCCATACACAAACAGCCAAATACCCACCCAAAAACCAAAGAACCTTCGTTCCACTGTATATGCCCCTGTCCAAAGCTCTGGGGGTGTAAATCAGAAAAGGGCACTTGAAGCCCTTAGAGCCGCGGCCATTACCGGAAAGACTTCCCCTACCCATAACCCAGCCAAATATTGCGCATTTCACCAACAGCACGGTCATGACACCGACCTGTGCTTCCGATTACGTCATGAGGTTCAAGATCTCATCGATAACGGGGTGATTATGCCTCCCGAGAACCCAATGTTACAACAAACCCTCTCCACACACCACAACCAAGCTCCACCTCCCAAAAGAATCAACTTCATCCAGGCTGGGGTCGTGTCTTACGATCCTAGCATCTATATCACTCCTTCCTACTTGCCTAAGCCGGAGGTGCTCCTTCCTGATTGCACCGACTTGTGCATGATGGACATCTCCATAACCCAACCTAAGCCAATGGTGGTAACTGTCGAAGACAGAAGATGGGAGATTTCAGAGGAGAAGGGGGTTGTTAAGCCAGAGTCTGAGGAATCTGGGAGTTTTGTTGAGAAAGTATATAGTCCGAGTGACTACATTTCATCAGTAGGCCAGGATGGGCCAAATGTGGAATTGCCGACAGGGGCAGAGCTGTATGTAATCCAAGGGGATGGTTTGGGACAAAGGACAGATGATTTGACGGCTGTGGAAGAGGACCTTGCCAATCTCCAGTTTTACAGTGACCAAGATCTAGGGGATGCAGCAGTCAACTGGTTCGATTATGAGGAATCGGCGGAGGCTACCGGGTGGTTGGATGATCAACCAGATATCGTGGAAGAGTTCCAACCAGGACAGGGCCCAGTAGGGGCAAGAATGTCAGTGACGGCCGGAAGGATCGAAGAACAGAGTACATCGCCGGAGAGCACCGGTGTCAAGAATTTCGCTCAGGATTGGAGCATTTTGAATACAAGGATTATTGAATAGCCAGCTGTATTGACACAGTCGGAACATGAAAGATTTGAAGATTCTGAGAGAATCAGGAAAGCTAAGGCCCATGTGGGGACTGAAACTGCTATGTGCACAGAAACAGAGAATGCTGCGAGTATACAGACAGAGAGTACTGCGAGTACGAGAACGGTCACACCGGAGCCGGACAGGTGTCTGTCGGCTGCCGATGGAATGTGGTGGGAGGACGATGATTTATGTCTTGCCCACACGGACGAAGATTGGGAGAGCAACCAACCAGACAATACATGGTATATCGGAGAAGTCGATCATATGACAAGAAGCGGGCGGTACTTCAAGCCCCCGCACCTGGATCAGCCAGAGGCATCTGGGAAGGATAGGGAGGCTGAGAAACAGAAGGAGAAGCAACTTGAGGATGAGGCTGTACTCAAAAAACTTAAAAAGATACAAGCAGACATCTCCATCTGGGGACTGCTTATGGCATCGCGAGTGCACCAGCAGGCTGTCTTATCGGCCATGGATAAGGCCAAGCTCTCGATAGAAACCACGCCAGAGCAGCTGGTGGGATAGTCTTTCCGGAGGAGCTACCCCGATGCTGACTTTTTCCGACAAGGAATTGCCACCTGAGGGGGTGAACCATAACAAGTCACTCTACATCTCTGTGGCGTGTAGAAATAAATGGATACCGGTGGTTCTTGTTGATATTGGATCTGCCATCAATGTGTGCCCAGCAAGAACTGCGTATGCAATCGGTTTGAAGACCGCGGACTTTATACCGACAGCCCAGGTGATTCGGGCATACGATAACACGAGCAGAGAAGTCATGGGGACGGTAAAAATTCAGACCAAGGTTGGGCCGGGACAACATGAGATAGATTTCCATGTCTTAGAGGTTCCTGCAACTTTCAACCTGCTTTTGGGACGGCCGTGGCTGCATCAGGTAAAGGCAGTGTCGTCCACCTTGCATCAAATGGTGAAATACCCCCATGGGAAAGGAGTAGCCATTGTTTTTGGAAATTCATCGATTCATCCACAAACGGAGGTAGCTACGCCTGTTCTAGAAATTGAGCACAGTATGGAGGATGTGTTCATATCGAGTTTTACCCTGGCTGAGGCTCGGATTGTACAGAACATCATGGCTACTAACGAAGGGATATATGTCAGTGCTCAGGTAGTATACCTCATGAACAAGCTCCAACACATCCCCGGGATGGGATTGGGAAAAGGGACCGAAGGGCGTTGGCAACATTGGCCGAGGTGCCACACAACCCACACACCTTTGGCTTGGGTTATTTGCCCACCAAAGAGGATTGGGTAAGGAAAGGAAAGGAGATGGCTGGGAGAGCCAAAGCGAAACAGGCGGGGAAGCCTTTTGAGTTAATGCACCGGCCCATTCAGGGTACCCTAAACGGACACTTCGTCCGGGAGGGGGAGGACTTTCCATTCTGTGGCTTTCCAGAGCCGTGGCTGAATGCCGAGAGGAGGCGTGTGCCGGGGTTCAAGATTTTCTTTGACCTGCAGTTACCTGGGGATGATGTTGCCGAGGAGCAGGCAGATCCATTAGTGGAGGTTGAGCAGAGCAAGGAGATGGAGTCTGAGGACGTCGAGATTGAAATGGAGGTAGCACTGGCATGTCTACTTTCAGATCCTCCGATGGAATAGAAGTGCTTGGGGGATAACTTCTCGGTGTCCATGATTGGGAATGAAACGGCTGCAGGCCTACCAACAAATATTGTGGATGCATCCATTGCACCCTCTCTCGTTTGATAGTATGAAGAGGGATTTTTGTCAAACAGCACCGGGTCAAGTAGTGAGCCGGAATCTGATTCCACCGAGTCTTGTGAGTCGGAATTAGGTTCCAGCTCAACTGAGTCTGAGTCCGGTATTCCTGGGGGTGATAACCCGGATGCCACAGTCCTGTCCAGGTCATCTTTTTCTTTCTCTTTTGAGTCTGTTGTAACAGAAGAATCGGACGGTTTGGAAGTACATAATGAGAATGATGTGGAAGGGGTTTCTGAGTACTTTTCTGTGCCTTTGATTTATTGCTTGAATCAGGACTTTCAAAATTTTGACGAAAACGACGAGGAAGAAATTCCTCCAGTTTTGCAACGATTAATTGATCAAGAACAGGAAAGATTTATTAAACCTTTAGTTGATGAAATCACTACTGTGAATATTGGTACTGAGAAGGACCCGCGGCTGGTCCAGATCGGGTCCACGTTGTCTTCGGAGGAACACGAGCGCTTAGTCGCTTTATTAAAAGATTTCAAAGATATTTTCGCGTGGTCCTACGAAGATATGCCTGGGATTGATCCTGAGATTGTACAGCACTGGATCCCTCTTGACCCCAAGGCCCGACCTGTCAAACAGAAACTCAGAAGGATCCGCCCTGACTGGGCCATCAAGATTAAGGAAGAGGTCACCAAGCAAATCGATGCAGGCTTCCTGCTCGTATCCGAATACCCAACTTGGTTGGCCAACATTGTTCCGGTGCCAAAGAAAGATGGCAGGATCCAGGTGTACGTGGATTTTAGGGATTTGAACAGAGCTAGTCTGAAGGACGACTTTCCCTTGCCGCATATTGATGAGTTGGTGGATTTTACAGCGGGGCATGCTTTGCTTTCGTTTATGGATGGCTTCTCAGGCTACAATCAGATAGTGATGGCACCTGAAGACCGGGAAAAGACTGCCTTCACCACCCCGTGGAGGACCTACTGTTACAGAGTGATGCCATTTGGGCTGAAGAATGCTGGAGCTACATATCAACGGGCCGCGACCACGATATTACATGACATGATCCACAAAAAGGTTGAGGTGTACTTGGACGACATGATTGTCAAGTCCAAAGAAAGAGAGGGCCACTACACCGCCTTGCAAAAGTTCTTCCAAAGGATCAGAGAATTCTGGTTGTGGCTGAATCCACAGAAGTGTACGTTCGGTGTTACAGCGGGAAAAATACTGGGGTTTCTGATTACACAAAGGGGCATCGAAGTCGACCCTTCCAAAATCAAGGCCATCTTAGAAATGCCACCACCAATAACTGAAAAGGAGGTGCGAGGCTTTCTGGGTAAAGTGCAATTCATAAGACGGTTTATCTCAAAATTAACCTTGACTTGTGAACCACTTTTTGGTCTCTTGAAGAAAGGAAAGAAATTCCAATGGGACGGCCGATGCCAAGCTGCTTTTGAACAGATCAAGGAATACTTACAGAACCCGCCCATGTTGTCACCGCCAAAGCCGGGGAGACCGTTGATTTTGTATCTTTCAGTAACTGAGACTACAATGGGCTGTATGCTCGCGCAAGAATCAGAGGACAGAGTGGAGAGAGCTATTTACTATCTGAGCAAGAAGATGTTGGAGTATGAAACTCGCTACACACCGTTGGAGAAGGCTTGTTTAGCCTTGGTATGGGCTACCAGGAAGCTACGACACTACCTGTTAGCTCACTCCGTAATGTTGGTTTCACGATTGGATCCCATCAAATATCTTTTCGAGAAACCGGCACTTACGGGTAGGCTAGCTCGTTGGTTGCTGTTGCTTTCTGAATTTGATCTGAAATATGTAACACGCAAGTCAGTCAAGGGAAGAGCAGTAGCAGAATTCTTGGCCGATCATCCAGTGGAAGGGGGTGAAGCAATTGAGTACTTATTTCCAGATGAGGCCATTTTGCACATCGAAGATGAAACTTGGACAATGTACTTTGACGGAGCGTCGAACCAGTACGGATATGGGATAGGAGTGTTGTTGATAGCACCTGACAATTCCCGTATCCCTCTAGCATTCAAACTTCGGTTAAAAGTCTCGAACAACGAAGCAGAATATGAGGCATGCATTGCCGGTCTAGAAGCAGCCCTGGAACTAGGGGCAAAACGGCTACGTTCATCGGGACTCGAACCTTGTTGTGTCTCAAGCAAAAGAAGACTGGAAAGTCAAGGAAAAAAGATGATAATGTACCACCAGGCCTTGGATTTGTTAATTCTCGGTTTGAGAAGCTAAACTACTTTGCTCATCTAGTAAGAGAGAACAACAGGTTCGCAGATTCACTAGCAACTCTATCTTCCATGATAGACATCCGTTTGGAGTCCGGATGCGTCCAGTCATCATTGACCAGAAGTTTGCGCCAGCATATGAATCAATCGCGGCCATAGATAAGTTCAGGACGACAACCCCTGGTATTACGACATTTGGAACTTCCTGGAGAAAGAGACGTATCCACCAGGGGCAAATGCCAAGGATAAAAGGGCAATTAGAAGAATGGCTGTTCAGTTTATCATCTGCGGGGGTAAGCTGTATAAGAGAGGTCATCTGGGAATGCATAAGCTGTGTGTAGAAGCTGAAGAATCGAAGCGCCTGATGAAGGCCATCCATGGAGGAGAATGTGGTGCACATATAAACGGGGTAATGTTGGCTCGGAAGATCCTCAAACAGGGTTACTACTGGTTTACCATGGAGGAGGATTGTATCGGCTTTGTTCGGCGATGCCACAAATGTCAGATCCATGCAAACCGCATGAACATCCCGCCGTCAAAGCTGTACAACATGACTTCGCCATGGCCATTTTTAGTTTGGGGAATCGATGTGATCGGGGCTGTTACTCCGAAGGGGTCGAATGGGCATGAATTCATCCTGGTCACGATAGATAACTTTACAAAGTGCGTCGAGGCCCAATCTTATGCAGTGTTGAAGGCTTCACATGTCGCGAAATTTATCAGAAACAACATCATCTGTCGTTATGGAGTCCCAAATGAGATAATTTCAGATAACGGTTCCCACTTCAAGAAAGAAGTGATTGACTTGTTGGAAAAATACAACGTGGCTTTTCATAAGTCATCCACATACCGGCCGCAAACCAATGGAGCGGTTGAGGCTGCCAACAAGAACATCAAACACATACTACAGAAGATGGTGGAAACTTATCAGGACTGGCCAGATAAGTTGTCGTTTGCTCTGTGGGGCTACCGGACTTCAATCAGAACTTCTACTGGGGCGACTCCGTATTCCTTGGTTTATGGGATGGAGGCCGTTGAGGTTTCGTCTTTACGAGTGTTGGCTGAGTGCCAGATAGCTGAAGCAGATTGGCAGCGGAGCAGATTTGAGGAACTCATGCTCTTTGACGAGAGGAGATTGAAAGCACTGTACCATGTTCAAGGTTATCAGCGCAGAATTTCCCGAGCTTTCAACAAGAAGGTTAAGTCCAGGAATATGAAGGAAGGAGATTTGGTACTCAAGGACAACCGAGCTCCCATCCACGACCCAAGGGGCAAGTTCAGACCCAATTGGACTGGTCCCTACATCATTAAGTCTATTTGGTCGGGTGGAGCTGTCGTTCTGATGGACCTAGATGGCCTAGAGTTCTCACAACCGATCAACATGGACAAGTTGAAGAAATATTACCCCTGAGAGGCTCGCTAGGCCGAAAACTCGAAAGGGCGACCTAGGCAAAAGTTAGAGCACGAAAAATTTGAAATTATAAAAACTGAGCTCGCAAGGTTGAAAACCTGCAAAGGGCGGCCTTGGCAAAAGTTAGAGCGCAAAAGGAGAGTGAAAATACTCGAGTGAACCCAAGCCTGAACTACGTAAGGCTTGATTCCCATCTTTGGGATACGTAGGCAACTTCATCCTGAAGTTCAGCCATCAACTTTTCCCCGATCAACTTTGTTCATTTGATCAGCTCGGTCATCTTTGTCTATTCAATATTCAAGAGCTTCGGTTGTAATCTCTGATACAGTGCTACTTAAACTAGGGGCAACTTTCCAGTTGCTGGAATCTGGGGTTGTGCATCCCAGTGACAGATCTCAGGCGTGTCTAGTTCTGATCCATACCGAAAATGGTTTTGAAAAGTTTTAATAAAAGTTGACTTTGTTCAAATTAATCTTTTTACAACTAAGACCATTTCTGGACCAAAACAGGAAATTTTCAGTACCACAACCTTCAATTTCATTGATTTCAATACAGAGTTCTCCTGCTCTTGCATACAAATTGAAGTTGCTTTTTATTACATTCATAAAGAAAACTTGGAAGTGCTAATAAAGCAATAAATCCGGGGCATAGATAAGTCAGATATTCTTGCGCCCCCTCCCAGAGCTGGTCGAAGCCTCTGATGCCAAGCTAGGCCCGATCTGTGCCTTTTCATTGAGCCAATCTATGCACTCATCGGACAAAGTGCAACTGAAAGTGGGAGCGGGGGCCAGGAGCTCTCTTGTCCCCCACGCTGCAGCCTGCCGAACAAGCTGCGCGCCTTGGAACGGAAAGGCGGCTGGATACTCTATCCCCTCTGCAGGGCAAGTCTGATCATGGCCGAACTGACGTCGGAACCGAAATGGGAAATAGAACACACAGTGAGTAAAGCCAATCAACTGAATCCCAGTCTGCCGGGACATGCTGTAGCCCATTGCCGGTAGGTTGAGCCAAGGGCACCGCCAAGCAATACGGTCTGCGGACAAGCTGCACATCCAGTCGAACCACCAACCTTTATCAAGGGCATCGACCAGACGTTGCCTGAAGAAATAACAGTGAGCTGAGTATGCTGGGCAAGAGTCCACAACCTGCAACTTGTCCATCAACCACACCTGGGAAGGATGAAAAATGAGAGAATAAAGAATAGAGAGATGTACGATGAGAAAAAGTGAGAAAAGGGTTTTGTGAGAAAACCGAGCTTGAGGGCCGAGTGACGTGAGCAATACATATGTGAGATTGGGTGGGAAACATTACCTGCAACAGTAGTGGACTCCCTGCAAATCTGATTGTCTCTCGGCGATAAAAGGAGTCCAAGCCCATCAACGTCTCAGCCAAAGTCATGGCAATGCAACTCTTGCCCTCCTTCAAGCCTTGGGCAACCTCGATCAATCGAACGCTAGATCCTCCGGAGCCTGAGGCAAACAGAAAATGAGATAGTATGCACAAACAGAGGGCGTGTCACCGGAAGCCTTGCCAATGATGGTCACCGCGGTCACCGGCATCGGAAAAACGACAAATCAAACTTGGAATATCCAGCATTCCATCACAAATCAGAGACCGAGCGTCATACATAGTGAGTCCACACATTCACCCTAAGGTTTGGGCATGGCCAAAATTAAGCTGGGGTAAGATCTCCTCGTTGCGTTCAGATTCCATTAGAGCTTGGAAATCTTCGAAGGTAGGACATACCTCTTGCCCGCCAAAACTAAAGACATGTGTTACCGGATTCCAAAACCTTGCCGCGGCATGGAGAAACGGAAGGTGCAGCGGAGTACGACTCAAAGTGAATAGTGCGTTTATGCCGAAGCCCCTGAAATTCAGCTTTTTCGAGCCATCCAAGTTGTTAATCCAAGTTGTGAGATTTTGGGCAAGAAACTCTTCCATTGGGAGCAAATTCGTGTTGAATTGAGAAGAACCATGAAGCTGAGGCCTTTTAGAGAAGATAAGGTTGAGTGGAGGATAGATGTTAGCATTATGCTGGTTCTGGCAATTTATGGCCGGCCAGCCAAATGTAGTGCGACCGACTACCACTTTTGCCGATGGCCATTTCTCATGGCGATGGCCTTTACCTCTGGCCGGTGCCTCCTTCTTGTCCATGAGCTGTTTATGAGTTGAACATGCTAAGGGATTGTGGTTGGAACCTCTACCGATGCCCTCCGGTGATCGATTCTTGCGGGGTCACACCCTTTTGCTTATCGAGTTGTTGTACATTTGCTTATCGAGTTGTATTTCACTCTCTTTAGGTCTTTGATTTGCTTATCAAGTTGTACTCGCACTTGGTTGGTTTTATCGAGTCTCTCTGTTTTGCTTATCGAGTTGTAAGTCAGTTTACTACCTGATTATTACGATGCGAGTACTCCATTTTCAAACGAATTTTTTTTTTAATTTCATTCACATGGTTATGTGATGTCATGCGATGCAATGCATAGAACATGCAAATGTAACACCTTTTGAACAAAATAGTTGTTTCATTTCCATCATGTATTTTGCAAAATGAACACTATTTTGAAAAAAAATAAAACCTGCCTGAGGCAGTGCAATGTGCTTAAACTACCAGTAAAAAGGAAAGTAAAGCAAAAAGAGAGTAGGGCAGCAGAGTATCGGGGTTGATACCGGTAACCTCCCCTTGCGGTCGATGCACCTCCCGCGCCCTTGTTCGGGTCAATTGTTTGGTGTGGCACCTTCATTACTCAAGACGGTGCAAGGAAGTGCATTTTTTCAGAACATTAGTAGGCTTTCGAGTTGACCTCAGGCCGTGTCTTCTTTGAGCGATGCCCATACGTGCGAGAACGCCCCTTCCCGTATCCTTTTGTATCTTGTGAACTCCACAAGTCGCTTCAATATACTGTTTGTAGTGCTTTGAATTCAACATCATGAGTAACTTGTCTTTACCATCCTTCAAGTTTCTATACACATTGCACGCGTTGACCGCATGCTTTACTTACATGTGTTCAAGTTTCTATACACATTGCACGCGTTGACCGCATGCTTTACTTACATGTGTTCAAGTTCCTTTCTATACACATTGCTTGCATACGTGCATTGCTTTACTTACATGTGTTCAAGTTTCTATACACATTGCACGCGTTGACCGCATGCTTTACTTACATGTGTTCAAGTTCCTTTCTATACACATTGCACGCGTTGACCGCATGCTTTACTTACATGTGTTCAAGTTCCTTTCTATACACATTGCTTGCATACGTGCATTGCTTTACTTACATGTGTTCAAGTTCCTTTCTATACACATTGCTTGCATACGTGCATTGCTTTACTTACATGTGTTCAAGTTTCTATACACATTGCACGCATTGACCGCATGCTTTACTTACATGTGTTCAAGTTTCTATACACATTGCATGCGTTGACCGCATGCTTTACTTACATGTGTTCAAGTTTCTACACACATTGCTTGCATACGTGCATTACTTTACTTACATGTGTTCAAGTGCCTCTATACACATTGCTTGCATACGTACATTGCTTTACTTACATGTGTTCAAATTCCTTCATACACATTGTGCATGTTGTCGCGTGTTCTTTACTTACATGTGTTTGTGCCTTCACAGCATTGTTATGCTTCCCACTTGTTTTGAGTTGTCACGCACTTTCAATTGCATTAATGTGCATGTTGCTAACAATATTATACCTGTTAAGTTGCTTTCTTTTGCAGGCACGATATTGTATGTACGGTTCATTTGAAGCTGGCACAACCAGACGAACCGCACAGGTATTGTATTCTCCACGTGAAACGTAGTGAGAATTACATGATTCTCTTACACTCTCTATGCATTGTAGTGTAGTTTGGTGTGTGCTAGCTTAAAACTGTCGCATGTTATGCTTCGTTACAGCTTTCTTTGCATGATCATAAGTTATGCATGGCTTCTTGCATTGTCAGTTGCATTTTGCCTCTGCCTTCGGGCGCATATCTTGTTTGTCTTGCATATTTTGTCTAAGTCTTCGGCCTTGTCAAAAATGGGTCGTCTCTGGACTTTGACAATCACTCCCGTCATTGTTATGACTTTCGAGTTCTGTCAAAGAGGGGCAACTGTAGACACCCCATTTTTGACCGTCCTCAAGACTTGGACGTCATCGCTTGGACACTTGGTGATTACCCATGTTCGTGTTTCGTTTTGAGTTCCCGGAGGTCTCGACTACGCGCCTTGCTTCAGGATCTCTCAACTCGACTGTTCTGTGTTTGGATTTGCACCAAACACTTGTGTTTTTGTTTCTGAGGGTAGAGAGTAGCTTGTTAGCTACCCCTGATACCCACCGGCCATGGCTTGAGGCCACCGGCCGTGTTTTGAGGCTACTGGCCATTGGTGAAATATACCATTGGCCGTCGGCATTTGGTGTGGCCGGCCGACCATATGTTCGGCCGATGGCCTCCTTTTCTGGCCGGCACCACCTTTTTGCCTTTTTTAGGCATAATGCATGCCAGCTGTGCCAGCTGGAATGCACGGACCCAGCCCCCCGTGCACATCTGTGGCTGTTTTGCCCATTTTGCACTCTTTTGGTCAAGCTTCTTGAGGAAGCTTGACCCTTTGTCTTAGCTTTCTCAAGAAGCTTGAACCCTGCTTCAGCTTCCTCAGGAAGCCTTGACCCCTTTGCCTTGGCTTCTTGAAGAAGCCTTGATCCTTTTAATTAGCTTCTCTTGGAAGCTTAGCACCTTGGATGGTCTATATAAGGCAACAAACCCTCTCCTTGTTTTTGGTTCAGCAAAATCCAGACCTAATACATATATACATCTGTGATACACCTTCTCTCTCTATATCTTCCTCTCTCTCATCATTTGTGTGTATTTGAGGGCCTTAAAGTGCATTTTATCCTTAGTTTTGCACACAAACACACACTATTACACCATACTTCGACTTTTGAGAGGCATTGAGGATTTGTTCTTGAGGTTTTGGACTGATTTTGATCAGAGGAAGGTGGCTAACCTTGCTGTTCTTCAAGGTTTCTTCAAGGGGTTCTGCAGGAAGTAATGGCCGGCCGGCCACCTATTGTGCCGACCGACCAAATGTAATTAGCCGATGACTCAACCAATGGTCGATGACCATTCCCTTTGGCCGGTGGTGTTCCCACTTGGTCGGCGATGCTCCCCAGTGTTCAGAGAAGCATCCCTGAAATCTGTGTGATCCGTAGAGGAGCAGGGCAGTGTAAACAGAGGCAGCAGTGCTATGGCAGCGAGTTTCCGGGCAAGACGAGTCAAGCATGCATCATTCACGCATTCCGAGGCAGAGTTGCGGCCACCTTCCTTCTACATTCAATTTGTTAATTAATTAGAAGTTCTGTAATAATTAATTTAGCAGTATTCATTCGGTTGTGTAATATTTATTCGGACCTTCCGAGCGAGGGCAATTATGTAATAAGTGTGTGTGAGTGGTGTGCATGTCTTCTAATCCCACGTCTTTCTTCCCTTTTATTTACCCGCTTATGATGGTTAGACTAGGGCATATTTAAATTAGCATACCTTATGCTATGCATGCGTGCATCCATACATTTGTCTTACATACATCGGGCTCGGCACATCATGCTAACTGCACTTGTATTTCAATTCCAAGTTGAGTACTTATTAGTTGCAGCATTTCACATGCCATCTTTAGGGTAGCCGAGCCTATTCTAGCTGCATCCTGCATGTGTTGCATTAGCCATCTTAACATGAACTAGGGTCATGCATATGATTACTAACTAGTTTCTGTTTTGGCTTGGAGTACTAGGTAAGCTTTTATGCTTTAGCATACCGCATGCGTGCGAATGTTGTCATAATAGCATGATTACCATGAGGCTAGCTGCTTATGTGATATAACTGCTTGAATGTCTGTGGATGGAGGTCGAATTACCTAAATTGGAATAATGCATTAAAACTATGAGTCTAAAAAGCCCACTCGATGGTGGCAAAACCTACATTTTAGCCTACTTGCGAGTAGCAAACCATTTTCAAAACAAACATGAAATGTTTTGTTCCAATTTAGGCGATTTGGTCTATACTTGTTTGCTGTGCGCATAACATAGTAATTCTAGGCTAATAATCGGAATAAGAACGCGTAATGTTTTCAAAACAAGATATCATGGTTAGTAGAGGCCGATCTTCGGATCGGGCGAGAGGGGGTGCTCATAGCTGACCTTCCCCAATCGTACCCAAGTTCCCGAGCCGAGGCAACTCTAGTAATGACGGACACGTGGCCTTAGGCAAACGAGTCAGGGTTTCCTAAATTCCCCCAAAATAAATATTTAGGTGGCGACTCTGTATCTGGCAAAGCAGTCCATGTTTGGCACTTCTTTACAAAAATTGTTTTCCAAAACGATTTGCCGGATTTGGACTCTTTGGTTCAGATTTAGAACCGTGACAATCGAGTTCGAACTGTGGCATGAGGCCCCACGCGGGCACGTCCACAGTGACCCATTGGGAAGAACAAATCTGTGCGGGCATGGTCCAAAGCGGACAATATCGATAACATGTGAAAGGTTGGGGCATTACATTTATGGGCGGCAATCTAAAATCCTTAGATTGGTTCATACATTTTTTAGCGTTGGATGTTGTTATTAAAAGTCATCTCAGTTGTTGAAATGTCCTAGTAGGACAAATGTGTTTAGGATAAATTCAAAAACAGTCATGTTTTATTTTATATATATATATATATATATATTTGTGAACAATAATATAATAAATAACATTTGAACCACTTAAGTAACATTGTTCATTCTTTTTCCGTAGCTACTATGACCTCCCACAACATCATCCACCCTTTCTTACTTACCCCAACATCTGCAACCCATCCATAGCCTTACTTCTCCATTTCTCTACCCAATCTCTCTATTCCCTGCAACCTCCTCTATCTATAAGAAAATAACCAAAAAAAAAACAAAAAACAAAAAACAAAAAATAAAAAAAGGAAATATAAAAATTGAAGTGGAATTTCAAAGTGATGGTTCACGGTCAATTTGTTATAAGGCTTTGGAATATGGTTTCATGGTGGGATTCATGGCAATGACCTTTGGTAGTTGGAGTTTGGGGAGGGATGGTATGTAGTGATGGTAGTTAGGGTTTTGTAGGAAGAGATTGAAGGAATGAGAGAGGTATATGAAATGGCAATTGTGTGAGAATGGTGCGCAGAACTACGGTAAATGAGGTTTGATAGTAGCAAGAAAGAATGAGTAATAGGTTATTGGTGGTGAGAGAGTGGTGGCCAGTAGTAGGGTTATGGATTTTACACACACACGAAAATATATATATATATATATATATATGAAATAGAAACCATACTCCAAAGCCATATAACAAATTGACCGTGAACCACCACTTTGAGAGTGGAAGAGTGGCTAGCAAAATTGCAAGGAGAAGAGGAAATGGATGTAAATGAGAAAAAATAAATTGCCCATGACCTAGTGTTACAAACAAATATGTATATGCATTTTTGTTTGTTTATCTTTTTACCCAGAAAATTCATGTTTTGCTTCTCATCTTTATCGTAATTATAAAACAACAATGCTAGGTGTCACATGTATGTGTACAAATAGTTGAATTTATCTCAAATTTAAATATAAACGTGACTTAATATTCCGGCTCATGGAACCCATTATGATTATTGTTTTAATAATTTGAACAATTTATTTTATAAGATCTTCCAAGTATACGATTTATAAATAAATAAAAAATTAAAGGAGAAATTACATAACAGGTTATTTTTATAAAAATAATTATAAATTAGTAAATTTCTTTTATGAATATTAATAACTAAAATCATAAATTCTTTTAGGAAAAATTACTCATAAATCCCATTTGGAAAAATATTAGTCCATTTAGTCCTACATGTTTTTTTATAAACTAAGTAGTCCTTTTTACTTGTAGTATGTATTATTGATTTGATTTAGTAATATTAAAGTTTACTTGTTTGCACTTGTTTGAGATTTGGTTTTGATATTTTTTTGGGATTTGGATGTATGTGGGTAAGGTATGGTTTAACATTTCTATTTTTTTAGGAATTTTGTGGACTGATTGTGGGGATTGTTAATGTTACCTACTTAGTGTTAGCGTAAAATGATTACATAAATTTTAATTGATAAAAAATAGTGGGCTTCATATCCATAAAGCGTATTAACCCACTAAAAAGTGTAATACTTCAATGTAACATTCAAACATAACACTCCAATGTAACACTAAAAAAAAAATCTTAGCACAATACCATAATGTAAGTCCAATCTTCAAACCGGCTTCGCGTAGCGTATAAGTCCAATCTTCAAACCGGCTTCGCGTAGCGTATAAGTCCGACTTTCAAACCGGCTTCGCGTAGCGTATAAGTCCAATTATCAAAATCTTCCTGCATATCATTTTGCATCCTGCCCCTGAACTACGCTGGTTTGATTCCTTGCAAAGGGATACGTAGGCAGCCTGCGGGCACAACCATTTATTTATCTATATTTTGTTTGTTTGTCCAAGTCTTCGGCCTTGTCAAAAATGGGTCGTCTCTGGGCTTTGACATTCACTCCCGTCACTTCTTGACTTCCGAGTTCTGTCAAAGAGGGCAACTGTAGACACCCCATTTTTGACCGTCCATAAGACTTCGACGCGACTGATGATTTACATGGCAGAGAAAGGTGTGCAGGGCAAAGGTTCAATTTCTTCAGCAAAAAGAGAGTCAAATCTCAACTTCATACCCCTGTTCTGGACCAGAACGATCTCGATCAAAAGATTTTAGACTTAAAACCCTCTCTTTCAAAACATTTTTGAAATAAAGTTTCTGCGATGTTCCGAGGCTCGCATTTTGTCAAAAATTGCGCTTTTCGGTAAACCGAGCAAGGACAAAGTGGAAATGAATGAAAGAGAGATGAAATCTTTGAAAAATCTTTCAAAACACCTTACTTAGGGGTTTGAAGTTGAAGAAAAGAAGAGAAGAGGGAAGAAATCCAGTCGGGGGAGAAAATGGGCATGAACCGTTAAAAGAAAGTCGAGCAGCCCTCGCCGAATCGGGCCTATTCATTTGGATACTTGGAATCAAACTATGAGGCCACCACCGTTGAAAATCTTACTCCCGGGGCTTCATTTTTCACTCAAGAATCTCCTAAATCCAATCCCGGATAGGGGAGATATGGTTGATTGAAGTAGGGCATCACTCCGGTTGGGACCGAATCTGCGCGGCTTCACGGAAACTGGCATAACTTTTTCTACAGGAGGAATTTTGATGCAAGGTTTGCGCCATTGGAAAGCTAACTTCCGGGATTTCAATTTGGACACTTGAACGGCCACATTTGGACTTCCCAACACCCACCGGCCACTTTTCTTTCCGGAAGCCCATGTTTTTTGTCCTGAAAGTAGCTGGCCGGCCAGAAAAGCCAGGAAAAGTAGCTGGCCAGCCATAAAAGCCAAAAAAGTAGCCGGCCAGCCACCTAAGCCCAAGAAAACTGGCTGGCCATGTTCCTCACACCTGGTTCCTTCCAAAAATGCCCTCCTTTCCCTCCTAGATTGTGTATCCGGGTTTGCCAACTTTTGGGGGGAAACTTGGCTTGTTTTCCCCCCCTTTTTCCCCCCACTTTTTTCACCTCTTTTTGCCTATAAAAACCAGCATCTCAGGTCTGGTTTGGGGTTGAAAAATTTGGTCTTGAAGCCTTGCATACATACCTCCATTCATCTCCCACTTCCAAGCTCCAAACATCCAAGTTCCTACACCCTTTCTTCACCATCACCTAGCACCACACCACCACTTCCATTTCCAGCAGTTTGGGGGACTTTCCAGCAGCTAGGAGACACCACTTCTCAAGCCAAAAGACAGCCAAGAGTTGGTCTTCAAGGGTGAGCACCATTTTCCCCTTTTTGAGCTTCTTTTTGTATAATTTTTTTAGCCATTTTGCTTGCTGTTTTGGGCTCCGACCCTAACTGGAACTAGGCTTATTTTGAGCCATTTTTCATGTTTGTTGAAGGGTCTATGGCTGTTTGAGACACCCTTTGTATACTTCATGTTATAGCCCTCTTGGTGGCCTCATTTTGCATGATATTTTGAGCATACTTGTATACTGTTTTGGGGCTGGTGCTAAACTGTAAAAAGCCATATTTTGGGTCCCTCTTCAACATTGTTGAAGGGCCCTCACTTGTTTGAGACCTCCATGCACCACTTGCTTCTTTGCCCCTTTGTTGGCTCATTTCTTGCATGAGATCTTTGGCATACTTATATCTGTTTTTGGGACCTGTCATAAACTGTAAAACATCATTTTTTGGCCCCTATTCAATATTGTAGAAGGCCCCTTCTCTGTTTGGGGCCAGCATTTGTGACTTGCTTCATTACCACCCTTGCGGAGCCTTTTTTTGTATGCTAATTTAGCCCTACTTGGGCCCACTGTTTGGCCTCACTCTAAACTGTAAAAATGCTTGTCTCGGGGCTGCCTTGCTTCTGTCTTTTCATTTCATATTCAAATTATGTATGCATTGTATAGTTATAGGCCATTTCATGCGCCAAAACCCGTGTTTCGGGACTCGTTTCATGTATCGGGTTTCATTTTACCGGGTTTCGGGGCTGTTTTGCATCTCATTTTACCTCTGATTTTTGCATGTTTGCATATCATATCCCATGTCTTGCCATGTCTTGTTAGAGTGGCATTTCCGTGCCTTAGGGTCGGTCCTCGGTTTGCGTGCACGTGTGCACGTATCCCGAGTTATCTCATTTTCATCATTATGGCCTCTTGTGTGAGTGTGGCTGAGGTCCACTCATGTTAGTGTAAGTCCATTATGCATTGTGTATGCCATTTCATTCCATAGCATTGTGTATGCTAGGTTGTATGTTAATGCATTGTGTATGCCATGTTACCTCGTGCATCGTGTATGCCATTTCATAGCATGTTGCATGTTAGGTTGTATCTTAGTTGCATTTCATGCATATTGCATTGTGTTCGGGTTAGGAGTTAGCCCGAGCACGAGAAACAAGGTACGTTTCGTACTTCGAGTGACGGAACGTGTCTCAATTCCCCAGTCACCGACACTCCGGATTATCCATGATGGAGTTAGGTTTTAGTTGAGTTTTCATGTGCATTCATTCTATATTGAGTAGTGCAATTCGATTCCTCGGCCATCATGCATCGAGATGCGTGATTGGTGGCACGAGGGTCGAGACATGCATACATTTGTGAAAATACATTGCCATGCCCCTTTCCTGCTCTCTGTTGCACCTACCAGCATCATTGAATCCAAAAGGTTTGTTCAATCTTTTTACCAAGTTTGGAGTGGTAAAAGATGTTTTCATACCGCAAAAGAGACGAAGGGTGACCAACACAAGGTTTGGTTTTGTGAGGTTTGATTACTCTGTGGCAGCTAAAATAGTTGTCCAGAAGGCCAATGGTCTATCGGTAGATGATCGTCCATTACAAGTAAAACCTGCAGAGTTTGGGAAGGACAAGGGAGGTGGTGAAACTGCAAAAATACCATTAAGTACTCAAGTGCGGAGATCAGTAGTCCATGCTGCTCAAGGTGGAGATGGTAGAGCTGGGGCAAATGGCCTTAGAGATAAGAGATCTTATGTAGAGGTTGTGGCAGAAAAAAGGGCAGAGGGAATAGAAAGCATCATGTTAAAGGCAGAGAGGTAGGGAATATGTGGTTGTTTGAGAGTGTAATTATCAGATTGAAGGCCCAATATGCTAATATTAGTCTGAAAAAGGAGTTGGCAACAATAGGAATGAAGGATATTATGGTAAGAGAAAATGGAGGAAGAGATGTGGTTATTACGTTCAGATCAAAGGAAGAGAGGGCACTGAAAATATCATCTATTAAGGAGCTGATCTTGGATTGGTGCGAAGATATTGCTGAAGGAAAACCAAGGCAGGTACTGGAGCAGGAAAGATGTGTATGGCTTAGTTGCTATGGCATCCCATTACACCTGTGGAATAGTACCAATCTAAGAAGGATAGGTGGGGTCTGGGGGCAAGTTTTATGTTTTGAAGGAGATATGAGCCAACCACTATCCTTTGTGTGTGCAAAAGTTAAGGTCTCCACCAAAAGTATGGAACCCATAAACTCAGTTGTAAATCTGAATGCAGAGGGATGGTGTTTCCAGTGAGAGTCTGTGAAGAATAGGTGGTAACCATGAGAACACTAAAACTCACTTACAGATGCAATAAGATTCAAGATGTAGATGAGTTTGGTAGTTCAAACGTGTTGGGGGAACAAAGTGCGGATCGAATTGCAAGAAGGATGAAGATGATGATGCTGATATGGAGGATGAATCAGCTGTTAATCTGGAGGTTGGATATGATGTGGCTCAAGAAACTAGGCCAGCTGGTCGTAGTCGGAGTGTGGAGGTGGAAAATGTGGCATGCCGGAGAAGTGTAGCGAAAGCCAAAGATGTTCGAAGTGATGTGGGGAAAGTAATGAGTGCTGAGGCCTGTAACAAAATGATGGAAGTGCGAAACCAAAGGATTGGCTTAACAGAGGAGACGGTAGTCAGTCAAAGCATGGAAAATCAAGTGTGCATGCCAGGTTATGTTAGATGTCTAGGTGGGTCAAGCCTAGAAAGGCCTGGTGTGAATATTGAAGTGATTTTGGGCTAGAACAATACACTAAGGCAGGTGGGTGGGCTTTGTAAATCACATACTGGGCTGGGGTAGCAGGAGTTAATTGTAAAAGATAAGTCTGATGAAGTAGGGCCATGTGGGAGAGTTTCAAGCCTTTTCGAAGCCCATGAGAAGGAGCCCAGTAGTAGACATTCAAGACATAGAAAGGGGAAGGAAAAGAGTAGCAGCAGAAAAAAAAAATCTAATTAGAATTTTCTAAGAAAAAGATCCTTCGAGCTAATGAGGAAGTATGAGAGCAGAGGTGCCTTAACAAGTAGAACACTGCCCAGGGCTACAGTCTAGCGTGCAGCAGTGGCGGCAATGTCCCTATCTGCATCGATAGAGGGTGGAGTAGATAAAGGGAGGGTTGTTCTGAATGAAGCTGAAGCAACTCTGAAAATAGGGGAAGCCCTCGGTGTACAGTTTAATGGGAAGAGAGCCGAAATGTTGGAGAATATAGTGGACCTTGAATTGAAGGACAAGGAACGTATTGAAGAGGGATGAGAATTGGGGTATAGAGTACAACAGCTTGGGGGATAAATAGGAGTAATCATGGTTAATTATGAAGATTCTTTCATGGAATGTTAGAGGGTTAAGGAGGAAAGAGAAGAGAGGCAAAGTAAAAAAGCTTTTAAAGGAGAGGAATGTAAATGTTGTTTTGTTCCAAGAGACAAAAAAGTCAGAATTAACAGAGGATGAAGTCAGATCTGTGTGGGTTAGGGGCAAAATGGAGTTTATGGTGATGGATGCTGTAGGCTCTGCAGGGGGATTACTGTGCATTTGGGATCCAGATGTCTTCCAAGTTAAGGACTGCTGTAGCAATAAAAAATTCATTTTATTATCAGGTATCCTCTTTAATCAATTTGATTGTGCTATTCTAAACATTTATACACCTAATGATGTGGGCTCAAGAGGGAATCTGTGGAATTGTCTTTTGAAATTGAAGGAGGAATTCCCTAATCCCTGGTGCTTATGAGGAGATTTCAATGAGATTAGGCAGATTGGGGAAATGAGAGGATGTTCAATGAGAGCTAGAGGCATGAAAGAATTTAATGAGTTTATTGATAAGTGTGAGGTATCTGATTTACCATTACTTGGGAAGAGGTTCACTTGGTGCAATTCATATGCTGGTGAGAAGTGCAGCAAAATAGATAGAATTCTAGTAGACCCAAAATGGCTTGTGGTGTTTAACCTAAAGCTGTGGGGACTACCTAGACTGGTTTCTGATCACTGCCCTCTTCTTATGATGGAGGATGAGAGGGAATGGGGCCTAAAGCCCTTTAGGGTACTCAATGCTTGGTTCTTGCACAAAAATTTTCAGAGTTTCTGGGAGTCAAAGTGGAAAGAGTCCAGTGTAGAAGGCTGGGCTGGGTTTATTCTGATTCAAAAGTTGAAGATCTTGAAAAGTGGCCTCAAAAGTTGGAATATGGAGGTTTTTGGAAATGTTCTAAATAAATTGAAGGCAGTAGAGGGTGAACTTCATAGCTTTGATCTGCTGGCTGAGGTTAGAGACCTTGATGGTGAAGAAAAAGTAAAGAGAAGTGAAGCTAGAGCTGAAATGTGGACGTTGAGTAGGATGGTGGAATGGTTATGGCTGCAAAAGTCTAGGCTTAA
The DNA here is from genome assembly GCA_030407325.1 of Camellia japonica. Lineage (NCBI taxonomy): Eukaryota > Viridiplantae > Streptophyta > Magnoliopsida > Ericales > Theaceae > Camellia > Camellia japonica. Next base: position 171,429,436 of record JAPPVO010000016.1, read on the forward strand.
CTGGGCGATGAAAGGGGATAAAAATACAAGATATTTTCATGTAGTAACAAAGTGCAGAACAACAAGAAATGAAATAAATTCTATTACAGAAGGGGAGGTGGTGTTTGAAGATTCGAGTCAAGTGAAGAGTAAGGTGTTTGAATGGCCATCAAGACTTGAGTTGGGGGGTCATTTTCCATCAGTGGAAGGTAGGGTGAGGTTTGGACTATTAGAAACGGAATTTACAAAAGCAGAGATCAAATCAGCAGTGATGGATTGCAATGGGAATAAAGCACCAGGACTTGATGGCTTTAATTTGCTGTGTTTTCAGAAGTTTTAGAAAGTCATGAAGGGTGATGTCATTAATTTTATGAAAAATGATGCATTGGTGAAAGGTATAAACAGTTCTTTCATAACCCTCATTCCTAAAAGGGATAATCCAACAGGGCTATCTGATTATAGACCTATAAGTTTGGTGGGCTCAATCTACAAGATCATAGCAAAACTGTTGGCAAATAGACTGAAAACTGTTATGCCACATATCATTAGTGAGCCTCAGTGTGCGTTCTTAAGTGGAAGAAATATTCTAGATGGAGTGCTAATTGCTAATGAGGTTGTTGAGGGATGAAAGAAAGCCAAGAAGAAGGGAGTGCTTATTCAGTTGGATTTTGAAAAGGCATATGACTCCATTAATTGGGGTTTTCTGTTTTCTTTGTTTTCTAAGTTTGGGTTTGGAGCCAAGTGGATCAATTGGATGAAAGAGTGTGTAACAACTATGAGGGTCTCAGTGCTCGTCAATGGATCTCCTACTGAAGAGTTTAGCCCACAAAGGGGTCTAAGACAAGGAGACCCTCTGTCCCCTTTTTTGTTTAATCTAGTAACAGAAGGTTTACATATGTTATTAAACAGAGCTTGTGAGTTACACCTAATTAAAGGGGTAAATGTAGATTATAATGGTGTGTTGTTAACTCATCTACAGTTTGCAGATGACTCACTATTATTCTATGAAGCTAAGGTAGAGGAGGTGAGGAAGTTGAAAAGGGTGCTAAGGTGCTTTGAAATCATGTTTTGCCTGAAAATAAACTTTCACAAGATTGTTGTATATGGTATAAGTGTTTCTACGGAGATGATGAATGGTATTGCTGCAGTTCTGAATTGTGAAATTAAATCATTGCCTCTCAGTTATCTAGGGCTGTCATTAGGAGCTAATCCAAGGAAGAAAGCCACTTGGAAACCAGTTGTGGATAAAGTTAAAAGCAAGCTGGCTGGTTGGAAGAGGAAGATGTTGTCTTTTGCAGGGAGGCTAACACTTGTTAAACCAGTAACTTCAGCTTTGCCAGTGTTTTACTTGTCATTGTTTAAGATGCCTGAAGGGGTTGCTAGAGAGTTAGAGAAGCTTCAAGCTACTTTCTTATGGGGTGGTTCTGAACTGGAAAGGAAAATTCATATGATCAAATTGGAGGACTTGACTAAAATAGTGGATCAAGGTGGACTGGGTATCAGGAATATGAGGGATGTGAACAAGTGTTTGCTAATTAAATGGTGGTGGAGGTTTGGAAGTGAAAAGGATGCTTTGTGGAAAAGAGTAATTTGCAACAGATATAAGATGGAGGTGGGTGGTTGGATTCCATCTCTTATTCTATCAAATAGCTACTTAGCAGTATGGAAAGGGATCATTTCTGTTGCTGAACAGTGTAATAGCCTAAAGGAGTTTTATTTGAATAATTTCCATTTGAAGGTAGGGGATGGAGAGATGATCAGATTTTGGTTTGATACATGGTGTCAATCTGCTTGTTTGAATGATGAATTTCCAACTTTGTATAGGTTGTCTATGGGAAAAAGGAGTCCTTGAGAGTTCTAGTTGATAAGAAAACCATAGTTGGTGGTTGGTCCCTTGCATTTAGAAGGGAGTTATATGAATGAGAGGAGCAGGAGGTGGATAGGCTCCTTAATTATCTACTAGTAACTCCTGCAGTGTGTCCAGAGTGTGCTGACCGACCTATATGGTCAGCCTCACCTTCTACGGTCCTAAATGTAACAGATGTATATAACTTTGTTGTGGACAATACATGTGCCACCTTGAGTATTACTAAACTGATACGGCTCAAGTATATCCCTCCTAAGGTGTAGGTTTTTGGTTGGTTTGCTTAGAATAAAAGAGTTAAGACCAAGGAGTTTTTACAAAAACTAGGAGTGATCAATCAAAATGCCTCGGGCTGAAATCCTGAAGTGGTGGGATGTCCAAGCTGCTATACCAAGCTCTATGGAGAGTTTTCTTCTGTGGTGGGTAAGGGGGAAGCTGAAGAAGAAAGAAATGAAGATTTGGGGGGTCATTCCATTGGCAGTGATGTGGTCAATCTGGAAGTGTAGGAATGATTGTGTGTTTAGAGCACCCTTCCAAACCTGGAGGATCTATGTGACTTAACAAGTATAGGATTGCTTTTTGGTTAAAACCACACCTTAGAGAATTTCATTTTTCAGAGCAGGATTTCATTCTTAATTTTGAGGCAAATTAGAAAGTGCTTAGGAGGGTCTGTTGTAGATATGTAATGATGGTTGGACTGTGTCAGCTTTGGGTGAAGTCCTATATCTTTGTGTTGAACTGATGCTGTGTGAACCGCTGCTGTGTGAGTTTTGTGGTGAAATGCTGCTGTGTGAACTTTGTGGTGAACTGCTATTGTGTTGTTGTTTTTCGGATGAAGTTTGGTGCTACTCTATTAGCCTCTGCTGCTATTCTCTGTTTTTTGTGTTTTTCTTTCTTCTTAGCTTGTTGTTGAGGCTGCTTCTTTTACTCTCTGGTTTGTTGGTTCCTCACCAACTGGCGCTTAGAGCTTTGTGTTAGCTCCAAGCTCCTCTTTATTGATATATTGTATCATACCTTGTATGCTTCCATCAATAAAGATTTCCTTTGCCGATCAAAAAAAAAAAAAAAATCTTAGTGTAATATTCTAATGTAACACATAAAAAAAACTCCTTATGTTGTGTTTGGTTGAGGGATTTGATGAGGGATTTGGAAAGGGAAATGAAAAAGGTAGGTGAAATGTGAAAAAATACCTACATTTCACATAGTTTCACACACCTTTTCCCTTTCCCTTTCCAAATCCCTCCCCAAATCCCCCAACCAAACACAGCATTAGTATACTTTTTTCAAACGTAACACTTCAATATAACACTTCAAAAAAATTTCTTAGTGTAACACTTTAATGTAACACACAAAAAAAAAAAAAAAAAAAAACTCTTTGGTATACTTTTTCCAAACGTAACGCTCCAATGTAACACCAAAAAAAAAAAAAAAATTTCTTAGTGTACTTTTTCTAAATGTAACACTCCAATGTAACATTAAAAAAGAAAGGATCTAAGATTTTTCAAACCATTCTAAAATAAGTACAAATATTCCTTAGTAAGTTTTAGGCAAATGTATAATTTCAAAATGTGAGTGTTACGTTTGGAAAAAAATACACAAAGAAGTTTTTTTAGTGTTTTTGTGTGTTATATTGGAGTATGTTACATTGAAGTGTTACGTTTGGAATGACACTGATTGGAGTGTTACGTTTGGAAAAAGTACACTAAGGATTTTTTTTTGTTATTTATTTATTTTTTTTGGTATTATATTGGAGCGTTACGTTTGGGAAAAGTACACCAATTTTTTTTTTTTTTTTGAGAGTGACGTTGTTACATTTGGGAAAAGTACACCAATGGGTTTATTAGTGTGTTACATTGAAGTGTTACGTTATTGGAGTATTACATTAGAGTATTAGATTTTTGTTCCTAATGTGGGATTTGTTTTAAAATGAGGGAAAATCCAAAACTTCTATAATGCAAATTGTCTAAATGTGTAATTTTACATTTTGAGAAACTCACTTTTATCCCTAAAAAGTTAAACCCAAACATGTAAGTGATTATCCTTTTATGTAATTTCCTCTTTAATAAGATCTTTGGGTTCATAAGAAAAAAAGAGGACTAAACAGTTCACAAGATCATATTTTGGGACTTATTGGTACTTCACCCATTCTTTTAATGATTTTTGCAATTATTTTTCTCACATTCCATTGTTTTATAATTTTTCCAAAATTTAAAGCAATATAGGCTTCGTTTTGGAAGCCAAAGGTTAGGTTTTGTTTTGGGGATAAAGTTGTGGGGATATATTTTCTGAGTACCAACACGTGGCAAGGTGACGCCGACGTGTCAGCCAAGGTGGCACGTGTCCTGGTTGTGACGCCGAGGTGATCTCGGCAAGGCCGAGGTTATCTTCGAAGATATCGGAATCCGAGATAAGTGGATAAGGGACAAGAGTCCTAGAATGAAAAGGGAACTCAACCTAGATGAGGGACAAGAGTCCTAGAATGAGAGAAGACTTCAGTTTGTATTAAGATAAGACTCTTAGAGAGTTTATCCTAATCTTACTGGGAGTCCAAGATTAGCAGTAATCCTGAGTCCATAGAAGTTAAGCTCCTATTGGGACTAGGTTTATGTTGGCTATAAAAGAGAGGCACCCCCATGGGTCTAAGGTATGCTTTTTATGCTCAAGCTAGTGAGTTTAGCACTATTGATTATCTTTGAGAGATATTGAGTAGTGACTTGATCGTCGGAGTACCCCCGGGTGGCGAACCACCACCGGAGTCTTCTCTTTCTGTTGCAAGTTAGCTAAAAGTCATCTATTTTGCCGGTGCTCTCCAGTTGATTACTAAACGGGCAGTGTGATCAGAAAATTACTCACACAATTTGGCGCCGTCTGTGGGAAAGAAAGAAGAATAAATGGCCAATGAAAGAAAGAAGAATAGATGGCCAATGACGGACAGAAGGATCAGACTGGAGACAACGCTCTTGCTATAAATGGGAGACCTATCAACCTCGACGTTGAAGGGGACAACCGCAACACAGAAACTCGTGACCAGAGTCACGGAGTGAAAGACGCCGGCCAGGAAGGTGACGCACCAAAGACAACAGATCGAAGCGGATACTACAACGAAGATGACCTCCAAGTATGGAAGGATAGATACCTACGGAGGAACGAAGACCCTTCCAGAAGGGATGCAAAGACAAGGGGCATGAGCGCTCCCAAGGAGATAACATTCAAGTATAGAAGAACTCATCCTGAGTGAGCAGATCCCGGATTTCAGATCCTGGATCCCGGATTCGAGAAGACATGATCTCAACCTAGACAAGTAGGCCCGAGAAGACGAGAGCTCAAGTTGGTTAAACCGATATGATATTTACCACTTGTTGAAATTTGTAGCAATTTACAAGTTGGTTAAACCGATATGATATTTACCACTTGTTGAAATTTGTAGCAATTTACAAGTTGGTTAAACCGATATGATGTTTACCACTTGTTAAAATTTGTAGCAATTTACAAGTTGGTTAAACCGAGATGATGTTTAACACTTGTTGAAATTCTGTGTGAATTTACAAGTTGAAGTTAAACTGAGGTCATGTTTAACACTTGTTGAAATTCTGTGTGAATTTACAAGTTGAAGTTAAACCGAGGTCATGTTTAACACTTGTTGAAATTCTGTGTGAATTTACAAGTTGAAGTTAAACCGAGATGATATTTAACACTTGTTGAAATTCTGTGTGAATTTACAAGTTGAAGTTAAACCAATGTGATATTTAACACTTGTTGAAATTTTGAGAAAAAATTTACAAGCTGAAGTTAAGCCGAGGTTATGATAAAAGAAGATGGTTTAACACTTGTTGAAATTTTGAGAAAAATTTACAAGCTGAAATTAAGCCGAGGTTATGATAAAGGATGATGGTTAAACACTTGTTGAAATTTTTGAGAAAAATTTACAAGTTAAAGTCAAGCTCAAGCAATATCTGCGTACTTGCCGAGACTACCAGGTTGTCAAAACTTGAAATATGGAAAACTGAAGTCTTGATAGAAGACATTGAGAAAGTAACAAGTCCTAAGCAACACTTATGAAAATATTTGTTACAATATTTTCAAGTGTTAGGACAAGGCCGAGATGAGCAAGATTAGAAGTTGTGACAGAGGTATTTTACCCGAAGAGATTGCACAGTCAAGGTGTACTTTGAAGACATGCAAATTATTCTAAGTATAGAATCATACAAGAGCAGAAAAAAGAAGACATACATTCAAAGAAGAAATCAGAGAAATGCATTTAAAGAAGAAAGAAGGCACTTCGGCCTGAATATTGAAAAATAAATTATTCAGACTACAAAAATGGCACGTCGGCTGGATTAAAAGCATACAAAGACGGACACAGTACAAGGTACAAGGTACAAGGAGTAAAAGAAGGAAACAAAACTACTCGGCATCATTGGCAGGATATAGAAGACAGTTGGGAAGACTTCTCAGCAGCCTTCTCGACCTCGAGCTCAGTATCGATCTCCCGAAAAGTTTGATCAAGGCTCTTCTCGGCGATTGGCACCTCGGAGTTTGAAGGCAAGGATTAAAAGAAAGAATCTGGAAAAAGACACAGAAAATAGAAACAAGAATGTAATTCGTAATCAAGAATGGTGATGAAGCTATTAGGAAATCAAGACAAAAAGATTGCACAAGTATGTCAAGCCAAAAACAGTGGCAGAAATCAACAGATGTGTGAACAGTGTGTATTCAAGAAGATGATTTGGAAACAACGGGTAAAACAGCAATGGTGATTAAGAATGAAGCAGAGCTTCTTGGAAAGCAACAAGAAATAAAATCAGGAAGAACAGTGGCTTACCAGAAAAAGGGAAGCCGGAATGGGAATTGCCGAAGTCTGACGACAATGACAGAATGACGTAAGCTTCACCAGAGGAGAGGAACGAAGACAGTTGCAGAAGCTTGAAAGCTTGGAACAATGACGGATTTAAGCAAAAGAGCTAGAAAGAGAAAAAGCCAGAGGATTGAATGGAAAAAGAGAAAAATAGTCAAGAAGACGACAAAGTTCAAGAATAAAGCCAAGTGCACAGGCACTAAGTAAGTATGTAAAGAACAAGAAAGAAATGACCTAGACACGATGCTAGCAACAGAAAGTGGATATGACAAGAACAGTGCCAGACATTCAAACAATTCAAAACTTAAAGACAAACGAAAATAGAAGGCAATAGATGGCAAGTAAACAGATTCAGAAGAGTTATGAAAGATTGAGCTTAATAGTAAGTAAAGAGTTTATGAACCTACCAAGTGAAATGAACGCCGATATGAAAATCGCCGGAGTCAAATAGATGACTGGAAATCGGGAACTCACCAGAGAGTGTGAGTGGAGCAGTTGCAAAGCTCTTGGAGTTTACGAATTAATGGAACCAGAACCTCGGCTAGGAGGTGGGATTTCAAGCAACTTGGAAAGCATGAAACTTGATTCTTGACACTAGTGGACAGTAAAGTCCAGGGAACTTTGAGGTCGGCGAGTTTGATCTCGGACAAAGGGGCACAGATGAACGAACAGTGTAGGTTCCATCACCTCAGAATGCCAAGGTAATAGAACCTAGGGGCAGTTGTGGGGATATATTTTCTGAGTACCAACACGTGGCAAGGTGACGCCGACGTGTCAGCCGAGGTGCCACGTGTCCTGGTCGTGATGCCGAGGTGATCTCGGCAAGGCCGAGGTTATCTCCAAAGATATCGAAATCCGAGATAAGTGGATAAGGGACAAGAGTCCTAAAATGAAAAGGGAACTCAACCTGGATGAGGGACAAGAGTCCTAAAATGAGAGAAGACTTCAGTTTGTATTAAAATAAGACTCTTAGAGAGTTTATCCTAATCTTACTGGGAGTCCAAGATTAGCAGTAATCCTGAGTCCATAGAAGTTAGGCTTCTATTGGGACTAGGTTTATGTTGGCTATAAAAGAGAGGCACCCTCATGGGTCTAAGGTATGTTTTTTATGCTCAAGCTAGTGAATTTAGCACTATTGATTATCTTTGAGAGATATTGAGTAGTGACTTGATCGTCGGAGTACCCCCGGGTGGCGAACCACCACCGGAGTCTTCTCTTTCTGTTGCAGGTTAGCTAAAAGCCATCTATTCTGCCGGTACTCTCCAGTTGATTACTAAGCGGGCAGTGTGATCAAAAAATCACTCACACAAATAGCCATAAAAAACAAAATAGGCTTTTTAGCCCAATAAGACAAAACATCATATCTGACCCATAATCATTACATTCTTTCTCTCACAAAAAAGTCAAAAAAGCCAAAAGTCAAAAGCTCTTCCCAAACCAGACTTTTTAGCCCCAAGCTACAATAGTCAAAAAAATTAAAAAGCAACCCACTTCCCAAATCAACCCATAATAATCATAGGGTTCGTTTGGAAAGTAGGTTAGCTTTTTGGCTTTTTTGACTATTTTAAGCTAAGGCTAAAAAGCCTGGTTTGGAAAGAACTTTTGGCTTTTTTAACTTTGTTGACTTTTTTATGAGAGAAAGAATGTAATGATTATGAATTGGATGTGATATTTTATCTTATTGAGTTAAAAAATTTATTTTATTTTTTATGACTAAAATAGCTGGAAAAAAAAAAGAAAAAAAAACCTAACTTGTGGCTGCCATAATCTTTATCTTTCATCTGAAAATAAATAAACAAAATTGAATGATTTATTTGTTTATTTTATTTTTTTCAAAACCGTTGCCAAGATAAGCATAACGAGCCGAAAAAAGACTTTTTTTTAATAATGATATAAAATCCGTAAGCACCAGGCCTATTAAGGGGGCTTAAAACCGAGGGCACATTGGACGCTCACAAGAGTGACGAAAGAAGAACAGCATAACATCGTTCGAAACTCGGGTATTCCGTTCACTAATTCGCGATTTCTCACTACTTTCTTCTCTTTCCCAGTCCCAGTTCCTCGTCAAAAAGTACCCAAATTTCTCTTTCAATCACAATCTCAACGCCGATCAATTGCCGCAGCATACACCGTCACCTTCCCCCTGAAATCAAAGGTTGTAATGGACCCTTCCATTATGAAACTCCTCGAAGAGGACGAGGTTCCCTCTCCTCTTCTCTCTCTCTCTCTCTCTATATATATATATATATCTGCACACATGCTCAATTTTTTGTATATATATATACACATACACACACTTGCGAAGGTCAAGTTTGTTTGGGTTTGTAGAAAGGGGATTTATTTTGAAGCTAAAGACTCAATTTTTATAGGCTGATATGTTTTCAGGACGAAACAATGCATTCTGGGGCTGACGTGGAGGCCTTCACAGCTGCTTTGAATAGGGATATAGAGGGCAATACTTCCACACCACAACCCTCTAATTCAGACACTGGTATATACCTGTACAAGCTCAACTTGGGTTTTGCAATTTCATGAAAATTATTGTTTGAATATTTTTTTCTTCAATTTTTTTGTTTTTTTTTTTTGTTTTTTTTTGGTTGCATTTAAGTGGGAACAAGAGTTTCAAGTCAGAGTAAGTGAGAGCTGTGTGATTGTGATCCATGCGACAATTTTCACTTGTCTTGGATACAGACTCACTTAGGCATCCATAAAAACATAATTTTGGCAACACGGTTAAAAACTGGTCACATCATTTCCCTATTTTTTTTGCACATTTTAAAAAAACATCAAAAGGTCAGTTTTTAATCTACTTCCCAAAATAGGCCAAAACTGCAATAATCTTGAGTTAGTTTCCATTTATGCATTTTTTCTACTTTTTTTAGAAGGGTCCGACTAGCGACTGCCCATTAGGTGTAAGCATATATGTAGTAGTGAAGGTTGTCAAGAAGCTGAATCCGTGGTTAGTTTGGGAGTTAAGTTGAGAATTATGAAGTCTGGTTTTAGCTGCTTGAGCATACTCCTTAGGCCATCTCCAACGGTTCACCAGATGCATCACCAAATTTGAATTTGGTGAAAAAGTACACTTTTTTTGGCTCCAACGGTTTTATCAAAACAATATCAAATTGAGAATGCCCCAAAATGTTTACAATCTAAAGATGTCTTGCACCTTTTAGTAATTTACTGTACATAGCTGTTGAGTGTGGACTCACCGGACGACCGGCCGGACGTCCTCCCAGATGACCACCTCAACCAAAATTTTGTGAAAATTTTACATTGGGAGGTCAACTCCCCAGTCGGACCCCCTGTCGACCACCTATTTCATTGCCTCTCTGCAACTGTGTCCCTGATGAATACAACAGAGCAACTGTGTCATTTGATCGAATTGAAACCTCAGGCAAATTTGAAACTGACGCAACACTCCTAATCAAATCAATAAAAGATGTAACTTTTGAATTTGAGTTCGTAACAATCGAAACAGATTTTTCAGAACCCAGAAAAATAGATGGTAAACCAAAGCCTTTAACTTTTTCCCATAATTGAGAAACAGTGATGATAAGCTTTGGTTTGCAATCTTTGATTAGTTTCGAAAGCTCAGAGATTATGTACATAGGATTTACAGTAGTTGCGATAGCGCCAGTTGCAATGATTCCGAAGAAACAAACAAGGAATTGGATTGAATTTGGGGCAAAAATGAGTACAACATCGTTTTTCTTGATACCTAGATTGAGCAAACCATGAGATGGGTTATGGCTTGAGCAAACCATCGTTTTTCTGGTTCTGGATATGGAACACAGAGTAGAATTTATTTATTTTTCATTTACTCTTGCTGGTCGGTCAGCTGGACGACCGGCCAATCGACCCGCTGGATGGCCTTTGTTTTGATGACAACTATAAATTCACTGGTGGAGTGACTGATATCAGATAGAGGAATTCATACTTTCTTTACTCAGATTTGATAAAATATTTGGTGAACTGTTGGAGATGTCCTTATTTGTAATTATCGGGGAAAGCAACAAAAAAAAAAAAAAGTGTAATGAGTGCTGCATAGACTCTTACCTGTGATTCGTGTCCGACATCCATACTTAAGTTAGATGCTTGTATTATATAATTTTTACCATGTTTGAAGAAGAAGAAGAAGCTCACATTTGGTTGTAAAGAAAACTTTTTAGACATAGATGAGAGAGGAAAATTCTCGTTTCCTCCAAAATTTTATATAATTTCAATTACATTTTTAATAATTTACGACATTTAATGTCAGAATTTCATACAATATGTAATATTTTTAAATATTCCAGATGTGTCAACATATCCATACCCAACTTTTGGATAAAAATTCCAACATCCAAATATTTACGTTTAGGAAGATTTGACTTTTGGACACACACTCGCACCTAATACTCAACCGAGTCCTTGTAACATAATTTATAATTAGAATATTACATTTCTTCGTACTTATAATGCATTTTTTCAAGTGGTTTTCTTATGCCCCGCTTAGAAACTATTTTATTAACCACGATATGTTGAACTTAAAACAGCACCTTTATCTCAAGGAAGCAATCACACTTCCAGTCAGTTATTTCCACCTTGGCACACTTCCAGACAAGATAAAAATACCAATGGTCAAAATCAACAAGATCTGGCTGGTTTCCAGCAACAAGAGCGACATTCATCTGGAATGGAGTTAAAGCAACATGGATATGGTCCTGAGAACCAGCAGCAACAAATTGTCACTTCACGGGAACTGAATTGCATCCCTTTGCAACAGAAACAACCACAGGATGACTGTCAACAATGGTCAGTCGAGCAAAACAACCTCCATTTTTCGCAAACAATGGGTATTCAGAATTTTGGAAAGAATCCAGTCCATATCAGAAAGCCAGACAGAACACACAATTCCGGGAGTGAGTCTCAATACCCAAAGTTACAGAAGATGAATAATCAGCAGGCAATGGCAACAGAGCAGACAATAAATCCAATGAATCATGGAAAACAAGTGTCATTTGCCTTGTTGCTCCCAGTCATACGACCCCAACTTGATAAGGACAGAGCCATGCAACTAGAGACCCTTTATGTTAAATTGAAGGTGGGTCTTAGATTTGGATTTCTTTGTCAACTGTTATGACTGTCTAGCATGGGATGAATTTTTGTAGAACTTCTCATCCTAATGATGAAGGACTTTGCTATATTCAGAAAAATGAAATCTCCAAAGAAGGATTTGTACGCCACATGAGAGATATTGTAGGGGACCAGATGCTCAAGATGGCAGTATACAAGTTTCAAGCACAGGTGCGTACAAACTGGTTATTTTATGTATCTCTATTTTGTTTGGAGATTAATGCTGAAACCAGACTGGAAAACAGGCTGCTCGAAACTCGCAGACTGGACCCAGCCAACAGTCATTACAGTCTCAAGCTTCTGCACAACCACAGAATTTGAAAATGCCATCTGTTGGTACAAATCCGGGAACTGTTCCTCAGTCATTTGCACAAGTTCATCAGAAGGGTGTCACCTCTCCTGCAGATGTGTCTCATATTCGTTCTTCAGCTGCAGTACTGAAGACTGATCCAAGCAATGCAATGATGGATAATAATGGTAAAAAATCATGCGAGATGGAACACCAATCAGATTCACATGGAATGCCAGTAAACCAAATGGTGTTGTCCAGTTTGAGTAACATAAACCAAGAAAAGGAGTACCCCATAATCCCCAATCAAGGTCTTAGCAAGCAGCAACAACAGCATGTGCATTTCTCACAGGTATCTTTTTGCATTTATGAAAGTATAGGTGGTAATTATCACCCATTTTCTGGAACAAATGTTAGCACTTCAGCACATTTGTTAAACAGCTGTCTCATGATTCACAAATGAGGTAGGTCCAGATCATCAAAGCATTGGTGCAACTCTTTTGGGAACATCAACTCAGGCCATGAATGTGTCTAAATTTGAGAGGCAAAATTCTTTTAGCGTACTGAAGAGAGTGCAGTGTGTGTGGTTTCATGTCTTTTGTATTCTGGCCCTTGGACTAGTATATATGTACGTGTGTAGTATGATGTAGCATACATTAAGCTTTGATCTTTTGGACATACCAAAACATAAGCATTTCAGCTGTAATGGTTGCAGCAGACTGTAAGGGAGTTATACATTGGGCTTGGCTTCTGAATAATACAGTTTTTTAGCAAGTGTTTGTGTATATATAAAATACCAAAACCTAGCTCAAACCCACCTCCAATTACCTTTGGAAAAAACAAAACCACAGATCTTCAGACTGTAATGCTGTTGGAGATTGTTATTCAATGCTTCTTTTTGTTTTGTTTTTTTGTTTTTTTTTTTAAATCCCCTTCTTTTTAGATAGCTCAATGTTGGTTTGATTGAACCCCTCCTACCATGGGGTTTTTCAAGTAGATGCTGGTGGTTGTTCACTAGGATAGCTGGAGCCTGGTACTATTTGTGGGTTACATGTAGATTCAATGGGTGCTATCGTGTTTGTTTTATGAATATTAGGGGGCTGATATAGACTTCTAATTTCTAAATGAACATTCTAGCATATAATGGGAGAGACCTGTGATGATTGATGGTACATGGAGCACCCGAGGGCCCTTTGGACATATCCAGTACTTAATGGAAATTTATGAATTTTCAAAAGCTTTGAATTGTAAAAGTTGCTGGATCCCAAGATTGGTGAAATTTAGCATGGATTTCTTAGAGAAATGGAGTATCACTGGAGATTTCTTATGTAGAACTTAATTCCATTGTATGATCAGTTCTCCTGCATTTTCTTTTTCATCTGTTTTTTTTTTTTTTCCTTTTTTTTATTATTATTTATAATTGTTACCTTTTTTAATGTCTTGATTGCTTAGTAGTAGTTTTTTGTTATTTTATTTAAATCATTACCCTCTCTTACGAATGAAAATTTTCATTTTCTTGTTAGGAAAAGTGACTTTCTTTCTCATTTAATATGTGCTGTCAAATTCTTGCTAATCACTATGTTACCATGGCTTTTCTTACTGTTATTGTTTAACTTACTTGTTGCTTCTATGTTTTATCAGTTTAGTTCTCGGGTCCCATCTGCAACTTCTCCGGTTGGGCCTGGAGATAATGCCAAGACAATCCCGAAAAAGCCTTCTATTGGCCAAAAGAAACCACTGGAATCCCTTGGTTCTTTGCCACCTCTACCAAGGTGATATAACTAGTTCTCTAACACAGCTAGAAGATGATTTTGATTGGTTGTCATCATTGTCAACCTTTTTTGTTATCTTAATTGGCTCACATTCATGGTATCTGTGACAGTAAGAAGCAAAAAGTATCTGGGGCCTTATTGGATCAAAGCATTGAACAACTCAATGATGTGACTGCTGTCAGTGGAGTTAATCTTAGGGTATGATATTTTGCCATCATCAACTTTATACGGTTAACAAGTGTCTACTGACTTAATTTACAATGCATGAACTTTAAATCAGGAGCTCACAGTCCTGTTGATATGTTGTGTAACATAGGAAGAGGAAGAACAACTGCTTTCTGGGCCCAAAGAAGACATTCGAGTTTCAGAAGCATCTCGAAGAGTTGTGCAAGACGAAGAAGAAAAGCTGATTTTGCAGAAAATTCCCCTTCAAAAAAAATTGGCAAAAATCAGTTAAAGCTTTTTTTTGTTAAATTTTTTATATCCTGTGAATTTATGCATTTTGTTGCTGCTGTAAAACAAATTTTAGAAGAAAATAGCTTGACATTTTGGGATGTGTGTATTTATGGCAGTGTCAAAATGCGGTGTAAAGAATATTAGCAATGATGTGGATCAATGCTTGTCATTGGTGAGATTTTTATCACTTCTGTTTTTCAGTTGTTATCTCTTTACACTTTTTTATGCTACTGAATCATCAGTGTGTGGAGGAAAGAATGCGTGGACTGATAAGCAATCTGATCAGACTGTCAAGACAGGTTAGTGTTTCTCTTTTTGGTTATTTTCTCTTTGTGATTGCGTAAAGAAAGGAAAATTGAATGACTCTTTATTTAATGATCTGAAATGAATTCCATAGCGGGTTGATATTGAGAAGCCAAGGCACCAAACTCTTATAACCTCAGATGTTCGGCAACAAATCATGGCAATGAACCGGAAAGCCAAAGAAGAATGGGATAAAAAGCAAGCTGAAGCAGAAAGACTCCAAAAGCTCAATGAAGTGGGTATATCTTGCGTAAATACTTTGCATTTGCTTGTGTGGGTGTATATTCCTTGAAGTTGTTATATTTATGTTTGTATATGTAGCCAGAAGCTAATGCTAGAGTTGATGGCGATATGGAAAAGGATGAGGGTCGTGCAAAATCACTGAAGGTATTAATTAAGGTTGATTGATTTCAATCTATTAGATATTCACCACTAACACTCCGTTTGTTAATGTTTTTTGCATTTTCTAGCGTTTGGTACAACGGAAATGAAAGTCAACAGAAAACAAGCCTGTTTGGGTGAAAAACGTTTTCCACTTTCGGATTAAAGTCTTACTAGGGGCACCACACTAAAGCCCCATCACCACCTCTGCCACTGCCACACCACCTCATGCTTCACCTCCACCACCACCACCACCACCTAATACAACAAGTAGTACATCAGTTTGAAAGACGTAACCAAACATAGGAAAACGTTTTCTTGAAAAAGTTTTCTATAAAAAATATTTTCTGCTGAAACAAATAGAGCATAAAAAATAAAAAATAAAAAGAAGGAAATTTGTGTGTGTTGAACTTTTACTACATATGCAGGCAAACAAAGAAGAGGATGACAAAATGCGGGCAACAGCTGCAAATGTTGCTGCGCGAGCTGCTGTTGGAGGAGATGATATGCTGTCAAAATGGCAACTGATGGCTGAGCAAGCTCGGCAAAAACGTGAAGGAGGAATTGATGCTGTTTCTGGTTCTCAGTTGGGTAAAGATATGAGCTACAAGCATTTATCAACCTCTGGAAAAAATGCAAGGGATAATCAAGAAGCAGAGAAAATGGGCCAGCCAAGTGCTGCTGTGTCATCTGGTAAGCATGATATAGATTAATTATTGGCCAATTTTTATCATTGTTAATTGCTTATTAATTTGATGGTTCCAAAGCTTCAACTCTCTCTCTCTCTCTCTCTCTCTCTCTTGTGCATGAGTTGTGAACTAGAAACTATTCCTTGTTATTACTCATTGAACCACCTAAATATGGTGCCAAATGAACTTATAAATTATAATGAGTACATACATATATAAACATGCATGTAAGAATTATTTAATCAATTTGAAATTTTCCCATCTAAAATTTTACTCTGTTATATTAAAATCAGTATTTGCTGGTTTTTTAAGCTAGACCATTGGCCGACCTGTAGAAAAGTATAAATGAGTGGTCAACTGATCATATCAACATCTTGTTTCTTTCAGTCACTAATGTATTAATCACTATCAATTACAATTTACAACTTGGAAAAAGCAGCACAAGGTGGCTGGTTTGAATGGTTTGTCAACCAACCCTACACAGGAGTTTTCTTTTTGTTTTTTATGTGGAGAGAGAGAGAGAGAGCATCATATAACCATTTTACATGCACCTTGAACCTAGTGTGGTTTGAACTCCTGGCCTACTGTCACACACCGGCAATGCAGAAGCCTTGATAAAGATATGCAAGTGTGTGTGGCGCTAGTTAACTCTCTTCACTAGCCCGCCAATGAAGCTCAAAAGGTTTGCAAAGACAAGCAAACACAATATTAGTTTAGTTGATGAGCCACAAGTTTGGAGACAAGTCACAAAATAGCAATCAACAAGCTAAAATTAAAGTAAGTAACAATTGAAAGGCTTTGCACAACTTAAAGGCGAAATGAACTTTTCATTACTCAAAAGAAGGCATTACAATAATTGAACAATGCACTAAAAGTGCTACAAAAGTTGTCTTATCATAAGCTAGGTTGGGGTACATTAAAGGCGCAAATGGTCTGGTTGAACACTTGGGTACCCCCTCCTTATATATAGCTTGTTAAGCAATTTTCTAGCTGGCAGGAGGAAACATCCACTATGTTTGAGGAGTCATAATAGATTTTAAAAATTCTACAAAAATAGAAAAATTACAATTCTTGGTCCCAAAACACCTTTAATGCTAAGGTATTTACATAAAAATTTACAAGGCAAAAAGATTACATTTGACCCTCTAAAAGTTGGCCTAAAGTTGCTACTTGGTGGCTAGCTTGCTTCATGGCATGTCTTGGATAATCTTGCACTATACCTTGGGCCTTTGCTTGCACTTGCACCAACAACTTCTTAGGCATGTCTTTGGCTCTCCAAAGGGCACAAATGTGTGTGGCATCAAGGTGTTGACCCTTAGATGGGCGCACCTTGACAGTCTCCCCCACTTGAACGGTCGACGCCCTCGACGACTTGGCCCAATAAGCATTAATCTCGTCTTGAAAAGCCGACAAGTCTGCCTCCCGTTCCCAGCTGATTTCTTCATCTCCAAGGCCTTTCCATTTCACCAAGTATTACCTTTGTTTCTTCTTGGAAACCATTTTCACCCGATCGGCCAAGATAGATTCAATAAACCTTTTTCCTGCTTTGGCTGTGATGGTTTGGCGTTTCAGCTCATTTCGGGTTGGATCTTCCTTGTCTGGATAGTAAGGCTTCAAATAACTCACATAGAAAACCGGATGCACTTTCAGCCAAGATGGAGCATCTATCTTGTAAGCACGCTTGCCAATTCTCTTCAGAATGGTTACCGGTCCCTCATACTTGCGCACTAGCCTTTTGTCTCTTCCCCTCATGAACTTGCGTTGCTCAGAGTTGAGTTTGACAAGAACTTGATTCCCAGCTTTGAACTCAAGTGGCCTCCTCTTTTCATCAGCCCATTTCTTCATTTTACTTGTTGCTTTTTCAAAATAGGCACGAGTAATGTCATGGTTTCTCTTTCATTCCTTAGCAAATTGGTAAGCCCTAGGAGACTTTCCTTCATAAGGTCCATCCACTGTGTGGGGCAACAGTGGCTGCTGTCCATTCACTATCTCAAAAGCACTCTTGCCCGTAGAGTTACTCTTTTGAGATTTAAAGCATAACTGTGCTACATCAAGAAGTTGCACCCAATTTCGTTGATTAGCATTGACAAAGTGGCGCAAATACTCCTCGAGCATACAGTTGAAGCGTTCAGTTTGCCCATCCGTCTCTGGATGGTAGCTTGATGAAGTATTAAGTTGTGACCCAAGAAGCTTGAATAACTCCGTCCAGAAGTTGCCAACAAAACGCGTGTCTCGGTCACTGACAATACTTTTAGGCACACCCCAATATTTAACAATATGCTTGAAGAAGAGTTGGGCAGTCTCCTCCGGTGAAACATACTTTGGGGCAGCAATAAAGGTGGCATATTTGGAGAATCGGTCCACAATAGTTAAGATAGTCCCGATATCTCCCACTTTAGGCAATCCAGTGATGAAGTCAAGTGATACACTTTTCCATGGACGTTTAGGCACGGGCAAAGGTTCAAGCAAGCCTGCTTTCTTCTTATGCTCAACCTTGTCTTGCTGGCAAGTGAGACAAGTGCGGACATATTCTTCTACATCATCACGCATTTGGGGCCAATAATATCCTTGTTTCACCAAGGCCAAAGTTCGCTCCCACCCCGGATATCCTACCCAAAGTGTATCATGGCACTCCCTAAGAAGTGTCTTCCTCAAGTCACTAGCCCTGGGTACAAATATGCAGTTGCCTGTTGTCATAAGAAGTCCATCTTGCACCAAAAATTGGTAAGTCTTGCCCATTTTGACAAGGTTCATAAAATTCTCTGCCATAGCATCCTTGTGTAGATGAGCCTTGATTTTCTCCTTGAGGCTGGTTGAAATAGAAGTAAGTGAACATACATGATGGCACACGGCAAGCTCCGCCTTCCTGCTTAGTGCATCAGTAACATGGTTGGTGGCACCGACTTTTTATTCTAAGGCAAAATCAAACTCTACCAACTTCTCTTGCCACCGTGCTTGTCGTACGCTTAGCTTGGGCTGTGTTAAGAAATGGCTAACCACCGTGTTGTCAGTCTTCACAACAAATCGTGAGCCCAAGATGTAGTGCCTCCAAGTCCTCAGACAATGCACTACTGCAAGCAGCTCTTTCTCATAAGCTGGATATCTCCGCTCAGCATCATTGAGCTTCCTACTCTCATAAGCAATTGGGTGACCATCCTGCAAAAGAACACCACCCAAAGCAAAATGAAATGCATCAGTTTGTATCTCAAAAGCTTTACCTAAGTCTGATAGAGCAAGAACAAGATCTTTTGACATAGCTTCTTTCAAGGCTTGAAAGGCTTGTTGGCACTCCTCTGCCCAAACATATGGCTTGCCTTTCTTTAGCAACTCTGTCAATGGGGAAGCTAGTCTTGAGTAGCCTTCAACAAACTTGTGATAATAATTAGCCAATCCAAGGAATGACCGCAACTCTGAGACATTTGCAGGTGGCTGCCACTCTTGAATAGCCTTGACCTTCTCTTGGTCCATTTTGATGCATCCATGCTCAACAATGTGCCCTAGGAACTTAATCCTCTCTTGGGCAAAAGAACACTTCTCTAGCTTGACATAAAGCTTGTGCTCTCTCAGCTTGGTAAGGGCCTTCTAAAGATGCTCCACATGCTCTTCTAAAGTGGAGCTATAGATTACAATGTCATCCAAATATACCACCACAAATTAATCCAAATACTCTTGAAAAACTTCATTCATCATGGTGCAGAATGTTGCTGGGGTATTAGTCAAGCCGAATGGCATGACGAGAAACTCATAAGAGTCATAACGGGTAACACAAGTAGTTTTAGGCTCGTCTCCCTCGGCAATCTTTACTTGATAGTACCCCGATCGAAGATCTAGCTTAGTGAAATACCTCGCTTTGCTCAATTGATCAAATGAATCCGCAATGAGAGGAAAGGGATACTTATTCTTGATGGTCAGCTTGTTGAGTGCCCGATAATCTACACATAAGCGAAGACTACCATCATGCTTCTTTTGGAACAAGACAGGTGCACCAAATGGGGCCTTGGATGGCCTAATGAAGCCTGCTTCCAATAACTCTATAAGCTGCTTCCTTAATTCATTCAACTCAGGAATAGCCATTCTATACAGTGTACGAGCTGGTGGCTTTGCCCCTGGCACCAACTCAATAGCATGATCCACACCTCGTCGTGGAGGTAACTCCTTAAGCAACTGTTCAGGCATAACATCTGCAAATTGCCTTAAGACCTTCTTGACTGCAGCTGGGACAGGAGTAGAATCAAGAGCTTCATTCAACTTCAATGCTACAACCCAAGTTTGCTCACCATGCCTAACACCCCTCTTGAGTTGCATAACTGAGACAAACCGGTCACTGTTGTTGGTGGCCATAGCAGGAATGAGACATGGCTTATCCCCCATGACACAAATACTATTAGAATAAGGCATGACTGCCGTCTTTGTGCTTCTCAAGAAATCAAACCCAAGGATGGCTTGGAAGTCATCCATGGGTACTGCGGTGAAATCTACTCTTCCTTCCCAAGTGGTGACCTTCAAATGAACAGATTTTGCAACCCCATAGATAGGCTGCGCTGCCGAGTTAACCGCGTTGATGCGGCTGCCATCTTTCTCTAAAGATAGCCCAAGTCTTTGAACTTCGGTCCCCGCATCAAAGTTGTGGGTGGCCCCTGTGTCAATCAAAGCACGAAGGGGCTTCCCATTGAGTTTTACATCCACAAACATCAAACCTTTGTTGGATGACTTGCTCTTGTTTAACTTGCCTGATGATTCCCCACTATACATGGGTTTCTTCCCTTTGCTTTCATCTTTAGACTCCACAAATTGTTTAGGATCTGAATGCTTGCCCACTTTGCCACTCTTGGCATTCTTCTTAGGCCTCCCTGTAGAAGCCTTCTTCTCCATGGCATTCATCATATGAAAGGCTCCCACTCTAGAGCCAGCTGCCTTAGAACCCTTGCCACTTCGCCTAGAACGCATGTCTTCTTCCTCGCTATCATCATCACTTGGTTGAGAGACATGGTCAGACACGGTTGCTAGAGCATTTAAGGCACGCTTTTGTGGACATTCAGATAACCGGTGTGACCCATTGCATAAGAAACTAGAGATAGGACTTTTTGTTTTGCTTGTAGAGAATTGTTGAAGGGCTTTTGCCTTATCACCATAGCTCTTCTATTGCCATTGTCCTCGATCCGAATGGGTTTTGGATGTAGAAGTGTTGGCTCCCCCACTCTTAGGTTTGCCATGGCCTTGGGACTTTCCACCTCCCCTACTCTTGCGCGGGGAATCGCTCTCCCGTTGCTTAGGTTCGGCGTAGTCCGTAAGGCATTCAGTTGCTGCTTGTGCATGGGCTAGATCTTGCACTCTTTGCCTTTGAAGTTCAACTCTGGCCCATGGCTTCAATCTCTCAAGAAAGAAGAAGAGATTGTCTTTCTCTGACATATCTTTGATGTCTAGCATAAGCCTAGAGAATTCTTTCACATAATCTCTTATAGTGCCGGTGTGCTTGAGATCTCGCAAAGCACGCCGGGCATTATACTCAACATTTTCAGGGAAGAATTGGAGCTTAAGTTCATGCTTAAGTTGCTTCCAAGTCTCAATTGTACATAAGTCGCGTTGCATCTCATAATGTTTAGTCCACCACCACAACTTGGCATCACCGGACAAATACATTGTGGCCATAGAAATCTTTGTCTCCTCAGCATCGGCTTTCACAGCTTTGAAATATTGCTCCATATCAAAAAGAAAGTTGTCTAACTCCTTGGCATCTCGGGCACCACCGTAGGCACGAGGCTCGGGCACGCGCCCTAGTGAATTCCATGCCACCACTAGGTGCATTGCCAAAGGCACAGGTAAGAACACCAACGCGGCCACTGAGGTCTTCAATCTCTAGCCTGAGTTCAGTGACAACATTCTCAAAATCTTGCCCTTGAGTAAGGGCCATGAGTTTGCTCAAGATCATAAACCCGTTACTCAAGGGTGGCTAATGAAGCTGCCATGGCCTCCATGTTATCCATACGCTGCTCCAAGAGCTCAATTCTCTCCCTTTGCGTAGGTTGACGGTTGCCAGTACCCTCCATTTAGAAAGCCAACAATAGAAAAAGCCAAATAGACTGAGCTCTGATACCAACTGTCACACACCGACAATGCGGAAGCCTTGATAAAGATATGCAAGTGTGTGTGGCTCTAGTTAACTCTCTTCACTAGCTTGCCAATGAAGCTCAAAAGGTTTGCAAAGACAAGCAAACACAATATTAGTTTAGTTGATGAGCCACAAGTTTGGAGACAAGTCACAAAATAGCAATCAACAAGCTAAAATTAAAGTAAGTAACAATTGAAAGACTTTGCACAACTGAAAGGCGAAATGAACTTTTCATTACTCAAAAGAAGACATTACAATAGTTGAACAATGCACTAAAAGTGCTACAAAAGTTGCCTTACCATAAGCTAGGTTGGGGTACATTAAAGGCACAAGTGGTCTGGTTCAACACTTGGGTACCCCCTCCTTATATATAGCTTGTTAAGCAATTTTTTAGCTGGCAGGAGGAAACATCCACTATGGTTGAGGAGTCATAATGGATTTTTAAAAATTCTACAAAAATAGAAAAATTACAACTTTTTGTCCCAAAACACCTTTAATGCTAAGATATTTACATAAAAATTTACAAGGCAAAAAGATTACATTTGACCCTCTAAAAGTTGGCCTAAAGTTGCTACTTGGTGGCTAGCTTGCTTCATGGCATGTCTTGGACAATCTTGCACTATGCGTTGGGCCTTTGCTTGCACTTGCACCTGCACCAACAACTTCTTAGGCATGCCTATGGCTCTCCAAAGGGCACAAATGTGTATGGCATCAAAGTGTTGACCCTTGGATGGGCACACCTTGACACCTACCCAAGCAAGGCTCTTGGGTCGCACACCTGATGCCAAGGGACCAAAAACAGTGAAAGGTTTGAAAGCACACACCATTTTTATATGGCTAAAATTTTCGTGAGAAAAAAGTTCTCGGAAGTTCAATAAACAACTTTCAAATGTTTGCTAAAAATTGGGATGCTTACTGAAAAAGGTTTCCCAAATACAATTTTCAGAAACAGTTTAGCAAACAAGTTTTCCATATCAGTTTTTGCTTTTTCTATTTTTAAGAACAGAAAACAGAAAACGAAAATGATGCTGGCTATTTTTGTATTTCTATTGAATAAAATGAAGCGTTTGGTGTGGTAATGTTCCTTGATATGATACTTAGCATTGCATGATTCATTCCATGATCTCTGATTTTAATCCATGTTTTCTCAACAGGCTCAAGTAGACAATTCGTAATGAATCAAGTTGTGGTTCCTCAAACTGAAGTTGCTCGCTCCATCTCTGTTAAGGATGTGATTGCTGTCCTTGAAAGGGAGCCCCAGATGTCAAAAACTACACTAATATATCGCTTGTACCAAAAAACACATGCTCATGCTGTAGCTTAAGAATCTTTGGGTTCATCATGTTGCCAGTGAGATCTTCAGCTCAAGTACATTGCAAGGTTTGCAAAAATGTAACACCGAACAGGTTTTACCGAGGGCGCACTTAATTTTGATTGTTCTTCTTGTTATTCTGGTCCTCTAAGTTATGTGCAGTTCAGAGTGCTAGTAAGGAAGGTTGCTGTTTTTAGCTTGTAATGCTAATGCAACTGGCTTCTCTGTTATAATTGCAACATTGTCTTTTGTTTATTTGTGTGTACTAATTTATCTCTAATAGCTAAGATCTGTAATTCTTACTATGCTTCCTAAGAAGCATGGGCATGACATGGACACAGGGACATGTAAATTTTTAAAAAAGATAAATTTTTTAAAAATGCGGAACACGACACGTTGAGGACACGTTCAAAACATATATATTTATATTTTTATTAAGTATATTTTTAAGTATTTAATATATATTTTATGTTAAATATTTAATTTTATCAAATTTATTAACTTTAGATATGTTATTTTAATAAAAAAATTAAAATTAATTTTTTTGGACAAAAATAATAGTTAGTGTGACCTTAGGGCATGTTTGATTAGATGGATTAGAGCATGGGATTGAGATTATTAATCTGTGGGTTTAATTATCCTATGTTTGTTTTAACATTTTGGTTTAAGATTATTAATTCAATGGATAATTAATCTAACAAATTTGTAGGATTATTAGTAATGGGGTAGGGGTGAGATTATTAATCTAATGGATAATTTATCCTATTAATCCAATTACATTGTGAATATTACGCTAATTTTGATAAGATTATTAATATCTTATTATTAGTCTTGTAAATCAAATATGATCTTAGTGTATCTAAAGTGTTCTAATTTTTTTCAATCAATGCTGGAAAGTTTTGTTGTAGATTGAGGTGGAATGCGATCGTTCCCTCGGAAATTTGTTCTGCCAAATTTGTATGAGTAATCTCTTCTCTCTTTCTGGGGGTTTTCTTAAATTTCAACTTTTAATACATATCAAACAAATGGGATAAAATTTAACACTTAAATTGGTACGTATAAAACATTTTTCATATTAAAAAATGAGTATTTATTTTAATTTCAATAAAACAGCACTAACTAGGCTACTACTGTAATTGAGCTCAAGAAGTATTTTATTTTATTGTATTAACTGAGTGTCTGAACTAGCAATATTGGGTGTAGGCATCTTGTTTAACGCTATTAATATTTGTTCGTGCAATTATTTCCTTAGTCGTGTTACTTGTATCAATTGATATATCAATTAGTGTACTAATATATGTTATGATATTGTCATTTTAAAATTATAGATTCTATCTATTATACAAACTACAAAACTTATAACTTTTAAAATGATACCACATCATCCATTAATACAGTAATTAATATACCAATTAGTGCATATAACTTTATTCATATTTTCTACACCAATTTAATCACTTTCTATATTCCCTTTTCTCTTCACATCTTGAGTGCCTTCTTGTATATTTATTTTATTTATGGTCAATTTCATTGTGGCTTTGTTTGGAAATTTAAATTTTTAACAAAAAAAATTACTACAAATTATCAAATCATTTTCACTATTTTTATGAAAAATCAAAAAGCGATTTCCCAAAAAGCCCTAAGTTAACACGTACGTCATTGTGGAGTTCCAAGGCCTAGTCCAGGGAGGTTTATTTGGGCCGCAGTCATTTCTGTACATTAATAGAAGCCCAAGCTGTGATTGCCACGCCCTATATACTCTCAAACAAAAGAAAGAGGTCCACAAAGCGACTCGTAACCACCGTCGATTGACAACAACATATAAATCAGGCGAATCTTGGTCTTCTTCGGCATTGTAGCTTCTTCTTCGCTGGAGCAATGTCACAAGCTCGAGTCTACGCAGACGTCAATGTTCACCGCCCTCGAGATTACTGGGATTACGAGTCTCTCACCGTTCAATGGGGGTAAATTCAAAAAAAAAACCCTAATTCCTTTTGCTTCTTTTTGATTTTCTGTGTTGCTGCACAATTTCTTATCTAAACACTTGCCACTGATTTCTCTTCTTTCAAATTTGATCGATTTAGATGTAGAGTTTGTGCTTTCATTTGTGTTGTTCTTTTTGTTAGATTTATTATTAGTGATGTTTTTAGTTTTATTTGGAGGGTGAATTAGTGGTTCTAGGTATTATCGATAGCGAAAGTGTGATGATGTTGCTAGTCAAGCTAATAATAGGCAAGAACTGTTGAGTAGGAGAGTCTAATTCAGTCAATGGGTTTTGGAACAATTTAGAAGGGGAAAAAAAAAAACCCTGTTAAAGTTTCAATGTAAGTTGATGATCAAAGATTTAAAATACAGTTTATTTGAGTGTTATGTTTATTTATGTAATATCTTTTGTGGTATTCTGGGAAGTGATGATTTGAAGTGGAAATCGCAATTTAAGAAGGGTATTAAGGTTGCCTAATTGAAGAAAATTTGGGGTTTAGGATTGGGGGTGATATAATTGAGGAGAGTTGTTAGCTAATGTCTTACAGGGATCTTGGTATTTTTGCCTCTTGGATCTATATGGTATCTGATATTTTTCTCTACTAAGAGAGATCTGCTTTCTAACTCAGTCTTTTGTGAAATTTTCTTGTTCTTTTATTTTTTGGCGTAATTTTTAAATATATTCATTTTTTTTTTTTGGTTTATACTCAGCGATCAAGATGACTATGAGGTTGTTCGAAAAGTTGGGAGGGGAAAATACAGTGAGGTCTTTGAAGGTATAAATGTCACCAACAATGAAAAGTGCATCATCAAGATCCTTAAACCCGTCAAGAAGAAGAAGGTGATTTATACATTCTCCCCCCTGTACGCGATATTCTTAATATTTATGCATTGTATCTTAATTCTTCATGTGATTTTGTGTTCACTACCCATACCTTCTTATAGTTGAGTTGAGTATCTTGATATATTACCTCCCATGCCCTGATTTATTGGGGTCATACATCTCTGTTATATAAGCAGTCCAAACTGCATTGCAGTTCCTTTCAGTGTGGTTCTGTTATTCCACATATTTGTATTCACAGATGCCTATATTTGTATGTCTGCTATTTATCCTGTTACATGTAAAATTCCTGAATACTAGAAGGCAATGTTTAGATAAACTTCCTCTGTTAAAGCTTTAAAATTATCATCTAAGCTAATTTTGACGTTTGTGGCTACCAATCATTAGTTTTTGTTGAAATGGATGCAATATTTTATGTGATTGATTATGCAATGGTGACTATTTATTGAAAAACTACTATTGAGTTTCCATATATTGGAGAACAAGATTCTATAGATCTCTTTTACTAACTAGCTGTCCTGCCCCTTCTTTGCACTCTAGTATTTAGGATGTTAACTTTTGTTCACGGCTGCCCTTGTTATTGATTCTTGGAAGAATGAAATACCTCCACCATGCAATATTTTCAGTAGGTGCCTTACTGCCTCCTTAGTCTTCTTTAACAAATCCTTGAAGCTGCCTCTGTTAAGAGAAATTTGACCTAGCATTTTCTTCCCCACATAAACTTGATTTGAAGTGGATGATGTTTGCCCAAGGAGGAATCTGGAGTGCCTTCTTGTTTACTGAGAAGTGACTTTCTGACACTTGTGATGTTTGTGGTGCAAATAGTGTTCATGCCAGAAATGTACCATTTTTCATAATAGTTTGTGGTGCAAATGGTTAAAGTTTTTGTATTTTATTTTATCTTATTTAGTTTTTTTTTTATTTTTTAATTTTTATAAATGGTTAGAGTTTATGGTGCATTCATTTTTATTATTTTTATACTGATGACTCTTTACTTGTGCAGATAAAAAGGGAGATAAAAATACTTCAGAATCTTTGTGGAGGCCCAAATGTCGTGAAACTGCTTGATATTGTCAGAGATCAGCACTCAAAAACTCCTAGCTTGATTTTTGAATATGTGAACAGTACAGATTTTAAAGTTTTGTACCCCACACTGACAGATTATGACATACGCTATTACATATATGAGCTTCTCAAGGTTTTCTCTTTGTCCGATGCTTTGGTTATACTGTCTTTTGGGACTTTAATTTTCCTCTCTCTCTCTCTCTCTCTCTCCCTCCCTCACATTCTCTCTCTCTGCAAAAATAAATAAATGAACTTCTGGGATTTAATGGAAATGTTAGATAAGAACATAATGGTCTCATCCTGTGCTTGAGACATGATGTCTTGCTAAAAAATGGGGACTGGACTTAGTTGCTATTTGCATCAATGAATGTAGTTAAATTTCACATGTACACATCAATGACCTGAACTTTTGGATGCCCGCATAGATCTTTTATAGTGTAATAAGGATGTTTCATTGCAATGGAGAAATCTTGGATGATTCTAGATCCATTAATTGCTGTTCACTAGAGGGGCTAAGTTGTGCTGATTTTTTTATCTTTAATATTAAGATAAGGCATTTATTTTTGTGATATTTGTTAGGGAAGTACGCTCTTGTGAGGTTTTCTTTTACATATGTTTTTCTTGCTTCCTTCTGTGGTCTTTTCACCCAAATCTCTTCTCTCTCTTAGAGATCTAAGGGAAGCTGAATTTAGTGTTATTTCCTGGAATTTTTTATGGAAGTTATCTTGGATAATGTTATTGAACAGAGCACTATCAACGTAGAAAGCCTTACAGATGTTCCCATTGCATTAGATAGAACTTTGATGATTCTAGATCCAGTAGATTCCCTTCTCTTGTTCCCCAAATTGGCTAATTGCATTAGGGAGATCTTGGATGGTTTCTAGATCGATCTAGTACCCTTATTTTGTTTTTTAGATTGGCCAATTGTGTTGAACTCATTCATTAAGGAGGCATTGTTTTCACCGTTCTTATTGGGGAAGCACATCTTTGTTCTTTCCCTCTCTTGTTTGTAGCCTTCCACACAAAACTCTTCCCTTTTAGATGTCTTAAGGGAAACTCAATTTAGTGGCATTTGCTGGTATTTAATGGAATTTACCTTGGATTATGTTATTGAATGGGGGACCATTGGATTAGATTGCCTTAGAGATGTTCTCATTGCATTACATAGATCTTTGCTGATGCCCATATTTAATGGGTTCACTGTACATGTTGCTGCATGAAGTTTTGTTATGCAATGCATGTAAATTTCATTGGATTCACCTGTATTTATATTTGTCTTCGTTTTCATTTACCTATACGTTGAGGGATGCATGGTTTCATGTTTGTGCTCATTTTCTCACTTCTTTTCTGTTGCAATACCTTGAATTGTCTACAGGCTATTGTTAGTCAAAAATTTCACTTCTTGTTCTTCACATTATTGTAATATTGTACCTACCTAATTTATCAAAAAAAATATATATATATATATATTGTACCTACCTATGTTATCAGAATCTTACAATTCGCGATTTGATTCACAATTTTTGCAAAATCGATACTAATCTATGGGTGAATCTATTTTGGAAGTGAATCTCTAGTGAATCGCACGATTCACAATCGATTCACTTTTTACGATTTATGCAATTTTTAAAATTATTGTGTCCGACATATTTTCGACTTTTTCTCCATCTTTTTTAGTAAAAATGACATAATACAACTTCTAATAGCATTTAATACCAAAATAACCAACATATATACATAATTGTTTATTATTTTAGTGATCATGAAGTTTTTAATAGGATCCAATCAGATTTTGTCAAAGCCAACATATTTTTAACCTTTCTTCTTATTTTTTTTCCCTTTAAAAAATCGTAATATATCTTCTAAAGATGTTTAAGATTAAAGTTATACTATGAATTATCTATTACTATTTTATTAAATTGAATATTACATGTATGAGGTCAGTTATACCTTTAAAATGTTTTAGACTTTAAAATAAAATATTCTAAATGATTCTTTATTATTATTTGTTCACTGTTACTTAGAAAAGTATGTATGTTTATTGTCCAAATATCAATATCGTTGTTAATTATTATTATTTTAAAAATTGATAGTTTGTTTATTTGGTTATTATCTTTATTAAGAATGGTTGATAAGAAATATCTAAAAAAGAAAAAAAGTAAGATGGTGATCTTATATAGGGACCTTTGTTAACTTTTTACCTATTAAACTAAGCGATTATCGTTCAAAATAACATTTTTATTGATTTAAGTCTAAATATTTTATATTCATAAAATATATTTAACATCTAAATGTGTTGATATATGCTTTTAAATAATTTAGAAAAAGTGACCGAATCTTTACAATTCACGATTCGACTCACGATTCAGTACGAGGTCATTTTGATTCACGATACGAATCTCGATTTGACAACTATGTATTGTACTAATACAGCCCCTTCAATAACTGCAGGCATTAGATTACTGCCATTCACAAGGCATAATGCACAGAGACGTGAAGCCTCATAATGTTATGATTGACCATGAGCTACGGAAACTTCGCTTGATTGATTGGGGTCTTGCTGAATTCTACCATCCTGCCAAAGAATACAATGTCCGAGTTGCTTCAAGGTAACCTTTTATGAAAGCAAAGAATTATTTTACTTTTATCTTGTCGCTTGTTTTTGCTTTCACCCCTTTAAGCAATTTAATTTATGGCTGGAACCATCTTTCTTAAGTTCTGAGGAAGAGTAAGCCTTGCATCCAAGTTGTAAATACTCCATAATGCTGATCCTTGATAACATGCTCTCTGTTGTTGGGTCTACACCCAACTTGCACTTATTACATTGGTTTTTGGTGTCTCTGGATCTGTTTCTGAGGAAGAGTAAGCCTTGCATCCAAGTTGTAAATACTCCATAATGCTGCTCCTTGATAACATGTGCTCTGTTGTTGGGTCTACACCCAACTTGTACTTATTACATTGGTTTTTGGTGTCTCTGGATCTGTTTGCTACATGTTCTATGGATGTAATTCTATCATGAAATTCCAACCATGTTCTGGATTAAAGGATCAAAGGAACCTATAGTGCCTTGCGGCTACAACACACCGTCAGATATATTTTCAAAATATGAATTTGAGATTAAAAATAAATTCTTCTAATAGAATCTAGGATATGTCCTTTGAAGTCCTCCACTGTCGTCATGATATTGCAGTAAATCCCTAAAGTTTTGGGGACTTCCTTGTAGGTTTTTCTTGGGTGAGAGAGCTACAATTCTTTCAGTTGTTTTATGATGGACATAATATGTTTTGTCAACATATGATGATGAACTCAAAACAACTGCTTGAGAATCATGAATGAGCGAGCACAAGCACCCTATGTTCAAAACGATGAGACCAGAATCATCGTCATCATGAATGGAAACAATTCTTTTCCCAATTTGAGTTTCACATTAAATGCCACAAAACATAGCAGGATACACATTTGACTCCTTTGTTGAACTCTGGGTTGTATCATTGAAAATGACCGTGTCTTGCAGACATGGAGGATGAGGGACTGAACTTGATGATTTCCTCTCCCTTGGCAACAAATGCCAAATTACTTAGTGACATACCAGATAATGGATTTTCCAGGAAGTTTCTTCCTTTTGAAATTTTCAAAATAAACACTCATGTTTGTCTGGTAAACTAGTTATTTAACTTACCAAGAAAGTGATCTTGTTGACTTAGACTTCAGTTAGAACCAAAGGAGAAATTAAATTGTCATGCATAGGGCGGAAGGAGTTTCCTACCTTTTTATTTTTTAATAAAGTTCATGCTTGTTGCTTTAATAAATTGTTGACTTCTGGGTATCTCTTGCATTCTTCACTTAGTTTTGCAGAAAATCAAAACATCTTTTCTGATTATTTAGGTACTTTAAGGGGCCTGAACTCCTTGTGGATTTGCAAGATTATGACTATTCTTTGGACATGTGGAGCCTAGGTTGTATGTTTGCAGGAATGGTGAGTCATGCTGGACTTGATGTCTTCTTTTTTTACCATAACAATATTACTGAACAGAGTTCTAATTTTCATAACCTTCAGATTTTTCGCAAGGAGCCATTTTTTTATGGTCATGACAACCATGATCAGCTTGTCAAGATTGCCAAGGTAATGTTGATGCTCTTGTCCATGTGGAAAATTGCATAGATGCCATGTGTTTCTGTCAACTTAGCAAATAAAGGCTATGAGTGGTTGCTGTTAGATAGTTCATGTTTTATTTTTAACCCCCTGTCCTGTATTCTAGTTCTCTCCCTGTATTGTTTATTGAGAATAACCTGGAAAATTTCTTGTTTTACTTGTGCATTCATGAGGAACTGCGTCATGATGATGAGTCAGCAATGTTTAATGGAAACACCCATAGGAAAGCAATGCTATCCAATTAACTGCGAACTTGCTGTTACATTTGGCACACGCTTGGGAGAGCTGTTGCTGCACTAGGTGCAGCAGTGACTGCTTATATCTTTTTGAGTGTTACTGTCCAAGTGCTTATAATAAAAGGTGCAGCAGAAGTTGCACCATGAGGATTTGGGTTATAGCATCTGATAGCTTTACTGATGTTCTTACATCACTCAGCTGCTTTCTTAGTTGCAGGCCCAAAGTAAGAGAGGCCTCCACCCACTACATAAATTTTTGATAAAAAAAATTATTTTTAAAATTTTTAGGTGCTCATTGGTCTTCTCCCAAGTAATTGCTAGGTTGTATAATTTTTTAGGGTTGAGTACTAGGCTTCAAGATTGAAATTGAATCTCTCTTTCGTTCGCTTTTGGATATGAGCAGGGAAGATGGGTTCCTTTTAACTTTTTTTTGAATTCCTCATGATTCGTTCTTTTTTCTCAAAAAAAAAAAAAGAGGAGGAACTGGAATGACATGATATCAATGCTAGTATCAGTGAAGAATAAAATAGTTCTGAGAGGATTGATTTTTTGACCCTTTTTCAAAATGATCTGGTCCCTTATTGGAGGTTTTTCTAGCCTCATAGATTCGTTAAGAATCATAGGGAGTGATACTTTTTCTTTCATTTTTTGTTGATAAATATAGGGAGTGATAGTTTTTGCTTTTTGTATATGATGTGTCATGCATTTACAGGCTGGAACTCCCATTGTTGGCACTTTTGTTTGTACAAGATATTATTTATTAAATAAATGGAAGAGTAATAGCATTATAGCAACATCTTCTAGTTGATGCTTAAGTGGTGTAACATTCTTGGTGACTGCATCGATATCCACCGTACCATTGCATACCAATGTTTAAGCTATTCTGGCTGTGAACTATTGAGGATATGTTTTCCTTGAATACTCAATAACCTTTGTGGAAATCTGCATGGCTTAAAACCTTGGGTAGCACCAACTCTACATAATTGCTTCTGCATGAATTTACGGCTTATCTTTGTGACATAGATAGTAGGGATAATTATAAGGAGCCATTTCCATATCCAGTATCAATACTCAAGCCTGCTGCTTTCTAGATCTACTGTAATGTAGAAATAATCTTTTAAATTTCAAAAATGTTTTTGATATTTCTTTGAAACATTCCCAACTCACCTCATACATTAGGTTGTGTCCTGTTTATTACAAAATTACTGTATTGTAACAGAAAACATATCAATAGGATGTTTATAGATAGAACTCAAAATGCATTTAATAAAATTCATAAAAAGGATGTTTACATTGCAGTGTCCTGTCTGTCCATATAATATTCTCCATAATTTGCAGTATTAGCATGCCCCTCCCATTTGCTTGCAATCGGATTCACATTCTTTCCTTGCCACTTATGTCGACCTTACTGGGTTGAGAAGGAGCTGAAATATTCTGGTGGGGCATTTTCCCACTCTCATATGACTTTTATGTTACAGGTTCTCGGCACAGATGAGTTAAATGCATATTTGAACAAGTATCATCTAGAACTTGATCCTCAACTTGATGCTCTTGTTGGAAGGTATTTTTATGAAGTAATGATTTCTCTGAAACTCAATTTTAGAAAGGGAAAAAAAGATACAACTAATGCCTTATAAGAATATACATCATGCTAGTGTGCAACTACCTGATCATGGTTCTCAGTTTTAATATTTCTTTTCTTTAATTCTCTTGCAGGCATAGCAGGAAGCCCTGGTCAAGATTTATTAATGCCGATAATCAGCATTTAGTTTCCCCTGAGGTCACTTATTAATTGCAGATTTATCTTGTTTTCAGATTGCTTTGTGTTAGTTCTTTGTTTTGCCAGTATTTGTTGATTGTGTTGTGACTTGCAGGCCCTTGATTTCCTTGATAAGCTTCTTCGTTATGATCATCAAGATAGGCTTACAGCCAAAGAAGCAATGGTATTTCTTGATTGTCATGCGTCACTTTCTTCTTTTATATTTCTTCCACTGATAATGGCCTTATCATATGTTTTGGTTTAGAAGTTTGGAGATTGTATTTAATTCTATTGTCATCATTTTTAACTTGTCTCATATGCTTTAGTTCTTGTTGCCTGTATTCATCAAGACATGCTTTATATTTTTGTTCCAGGCTCATCCGTACTTCTTTCAAGTGAAGGCTGCTGAAAATAGCAGGATGCGGACACAGTGATTCCATTCTGTATTGTATTGCCTATCTACAGAAGTGAACTCTACATGTTGTTTTGAGGTGTTAGTTTGTTTATGGATAGTTACTTATTCTAACATTTGAGTACTCGCCGAGTGTAGGCTGTTGGTCCGGTTAAGATGATGCAATCCTTCAACATATGCATCTTTCATAGAGATTGTATAGTCCTTGTCATACTGAGTTTTCGGATTGTATCACTGCTAGTCTTGATGCTTTGTTCAATTAGCATGCTATTGTAGGTGGCAGTGTCTTAAATCTGAAAGGTCTTTCATGGTAACAAATGTGCTCACATGTATGTCATGTGTATTTTTCTTCTGCTGTACTAGGCACTCCCTGGCTTTTAATTCCGTTTGGCAAGTGGCAAAAATAATATTAAAAAAAAGTACTTAAAAGGTCAAAAAAAAACTATAAAATTATACAAAAAAAAGTCAAAATTACTTCTTATCTCTATATATTTTTTACGTTTTTTTGTAAAAATCAGAAAGTCAGTACTTACCCACTTCAATTTTTTTTCACCGTATATTTCAATTTAGAATGAATGTGCTGCATGTTTGGCCGTCTATCAAATATGTAACTTTTTTGTCATCTGCTTTCATATAATTTGCTTCAGCCTTCTCTTTGTCGCTTGCATTGGTTTACAAAATGACAAACTTTAATGGAAGATTGGTTTAAAATGGTTTTTCGTATGTTCTTTGCAATAATCACACAAATCGACCAAATTAAATCAGTTCTTTATGTACAAGGCAATGGTAGTTAAGACATTCCTGGTGCCTTGGCCCTTTACTTGCATGAGAGCACATTTATAAATCGAAAAAATATGTACGAAAATATCATGATTTTTAGTAAGAGTATCAGTATCTATAGAATTATTTTTTCTAATGCACCTGAAATTTACTTTAAAATCATTTTAAATTACTGAATAGTCAGTACTCAAATTTATGTATATTTTCAAAACATTTGGTGAAATTAAAGGATACAGGTTTTCTTAAGTTGAGAACCGATCCATTTTTTTTCTTAAGTTGGTTTCGATACATGTTTGACCAAGAATAATTAATTACTCATTCTTGAAATTATATTCAGAAAATAACACAAATTAGACACTGTTCTAATCTAAGAGTGTGGGTGAAAGGATAATAATGGCGAATATAAAAGTGAGGCGTGCCTGCGCAAATGAGGCCTGTTAAACACTCACTTAAATTTCATTAATTTGCAATTACTTTTTCCGTTCCATTAAAAATATGATATTCCTCCATTCTTGAAATATATATGCAGACATATATGTGGATTGTATTGCACTAAAACAAACCTTAAAATGTGGAAGCCATTCAGCAACAATCAATACCATCAACACACAAAAATAGAACAAGCATCGTGTGAAAGGGGAGGCTATATTAATATATTATATAAACATTCCACACGATTTAAAAGTAACCAACCTCCCAGTCTCTACATTCCCAGTAACACAACACTAGAAAAGCTTCCAACGAGTCACATGGATATAGAATAGAAACAAATGTTCAAACCCATCCCCCTCTGCAAGTTCCCATCTTCACATCATTTCTTAAGATGAGGAAAGCATGCATAAACATCAGCTTTAGGGTGTTTCGCTTCAGCATGTTCCCTGCACTTTACCTCCGATGTTGTGCAAATGAATGTCTGCATGCAGACCTTGCACTGCATTCAACAACCCATCACAACATTAGAAACAGAGAAGGATAAATCTTGTTCAAAATAAATTAATCATAGTGAATTAAAAAATAAATAAAAAAAACTGCACTGTGGAAAGGCAGTTAAAGCTTCATCTTCTTTTTCCTTCTCATGCCTTTTGACTGTTTCTCTTCCCTTTTACTGATTTCGTTCCAACATATATGAATCAAAAAAAGAATTCAATCTTCTCAGTTACTAGTATATGCTACAACAATGAAAATTAATGAAGTTCCTCATAATAGCTAAATAACTTGGAGTCAAAGTGAGGGCAGATGGGGGTAAATGCGTGCTTGTGCCACTTTTCATCTCCATTCGTAGTGCAATGTATCCTCTATAGAAGCAGCAGAGAAATCAATGAAGCTGCTTCTCTGCTCCTTTCTTTATTTATGCTTCTCGTGTCTAACTCGCAGAACTTAACAAGACTTAGACTTGTAAGACTTTCTTGATGGGGTACGTAAGACAATATGCGATCATGTTAAAGCATGCAATTTGAAACCAACTTAATAAAAGTCTAGATGTGCGCATTCCTAGAATTCTACAACAAATATCCCAGGTAACAATGCTGTTTACATGTTTTCTTTTTCATTTTTATTTTCCTCCCTAGTAAATTGCTACTAGAAAGACCTCTTTGAAGGAAGTAAATCTAGATCGCTAAAAAGATTATAAAATGCAAACACAATCATTTTTTCCCTGGAATGTGTCTTTGCATTTGTACCAATATCAATTACTAATTTTATGTATGTTTCTTAGCAATTTGTTAGGTGCGTCAGCGTAATGAAAAACGAAAGAACTTAACAGTGATTTAGAACGAATGCATTATAAAATCAATTTCACACCCTAAGCACGTAATTAACATATAAGAATCATATCAATGGGATCA
This sequence comes from Camellia japonica, assembly GCA_030407325.1. Taxonomy (NCBI): domain Eukaryota; kingdom Viridiplantae; phylum Streptophyta; class Magnoliopsida; order Ericales; family Theaceae; genus Camellia; species Camellia japonica. The sequence goes on from JAPPVO010000016.1 coordinate 171,465,633, forward strand.
AGTTTAGTAAACTTAGAACTAATGCGTTCTAGCATCAATTTCACAAAACCGTAAACACGCAAATCGGCATATACACGAAAGCACAACATATATATAAATAGAGTTTTCTTCATGATCTACCTGGATACTCATAGCTTTCTTGTTGGCTTCAAGCTGACTTCCTGCGCAGAGACCAGAGCGTTGATCAAAATCAAAACCACAATCAAAATCAAAATCAAAATTAAAAAAAGAAAAAGAAAAAAGAGAGAGATAGAGAGAGAAATGTATGAAGTAGATACCTTTAGAGGCAGCTTTCATCTTCTCCAGGTTCTTCTCACGAGCCATTTTAGCCTTCTGACCATTGCCTCCGCCCATAGCTTCTCTCTGATTTCAGCGTAGAGTAGAGGAGGAGATTAATCTGAAACCCTAATTTGTGTGTAATTGGGTTGAATTGAATTTGTACGTATATATATATTATATATATATATATTATATATATGTATGTATTTAATGACTTCTATTATATGAAAAATAAAAAATGCCACGTGGTGACGCGTTATTGTGTAACTGTGGAAGACTCTAGAGTCCATCCAAACCATACTTTTTTAAAAAAAAAAAAAAAAAAAAAAAAAAAAAAAGAGAAGAAGATTATGGAGCCAAACCAAACACTGTGAACCTTCTTCCTCCGCAGTGCTAGCCAGAAAAGTGATATTTTTCAGTTAAAAGTTTATTATTCTTTTCGTCTTAAAATATAATTTTTTAATAGTATAATTATTTTATTTTAAAAATATTAATTTTTTAAAATTATTTTTTGATTTTTAAAAAAAAATATCAATTGTTATAATTAATAAATTTAAAAGATGAGCAACATGGGAAATTCATGTCATTTTAGTTTGATTTTTTAAAATGAACTAATATCTTAGGATAATAAAAAATAAAATATGAAATTGATATTTTGTGACGAAAATATTAATTTGTATTAATATAATTAACATTTTTATTATATAAATGAATGAAAAATTATCAGATGTTGTACACATTAAAATATTTCAAATATTTTGAAATGTGTTTAATATCATTTATCTCTTCCCCAACCTTCAACCTCCCTTCCACATCACTACCCTCTCATTAATCTCTCCCCCAACCTCCAACCGCCCACCCCCCTTCGCTTCACCTCTCTCTTTTTTCAATCTTTTCCCACGGCCCAATAAGAGAGGGCCGTTGCCTCCATCTAATTTTCAAAATTTAACATTGTCAAGTTTCGCCCTTTGATTCGTGTGTTATAGTCAGTTGGCTCCCCAATCCTGGACCAACCGGGGTTGATTTTGGAAGTGAGTTGACTTTTTAACTATTTTAATATGAGATTAAAAATTTTTGTTTTGGTTAGATTTATTTTTTTTAATTTTTGTGAGAAAAATAAAATAAAATAATTATAATTTAAATGTGATATTTTTTATTAGTTTGGGATAACCTACCAAAGCTAAGAAGTCAAAAAGTTACTTAAAAAATAAAAAAGCTTATACTATTTGGGAGAAGCTTGTGGAGAAAATCTAGACGGCAAAATTATCATTTCACCCTTTGAATTCAATTACCCAAAAGTCAAAAAGTCATTAAGGGTAGAATAGTCATTTTGATTTTATTACATCTTTTCGTAAAAAGTCAAAAAATTATCCCAAACATATATCTTTTTTTCTTATTTTTTAAACTAAAAAATCAAAAAGTGTACTTATATAACACATCCCAAACAATCCTACCTATTTTGTCTTTTTGTTACTATTTTAACATTTTAGCCATCCCAACCAACGTGCCAAAGCAGCGCTTAGCTTAATAAACTTACCCTCTATAAAAGTATATAAAAAACTATTAAACTTCGACTTCGTGTGACAACGAGTTGTTTTAAAGTAACTGTGGATTAAATCATATTTATATAGATCAATTAAAGGCTATTTGTAATTCTAACATTCAAAATTTAATATTGTCAAGCTTCGCCCTTTGATTCGTGTGTTATAGTCAGTTGGCTCCCCAATCCTGAACCAACCGGGGTTGATTTTGAAGGCGAGTTGACTTTTTAACTATTTTAATATGAGATTAAAAAATTTTGATTTGGTTAGATTTTTTAGTTTTTTTAATTTTTGTGAGAAAAATAAAATAAAATAATTATGATTTAAATGTGATATTTTGGTTGATTTGGAATAATCTACTAAAGTTAAAAAGTTAAAAAGTTACTTAAAAAATAAAAAAGTTCATACTATTGGGAGAAGCTTGTGGAGGAAATCTAAATGGCAAATTATCATTTCACCCTTTGAATTCAATTACCCAAAAGTCAAAAAGTTAGAAGTTAAAAAGTCATCAAGGGTAGAATAGTCATTTTGATTTTATTATATATCTTTTCGTAAAAAGTCAAAAAATTATTCTAAATATATATCCTTTTTTTCTATTTTTTAACTAAAAAATTAAAAAGTATACTCATATAACACATCCCAAACAATCCTACCTATTTTGTCTTTTTGTTATTATTTTAACATTTTAGCCCCTCCCAACCAACATGTCAAAGCAGTGCTTAGCTTAATAAACTTACCCTCTGTAAAAGTATATAAAAAAAACTATTGAACAAGTTGTTTTAATAATTTTTTGGTTTTTTAGTTAAAATATGAGACAAAAAAATTAGTATGTTTGGAATGACTTTTTAATTTTTTTACAGAAAATTGTGTAAAAAATAGAGAAAAAATAGAATTTTTAATTTTTTGATATATATTATTGATTTTTAATTTTTGTAATGATTTTTTTACTTTTAAGTTAAATAGTAAGTTATCGAACGAGGCCTTAAATAAAACTCATTACTTGAAGGAGCCCACACACATCCAATGAGTTAGGCCCTCACTACCCATGTTTCTTGGGTATGGGCTTTATAAGTTTGCCATGGAAGGGCGTTGTTATGAACCTCAACCTATGGCTGTCTCTCTGCTCATGCCAAATGGTACAAAACTTCCCTACAAAATTTTACTGAATTACTGAATTTTCTTTCTGTGTTTCCAAAGATTCATTGTCTTGATGGTGATATTGTTGTAAAATAAAGGATGTTTGCTCTTACACGATAGTTGTGGTTTATTTTTTGTAGTATTGTAAAAACTCTGCCTTTCAACTACTCAATGTTAAGATTTTAAATTAAGATTTCGTTCATATTTTTTACGTTTGGTATGACATCAAATAAAAGTGAGAGAAAAATGTTTCCTGTGATCATTGAAATTAAGTTTATTTGAGCAAAAAATGTTCTTTATTTTTTTAAATGTGAAAAACGCTTTTGTAGCAAACTTTTCATTTTGGTTTGTAATCACAGAGGGATGTATTGAACATTGTTTTGAAAACCGGACCGGTGAGCGAACCGGAAAAAGGACCGGGTGGATGGGTCACTGGTCAACCGTCGGGTCGAAGCGGTCGAACCGTGACGTCATAATTAATATTATATAATTAAAAATATAATTATAAATTATAAATAAATAAAAATATATATAATTACTGAAATAATAAAAAAAAGTGTTGCGTAATATTTACTAATAATATTTAATAAAGTCATAATTGATAAAAAAAAAAGTCACTAGTTTTAAAGAAATTAAAAAAATTTAACATTCCCTCCAAACAAATTGATTGAATGCTAGATTTAATTTTGGAGGAAATAAAATTTTCAACTCTTCCTCCAATCAAATATGATTCAAACAATTTGATTGAATGCTAGATTTAATTTTGGAGGGAATAAAATTTTCAACTCTCCCTCCAATCAAATATGATTCAAACATTTGATTGAATCCCACATTCAATTTTTAGGTTCTCTTTGAACAATTGTTTTCCTATAAATAGGAATAGACTTTCATTATTTCTTCAAGTTCCAATGAGACTCCTCCTCATGAGAGAAGACTCTTGAAGTAAGATTTTTAGTCAAAATTTTGATATTATATATATAAATATTATATATTAAAATAATAAGAAAGAAAGAAAAAAAAGAAAAGAAAACCAACCGGGTTGGTCCACCGAACCGGCACCGGTTTTTCCGGTTGGACCACCAGTTATTCCGATTTTCATTAATAACACCGGTTTTTGGCCAATCCCGGATCTTGAGAGTTTTCCGGACCGGAGAGGGATCGTTCCACCGATTCGACCGACCGGCCGGTCCGAGTTTGAAAACCATGGTATTGAACATGTAAGTTGCTTTTTTCTAAGTATGTGAGTTTAACTAGCCTTGTTTCAAGTTACCCAAACAAAACTAAAAACTTGCATCCAAAAGAGACCAAATCACAAAGAGGGACAAAAATCAAAGCTCACCCGGATCATATAAACAGCATTCCTCAAATTCAGGACCATGTGGGTCATACTACTTTGTTTACTATTAAAAAATTAGAATTAAAAATATATATATATTATGCTTAATATTAGTATTTTTTTTTTCAAGTGTGGTTCCAAACTTCTATTTCACATTGACCTGCCAAACTCCGACTTTAATGATTTATGTAAAGGACAAATATTAAGTGGCTAAAAATGTGTCATGATAAAAAATGATAAAAGTGTGACTCAATTTTACATGTTAAGCTTTGTTAGTTTAGTGAGTATATGAGGGTGTTACAATGGAGATACTAAGATGTATGTTAAAGTGTGTATTAAATAAAATAAAATATTAAAATATACATAAATAAAGAGTAAAATAAAAAAAAATGTAAAAAATACATTGGGTACTGTACCATGATCAAATGGACTGTTAAATTAAAATTTTTAGCCAGACATGAAGTTATGTTTTTTTTTTTAAATTATTAATTTAATCTCAAGACTTTAGTCCCAAACAAAGATTTATCTATATGTAATTAAAAAAATATTTAACACACTTAATTTATTACTCCTAAAATCATCCTTAATTATATGTCTAACAAGTGTCAAATTTTTATGTGTCAAACATTTCATCATCTGAGGTCTAATCTCAATGTCACATCATTAGAGGTGATAAATTAAGATGACATAATATTGTTGTACGTAATTGTGAGAATAATATATTATATATATTATGTGAATATTTTTTCTTATTTAGGATTAGTTTAGGTTTATTCTTGTTGTTTCCTATTTAGGATTGGTTTAGGTTTATTCTTGTTTCCTATTTAGTAATAGTGTTCTATATCTATTAGAATTCTATATCAGTGTATTCGTTTAGGATTAGGATTTAGTATTCTACATAAGTGATGTATTCTTTGTTCAATAAATACAATTGAATATACAGAAATTCTTCAGAATTCTTACATGGTATCAGAGCTGTGTTCGAAACTCTAACCTCTTATTTCTGGTTTGTTGTTTCCCTCTCTGGTTCACGATCGAAGCTCCTTGCTTTGTGGGTCGTATGGGTCTCTCTCGCCGAAGGACTCCCCTCTAACGTGGTTCGCCTCTTCTTTCTGGTCAACCCATCTGTTCGACGTGGTAGTTGTGCTTCGATTCCTCATCTGTTCGTGACTTCTTCTCTCTAACTCACGACTGCCTTTGATCGTGGTTTTTTTTCCTGCTTCGCTAATTCGTCCTTTCTGGTTCGCGACTCACGTCACTCTTTGCTTGTCGCATCTGCTAGTTGCCTCGGTGCTTCTTGTTCTCTGCTTGTGACTAACGAGTGATTGATCTCTTGTTAGAGTTACGACATCAGTTCTTCGACTTCGTCTTCATCAGTTGCTGGAATTGTGACATCAGTCGCACCTGTCAGAGTCATGACCTACATCGTGACATCTCTCTTTCTCTCTTGTTCTAAGTCTGGTGGACCTAGGTGCTTTTCTTTGACTAACCATTGTTCTCTTTTATTCTTGTTTGGACTAAACAAGTTTCTTGATATTACATAGTTGCCCCATCAGTTTTCAGTTTATTATAGTTCTCTATCGTTTTTTTGATTCATTATGATGATGACGGGTTCTGCTTCCGTAAAGCCCAAGAATGGGCTCCTCGCTTCAGATGAGTGTGCCTTCTGCCATCAGAGGGGCCATTGGAAGTATCACTGTTCCAAGAAGAGATTAGGATGTCTGTCTGCCTCATATTCTCAGCAGTCTCGGACCCAATTTTGCCCTTCTTCTCAGAGTATTTTTCACCGGTTCTACTACATATGCTCAAACTCCTGATCCTGACTTGACTTTCTTAAGTGCTAAGATTAGTCAACTTTAGCATACACTGTTTACTTTCCAACCATCTTCGTCTGTCTCCATTATTTCCTCTCTTCATTCAGGTTTGTTTAGGTCTTCTTCAAGTATCTCTTTGTCTGTCTGGCTTTTTGACTCTGGTGCCTCTCATCATATGACTCATCATCTCTCCTTACTTCAAAATTGTACTCTCCATCCATTTCCTATTACTGTCAATGCTGCTAATGGGGTCTAGTATGTCAGTTATATCTATTGGGTCTGTCCTACCGTCTGCTATGTTTGCAGTCTCTATTCCGTCTGTCTTATATGTTCCTCAGTTATCTGTTAGTTTATTATCTATTAGTCAACTTGATGTCTCTGGTTTTGATGTTATCTTTTCTTTTCTTCTTCTATCTGTTCTGTGCAGGATCGGATGTCCAAGCAGCAGATTGGGATTGATCGTAGAGTTAAACCTCTATGTAGTGGACAGCTTGCATCTGCCTATGACTACCTCTCTGATTGCCTTTTCTTCTTTTCAGTTAGATTATCTGTCAAGTCCTTTCTATTTGTGACATTCCAGATTAGGACATTTGTCTGCTGACCGCTTACGGTCTTTAACTCAGTCAGGTATATTAGGTAAAGTTTCTCCTAATCAACTTACCGAGTGTTGGGGGTGTAAACTTGCCAAAATAACAGCCTTACATTTCCGTAAAAGTACTTCTATATCTGCTACACCGTTTTCTTTAGTTCATACTGATGTTTGGGATCTTTTTCCTGTTCTCACCAAAGGGGGTTCTGTATACTATGTGTCATTTGTTGATGACTGCACCCATTACACTTAGGTTTATCTTATGACTCATAAGTCTGATTTCTATCAAATATATCGTACCTTTTCAGTTTATGATTACTACTCAGTTTGGGTATACAATTGAAGTGTTACGATCTGACTTAAGTGGGGAATATTTTAAAAATGAGTTCTGTTAGTATTTGGCCAATTTGGGTACCATTTACCAAACTTCCTGTACAGATACACCTGTCCAAAATGGTCGAGCCGAGCGTAAACACCGTCATCTCCTTGAGACAGTTAGGTCTCTTATTCTCTTTGCCTCAGTTGTGGCTCTATTCTGGGAAAAGACAGTTCTTACTGCTACTTTTCTTCTCAACTACATGTTTACTCCCCTTCTTTCTAGTCGGTCTCTTCATAAGGTTTTGTTCTCCTAAATTCCTAACTATTCCCTTCTTCGTGTGTTTGGGTCTGCCTATTTTGTCCTTCTTCCCCGCAAAGATAGGACCAAACTTAGTGCCCGGTCTGTCCTCTGTGTCTTTTTGGGTTATAGTCCTACTTAGAAAGGCTATCGGTGTTACGACCTTGTTTCCCGTCGTCTTTATGTCTCCTGTCATGTTTCTTTTCTCGAATGTCTACCTTACTTTCAACTTCCTCCTCTCACTGCCCTAGTTTCCAAAGAGGAATTGGTTCATATTGATCCGTTTCCTTCTAAGGTCCCATCTGATGAGTACATCTCCACAGTTCCTCCTCAACTTGTTCCATCTTCTCCTCTTGTTTCACCTCTGGCTACTACTCCTCCTCCTTCGGTTTATTTTCCTCCTCCATTATTAGTTTATTCTCGTCGCAAGGCTCCTCCTCCACCGGTTGTCTCTGCCCTTGCTGCTGATCCTCTTGCTTCTGACGACTCTGATCCTGTTACACACCGATATCCTACTCGAACACGTCATCCTCCAAACAGGTTTGGTTGGTCTAATACATGTTTTTCTGCTTCCTATCGTACTTTTTTGTCTGCTATTCACTCTTTTTCCAAACCTCATTCTTACAAAGAGGCCTGTCGGGATCCTCATTGGGTTCAAACCATGGAGGATGAGTTGTCTACTTTATAGAAAACTAGTACTTGGGAGTTGGCTCATTTGCCTGCTGGTAAGAATCTGTTTGGTTGCAAATAGGTTTACAAAGTCAAGACTCATTCTGATGGTTCTCTGACTCGTGACTGCCTCTGATCGTGGTTTTTTTTTCTAGTTCGCTGATTCATCCTTTCTAGTTCGCGACTCGCGTCACTCTTTGCTCGTCGCACCTGCTAGTTGCCTCGGTGCTTCTTGTTCTCTGCTTGTGACTAACAAGTGATTGATCTCTTGTTAGAGTTACGACATCAGTTCTTCGACTTCGTCTTCATCAGTTGTTAGAATTGTGACATCAGTCGCATTTGTCAGAGTCACGACCTACATTGTGACATCTCTCTCTCTCTCTTGTTCTAAGTTTGGTGAACCTAGGTGCTTTTCTTTGACTAACCACTGTTCTCTTTTATTCTTGTTTGGACCGAACAAGTTTCTTGATATTACATGGTTGCCCCATCAGCTTTCAGTTTATTATGGTTCTCTATCGTTTTTTTGGTTCATTATGATGATGACGGGTTCTGCTTCCGTAAAGCCCAAGAATGGGCTCCTTACTTGTGCCTTCTGCCATCAGAGGGGCCATTGGAAGTATCACTGTTCCAAGAAGAGATTAGGATGTCTGTCTGCCTCATATTCTCAGCAGTCTCGGACCCAATTTTGCCCTTCTTCTCAGAGTATTTTTCAGGCTTTCGCCGGTTCTACTGCATCTACTCAAACTCCTAATCCTGACTTGACTTCCTTAAGTGCTCAGATTAGTTAACTTTAGCATACACTGTCTACCTCCCAACCATCTTCATCTGTCTCCATTGTTTCCTCTCTTCATTCAGGTTTGCTTAGGTCTTCTTCAGGTATCTCTTCGTCTGTCTGGCTTTTTGACTCTGGTGCCTCTCATCATATGACTCATCATCTCTTCTTACTTCAGAATTGTACTCCCCATCCATTTCTTATTACTGTCAATGCTGCTAATGGGTCTGGTATGTCAGTTATATCTGTTGGGTATGTCCTACCGTCTGCTATGTTTGCAGTCTCTATTCCATCTGTCTTATATGTTCCTCAGTTATCTGTTAGTTTATTATCTATTAGTCAACTTGATGTCTCTGGTTTTGATGTTATCTTTTCTTTTCTTCTTCTATCTGTTCTGTGCAGGATCGGATGTCCAAGCAGCAGATTGGGACTGATCGTAGAGTTGGAGACCTCTATGTGGTGGAAAACTTGCATCTGCTTATGACTACCTCTCTGACTGTCTTTTCTTCTTTTCAGTTAGATTATCTGTCAAGTCCTTTCTATTTGTAACATTCCAGATTAGGGCATTTGTTTGCTGACCGCTTACGGTCTTTAGCTCAGTCAGGTATATTAGGTAAAGTTTCTCCTAGTCAACTTACCGAGTGTTGGGGGTGTAAACTTGCCAAAATAACAGCCTTACCTTTCCGTAAAAGTACTTCTATATCTGCTACACCGTTTTCTTTAGTTCATACTGATGTCTAGGACCTTTCTCTTGTTCTCACCAAAGGGGGTTCTGCATACTATGTGTCATTTGTTGATGATTGCACCCATTACACGTAGATTTATCTTATGACTTATAAGTCTGATTTCTATCAGATATATCGTACCTTTCAGTTTATGATTACTACTCAGTTTGGGTATACAATTGAAGTGTTACGGTTTGACTTAGGTGGAGAATATTTTAAAAATGAGTTTTGTCAGTATTTGGCCAATTTAGGTACCATTCACCAAACTTCCTGTACAGATACACCTGCCCAAAATGGTCGAGCCAAGCGTAAACACCATCATCTCCTTGAGACAGTTAGGTCTTTTCTTCTCTTTGCCTCAGTTGCGGCTCCATTCTGAGGAAAGACAGTTCTTACTGCTGCTTTTCTTCTCAACTGCATGCTTACTCCCCTTCTTTCTAGTCGGTCTCTTCATGAGGTTTTGTTCTCCCAAATTCCTAACTATTCCCTTGTTTATGTGTTTGGGTCTGCCTGTTTTGTCCTTCTTCCCCGCAAAGATAGAACCAAACTTAGTGTCCGATCTGTCCGCTGTGTCTTTTTGGGTTATAGTCCTACTCATAAAGGCTATCGATGTTACGACCTTGTTTCCCGTCGTCTTTGTGTCTCCTGTCATGTTTCTTTTCTCGAACGTCTACCTTACTTTCAGCTTCCTCCTCTCACCGCCTTAGTTTCCAAAGAGGAATTGGTTCATATTGATCTGTTTCCTTCTGAGGTCCCGTCTGATTAGTACATCTCCATAGTTCCTCCTCAGCTTGTTCCATCTTCTCCTCTTGCTTCACCTCTGGCTACTACTCCTCATCCTTCGGTTTATTTTCCTCCTCCATTGTTATTTTATTCTCGTCGCAAGGCTCCTCCTCCACTGGTTGTCTCTGCCCTTGCTGCTGATCCTCTTGCTTCTGACGACTCTGATCTTGTTACATACCGATATCCTACTCAAACACGTCATCCTCCAAACAGGCTTGGTTGGTCTAATACATGTTTTTCTGCTTCTTATCGTACTTTTTTGTTTGTTATCACTCTTTTTCAAAATTTCAGTCTTACAAAGAGGCCTGTCGGGATCCTCATTGGGTTCAAACTATGGAGGATGAGTTGTATACTTTATAGAAAACTAGTACTTGGGAGTTGGTTCCTTTGCCTGCTGATAAGAATCTGTTTGGTTGCAAATAAGTTTACAAAGTTAAGACTCATTCTAATGGTTCTCTTGAGCGCTACAAAGCTCGTCTGGTTGCCAAAAGTTTCTCACAGGAGTATGGTATTAATTATGAGGAGACCTTTGCTCCTGTTGCCAAGATGACTACTGTCCGTACTTTGATCTCTGTCGCTACTGTTCGTTCTTGGCCTCTTTATCAGATGGATGTTAAGAATGCTTTTCTTAATGGCTATCTCACTGAGGAGGTTTACATACGTCCTCCTCTTGGCCTTCACCATTCCTCTGGACAGATTTGTCGCCTTCGGCGTGCTTTGTATGGCCTGAAGCAACCTTCTCGTACTTGGTATGATCGCTTTCAGACTGCTATTACTGAGCTTGGGTTTCATCCTTGTGCCCAAGACTCTGCTTTATTTCTTCTCCATACCTCTACTGGATTTGTTACGTTACTACTGTATGTGGATGATATGATCATCACTGATTTTGACTTTTCTGCTATATTTGAGGTCAAACAGCATCTTTTCCGCACCTTTGAAATGAAGGATCTGAGCCCATTGCGGTATTTGTTTGGTATTGAGGTAGCTTCTTCTCCCAAGGGCTACTTTCTCTCTCAGGCTAAGTATGCCAATGAGGTTATGTATCGTACCGATCTTACTGACACTAAGATTTCTAATACCTCTATTGAGCTTAATGTAAAGCTCAACACTACTGGTGGTGTACTTCTGGATGATCCTACTCTATATCGAGAGCTCGTGGGTTGCTTAGTCTATCTGACGGTTACTCGTCCTGATCTTGCCTATATTGTTCATGTGGTTAGCCAGTTTGTCTCTGCTCCTCGCTCCACACATTAGGCTGCCTTGGTTTGGATTCTTCGCTATCTTCGAGGTACTATCTTTCAGGATTTACTATTGTTTTCTACTTCCTCTCTAGATTTAGTGGCCTATGCTAATTCTGATTGGGCTGGTGATGTTACTGATCACAAGTCCATGTCTGGTTTCTGTATGTTTCTTGGCGATTCCTTGATCTCTTGGAAAAAAACAAGAAACAAACTGTTGTTGCTCGCTCTATGCCGAAGCTGTAGTACTATGTACTATGGCTCATGCTACTGCTGAAGTTGTCTGGCTTCGTTGTCTTCTTTCTGACTTGGACGTTCCTCGGTCTTTCCCGACCTCCCTCTATTTTTGACATTGTCAAGCTTCGCTCTTTGATTCCTGTGTTATAGTTATTTGGCTCCCCAATCCTGAACCAACCGGGGTTAGTTTAGGAAGTGAGTTTACTTTTTAACTATTTTAGTATGAGATTAAAAAATTTCGTTTTGGTTAGATTTTTTAGTTTTTTTAACTTTTGTAAGAAAAATAAAATAAAATAATTATGATTTAAATGTGACATTTTTAGTTAGTTGGGATAACCTACCAAAGCTAAGAAGTCAAAAAATTACTTAAAAAACAAAAAAGTTCATACTATTTGAGAGAAGCTTGTGGAGGAAATCTAGATGGCAAAATTATCATTTCGTCCTTTGAATTCAATTACCCAAAAGTCAAAAAGTCATCAAGGGTAGAATAGTCATTTTGATTTTATTACACATCTTTTCGTAAAAAGTCAAAAAGTTATCCTAAACATATATCTTTTTTTCTTGATTTTTTTAGCTAAAAAATCAAAAAATGTATTCATATAACACATCCCAAACAATCCTACCTATTTTGTCTTTTCGTTACTATTTTAACATTTTAGCCCTCCCAACCAACATGCCAAAACAGCGCTTAGCTTAATAAACTTACCCTCTATAAAAGTATATAAAAAAACTATTAAACTTCGACTTCGTGTGACAACGAGTTGTTTTAATAATTTTTTGGTTTTTTAGTTAAAATATAAGACAAAAAAATTAGTATGTTTAGAATGATTTTTTAATTTTTTACAGAAAGTTGTGAAAAAAATAGAGAAAAAATAGAATTTTTAATTTTTTTGATATGTATTATTGATTTTTTTATTTTTTTATTTTTTTAATAATTTTTTTACTTTTAAGTTAAAATAGTAAGTTATCGAACGAGGCCTTAAATAAAACTCATTACTTGAAGGAGCCCACACACATCCAATGAGTTAGGCCCTCGATACCCATGTTTCTTGGGTATGGGCTTTATAAGTTTGCCATGGAAGGGCCTTGCTATGAACCTCAACCTATGGCTGTCTCTCTGCTCATGCCAAATGGTACAAAACTTCCCTACAAAATTTTACTGAATTACTGGAATTTTCTTTCTGTGTTTCCAAAGATTCATTGTCTTGATGGTGATATTGTTGTAAAATAAAGGATGTTTGCTCTTACACGATAGTTGTGGTTTATTTTTTATAGTATTGTAAAACTCTGCCTTTCAACTACTCAATGTTAGGATTTTAAATTAAGATTTCGTTCATATTTTTTTTATTTGGTATGATATCAAATAAAAGTGAGAGAAAAATGTTCCTGTGATCATTGAAATTAAGTTTATTTGAGCAAAAAATGTTCTTTATTTTTTTAAATGTGAAAAACGCTTTTGTAGCAAACTTTTCATTTTGGTTTGTAATCACAGAGGGAGAAATTAAATGTATTGAACATGTTAAGTTGCTTTTTTCTAAGTGCCATTTTGGGAAGAGATGAAAAACACCACGTTTTTGTCCACGGAAGAAAAACGCTAAGCTGCCGAAAATGCCAGGACTTCCATTTGGGAAGTCACAAAAAAGCTACCTTGTGAAATTACCTAAATACCCTCCATGTAATAAATAACCTAAAATTCCAAAGTTTGACAAGGGTATATTGATCATTTTATTTTGATTTGATGCCATAAATAAATATTAAACCAAAAAGTAAAAAAGCTAGCTTTTTACCAACTTCCCAAATCACCTCTAAAAAAGTCAAAAAACTTGATAAAAAGTCAAAAATCAATTTTTTACTAACTTTTCAAAACACCCCTAAGCATGTGAGTTTAACTAGCCTTGTTTCAAGTTACCCAAACAAAACTAAAAACTTGCATCCAAAAGAGACCAAATCACAAAGAGGGACAAAAATCAAAGCTCACCAGGTTCATATAAACAGCATTCCTCAAATTCAGGACCATATGGGTCATACTACTTTGTTTACTATTAAAAAATTAGAATTAAAAAAATATATATATTATGCTTAATATTAGTATGTTTTTTTCTAGTGTGGTTCCAAAACTTCTATTTCACATTGACCTACCAAACTCCGACTTTAATGATTTATCTAAAGGACAAATATTAAGTGGCTAAAAATGTGTCATGATAAAAAATGATGAAAGTGTGACTCAATTTTACATGTTAAGCTTTGTTAGTTTAGTGAGTGTATGAGGTGTTACAATGGAGATACTAAGATGTATGTTAAAGTGTATATTAAATAAAAATAAAATATTAAAATATACATAAATAAAGAGTAAAATAAAAAAAATGTAAAAAATACATTGGGTACTGTACCATGATCAAATGGACTGTTAAATTTAAAATTTTTTAGCCAGACATGAAGTTATGTATTTTTTTTAAAATTATTAATTTAATCTCAAGACTTTAGTCCCCAAACAAAGATTTGTCTATATGTAATTAAAAAAAATATTTAACACACTTAATTTATTACTCCTAAAATCATCCTTAATTATATGTTTAACAAGTGTCAAATTTTTATGTGTCAAACATTTCATCATATGAGGTCTAATCTCAATGTCACATCATTAGAGAGTGATAAATTAAGAGGACATAATATTGTTGTATGTAATTGTGAGAATAATATTAGTGTATATATTATGTGAATATTTTTTCTTATTTAGGATTAGTTTAGGTTTATTCTTGTTGTTTCCTATTTAGGATTGGTTTAAGTTTATTCTTATTTCTTATTTAGTATTAGTGTTCTATATCTATTAGAATTCTATATCAGTGATGTATTCGTTTAGGATTAAGATTTAGTATTCTATATAAGTGATGTATTCTTTGTTCAATAAATACAATTGAATATACATAAATTCTTTAGAATTCTTACATGGTATTAGAGTTGTGTTCGAAACTCTAACCTCTTTTTTCTGGTTTGTTGTTTCCCTCTCTGGTTCACGATCGAAGCTCCTTGCTTTGTGGGTCGTATGGATCTCTCTCGCCGAAGGACTCCCTTCTAACGTGGTTCGCCTCTTTTTTTTGGTCAACCCATCTGTTCGACGTGGTAGTTGTGCTTTGATTCCTCATCTGTTCGTGACTTCTTCTCTCTAACTCGCGACTGCCTTTGATCGTGGTTTTTTTTCCTAGTTCGTTGATTCGTCCTTTCTGGTTCGCGACTCGCGTCACTCTTTGCTCATCGCATCTGCTAGTTGCCTCGGTGCTTCTTGTTCTCTGCTTGTGACTAACGAGTGATTGATCTCTTGTTAGAGTTACGACATCAGTTCTTCGACTTCGTCTTCATCAGTTGCTGGAATTGTGACATCAGTCGCACCTATCAAAGTCATGACCTACATTGTGACATCTCTCTCTCTCTTGTTCTAAGTCGGTGGACCTAGGTACTTTTCTTTGACTAACCATTGTTCTCTTTTATTCTTGTTTGGACTGAACAAGTTTCTTGATATTACATAGTTGCCCCATAGCTTTCAGTTTATTATGGTTCTCTATCGTTTTTTTGGTTCATTATGATGATGACGGGTTCTGCTTCCGTAAAGCCCAAGAATGGGCTCCTTGCTTCAGATGAGTGTGCTTTCTGCCATCAGAGGGGCCATTGGAAGTATCACTGTTCCAGAAGAGATTAGGATGTCTATCTGCCATATTCTCAGCAGTCTCGGACCCAATTTTGCCCTTTTCTCAGAGTATTTTTCAGGCTTACGCCGGTTCTACTACATCTGCTCAAACTCCTGATCCTGACTTGACTTCCTTAAGTGCTCAGATTAGTCAACTTTAGCATACACTGTCTACCTCCCAACCATCTTCGTCTGTCTCCATTATTTCTCTCTTTATTCAGGTTTGCTTAGGTCTTTTTTTAGGTATCTCTTCGTCTGTCTGGCTTTTGACTCTGGTGCCTCTCATCATATGACTCATCATCTCTCCTTACTTCAGAATTGTACTTCCCATCCATTTCCTATTACTGTCAATGCTGCTAATGAGTCTAGTATGTCAGTTATATCTGTTGGGTCTGTCCTACCGTCTGCTATGTTTGCAGTCTCTATTCCATCTGTCTTTATATATTCCTCAGTTATCTGTTAGTTATTATCTATTAGTCAACCTGATGTCTCTAGTTTGATGTTTTATCTTTTCTTCTTCTATCTGTTCTGTGCAGGATCGGATGTCCAAGCAGCAGATTGGGACTGATCATAGAGTTAGAGACCTCTATGTGGTGGAAAGCTTGCATCTGCCTATGACTACCTCTCTGACTACCTTTTCTTCTTTTCAGTTAGATTATCTGTCAAGTCCTTTCTATTTGTGACATTCCAGATTAAGACATTTGTCTATTGACCGCTTACGGTCTTTAACTCAGTCAGGTATATTAGGTAAAGTTTCTCCTAGTCAACTTACCGAGTGTCGGGGGTGTAAACTTGTCAAAATAACAGCCTTACATTTCCGTAAAAGTACTTCTATATCTGCATACACGTTTTCTTTAGTTCATACTGATGTCTGGGATCTTTCTCATGTTCTCACCACAAGGGGGTTATGTATACTATGTGTTATTTGTTGATGACTGCACCCATTACACTTAGGTTTTTATCTTATGACTCATAAGTCTGATTTCTATCAGATATATCGTACCTTTCAGTTTTTGATTACTACTCAGTTTGGGTATAACAATTGAAGTGTTTACGATCTGACTTAGGTGGGAAATATTTTAAAAATGAGTTCTGTCAGTATTTGGCCAATTTGGGTACCATTCACCAAACTTCCTGTACAGATACACCTGCCCAAAATGGTCGAGCCGAGCGTAAACACCGTCATCTCCTTGAGACAGTTAGGTCTCTTCTTCTCTCTGCCTTAGTTGTGGCTCCATTCTGGGAAAAGACAGTTCTTACTGCTACTTTTCTTCTCAACTGCATGCTTACTCCCCTTCTTTCTAGTGGTCTCTTCATGAGGTTTGTTCTCCTAAATTCCTAACTATTCCCTTCTTCGTGTGTTTGGGTCTGCCTGTTTGTCCTTCTTCCCCGCAAAGATAGGACCAAACTTTAGTGCTCAGTCTGTCCTCTGTGTCTTTTTGGGTTATAGTCCTACTTAGAAAGGCTAATCGATGTTACGACCCTGTTTCCCGTCGTCTTTATGTCTCCTGTCATGTTTCTTTTCTCGAACGTCTACCTTACTTTCAACTTCCTCCTCTCATTGCCCTAGTTTCCAAAGAGGAATTGGTTCATATTGATCTGTTTCCTTTTGAGTCCCATCTGATGAGTTACATCTCCACAGTTCCTCCTCAGCTTGTTTCATCTTCTTCCTCTTGTTTCACCTATGGCTACTACTCTCCTCATTCGGTTTATTTTCCCTCCTCCATTATTAGTTTATTCTCGTCGCAAGGTCTTCCTCCACCGGTTGTCTCTGCCTTTGCTGCTGATCCTCTTGCTTCTGACGACTCTAATCTGTTACACACCGATATCCCTACTCGAACACGTCATCCTCCAAACAGGTTTGGTTAGTCTAATACATGTTTTTCTGCTTCCTATCGTACTTTTTTGTCTACTATTCACTCTTTTTCAAACCTATTCTTACAAGAGGCCTGTCATATTAATTTGTATTAATATAATTAAATTTTTATTATATAAATGAATGAAAAATTATCAGATGATTCTACACATTAAAATATTTCAAATATTTTGAAATGTGTATTATATCATTTATCTCTTCCCCAACCTTCAACCTCCCTTCCACATCACTACCCTCTCATTTAATCTCTCCCCCAACCTCCAACCGCCCACCCCCTTTCGCTTCACCTCTCTCTTCTTTCAATCTTTTCCCACGGCCCATAAGAGAGGGCCGTTGCCTCCATCTAATTCTTCAAAATTTATTTTGACATTGTCAAGCTTCGCCTTTGATTCGCTGTGTTATAGTCAGTTGGCTCCCCAATCCTGGAACCAACCGGGGTTGTGTTTGGAAGTGAGTTGACTTTTTAATTATTTTATATGAGATTAAAAATTTTCGTTTTGGTTAGATTTTTTAGTTTTTTTAATTTTTGTAAGAAAAATAAAATAAAATAATTATATTTTAAATGTGTATTTTTTAGTTAGTTTGGGATAACCTACCAAAGCTAAGAAGTCAAAAATTACTTAAAAAATAAAAAAGTTATACTATTTGGGAGAAGCTTGTGGAGAGAAATCTAGATGCAAAATTATCATTTCCGTCCTTTGAATTCAATTACCCAAAAGTCAAAAAGTCATTCAAGGGTAGAATAGTCATTTTGATTTTATTCACATCTTTTCGTAAAAAGTCAAAAAATTATCCTAAACATATATCTTTTTTTCTTTTTTTTTTAACTAAAAAATCAAAAAGTGTACTCATATAACACATCCCAAACAATCTACCTATTTTGTCTTTTTGTTACTATTTTAACATTTTACCACTCCCAACCAACGTAGCCAAAGCAGCGCTTAGCTTAATAAACTTACCCTCTGGTAAAAGTATATAAAAAACTATTAAACTTGACTTCTTGCGGTGTTTAAAGACTGGGAATATATTATAATCAAGCATTTGTCTATAATTTAATATTTCAAGCTCGCCTTTTTGTGTGTATATCGTTGTCCCCAATCCTGAACCAACCTGATTGAGCGATGATTTAACTTTTATATTATTGTTGATTATTTTTTTTTTAAAAATAAATATGTTATGATTGGATGAATAATCAAAATAATTATATAAAATAAAAGTCATTATTGAGAATTGTGGAGGAACTAATGCATTTATTTCACTTTATTAATTACCATCATTAAGTAAAAAGTATCAGGTAGATAGATTTATAAATACTTTCGTAAAGTAAATTCAAAAATTTTTTCTTTTAAAATAAAGTATATAAACAATCAAAATCACATTTCTTTATATTTTACATTGCCCTCCACCTTAATGTACTTATATACCTCTTAAAGTTTAAAAATTTGAAATTGTTTTATAATTTTGTTTTTAGTTAAATTGATTAGTAGTTTATGATTTAATTTCGAATTGGTAAAAAAAAATTTTATTTAATATTTTTATTTTGAATGATTTTACTTTTAAGTTAAATAGTAAGTTATCGAACGAGGCCTTAAATAAAACTCATTACTTGAAGGAGCCCACACACATCCAATGAGTTAGGCCCTCACTCACCATGTTTCTTGGGTATGGGCTTTATATGCATGGAAGGGCGCTTGCTATGAACCTCAACCTATGGCTGTCTCTCTGCTCATGCCAAATGGTACAAAACTTCCCTACAAAATTTTACTGAATTTACTGGAATTTTCTTTCTGTGTTCCAAAGATTCATTGTCATGATAGTGTAAATGATGTGTACGATAGTTGGTTTATTTTATGATTGTACAGGACGAAAGATACATGGGAAAAGAAAAATTTTGTCTATTTAATAGATGTTGTACAATTATATAAATTTAATACAAATTCAAATCACGAGATCTAGGATAAAGTTTGAATAAAAGGGATAGAATGAGTTATATTGGTATTTTTATGTATAGAATTTTATATGACAACATTTTTCACGTAGCCATGCCTCTATATTCCTAGTCGTCCTGTTGACCTTAACTACTCTGTAAGTTTAATTTGTCTATTTTTTACGTTTAAATCAAAATGAAAATTTCCTGGTCATGAATAAGTATTTGGAAAATGTTATTTTTTAAATTAAGCTTAGCAAATTTATTGGTTTGTATCCGAAGATACATTGTTAAACCCCGTGCAACGGAAAAGGAGTGATGTCTGTAAGTCGGGTCACTCACCGTCGAATTAATTAATTAAAATAATAATTTATTTATTGATATAATGTGCGTATTTACTAAATTTATAAGTCATAATATAAAAAAAATACTAGTTTAAGAAAATTTACACCCCACAATGATTAAAGATAATTGGATTACCTATAAATGATTCAACTTTGTGATGCTTATTTGGAGGATTCACTTCTCATAATAACATTTGATTGACCCATTATTGAAAATTGTTTCCTAATGATGCTTTATTATTTTTCAAGTCCAATGAGATCCCCATGAGAGAAACCTGAAGTAGATTGTCAATATATTAATAATTTAATTAGAAAAAAAAGAAGAAACCAACGTGCACAACGACCCTTACACCGTTTTCCATTCTTATAACGGTTTTGCATCCGGTAGATTTTCACGAGAGGGAGTCCGTCGACCGACCGCCGGTCGATTTAAACATGTATTGAACATGTAAGTTGCTTTTTTCTAAGTATGTGAGTTTAACTAGCCTTGTTTCAAGTTACCCAACAAAACTAAAAACTTGCATCCAAAAGAGACCAAATCACAAAGAGGGACAAAAATCAAAGCTCACCCGGATTCATATAAACAGCATTCCTCAATTCAGGACCATGTGGGTCATACTACTTTGTTTACTATTAAAAAATTAGAATTAAAAATATATAATATTATGCTTAATATTAGTATTTTTTTTTTCAAGTGTGGTTCCAAAACTTCTATTTCACATTGACCTGCCAAACTCCGACTTTAATGATTATGTAAAGGACAAATATTAAGTGGCTAAAAATGTGTCATGATAAAAAATGGTAAAAGTGTGACTCAATTTACATGTAAGCTTTGTTAGTTTAGTGAGTGTATGAGGGTGTTACAATGGAGATACTAAGATGTATGTTAAAGTGTGTATAATAAATAAATATCAAAATACAAAATAAGTAAATAAAAAACGGATGGTATACATTTGCTCAATTCAAAAGTAGGACGAAGAAGAGAGCTGAGGCGAGAGAGGAGACTGGGGCACATACGGTAGGGAAGGAGTGAGAGGGGGGTGGCAAGCTGCGAAGATAATTACGAATGGCGAGCGGAGGCTACGAACTGCTCTTCTTCTTCTTCCCCCGTTAGCACATAGAAGAGGAAAAAAAAGCAAGATCTTGGTGTACCAATCGGCAAATTTCGAACACATCTTTAAAAGTAAATTAATGACTGTTGACAATGAAATTAAATTAAAATTTTTTAGCCAGACATCGAAGTTATGTATTTTTTTTAAAATTATTAATTTAATCTCTAAGACTTTAGTCCCCAAACAAAGATTTAGTCTATATGTAATTAAAAAAAATATTTAACACACTTAATTTATTACTCCTAAAATCATCCTTAATTATATGTTTAACAAGTGTCAAATTTTTATGTGTCAAACATTTCATCATCATGAGGTCTAATCTCAATGTCACATCATTAGAGGTGATAAATTAAGATGACATAATATTGTTGTAGTTAATTGTGAGAATATATATTAGTATATATTATGTGAATATTTTTTCGTATTTAGGATTAGTTTAGGTTTATTCTTGTTGTTTCCTATTTAGGATTGGTTTAGGTTTATTCTTGTTTCCTATTTAGTATTAGTGTTCTATATCTATTAGAATTCTATATCAGGTATTCGTTTAGGATTAGGATTTAGTATTCTAATAAGTGATGTATTCTTTGTTCAATAAATACAATTGAATATACAGAAATTCTTTAGAATTCTTACATGGTATCAGAGCTGTGTTCGAAACTCTAACCTCTTATTTCTGTTTGTTGTTTCCCCTCTGGTTCACGATCGAAGCTCCTTGCGTTTTGGGTCGTATGGGTCTCTCTCGCCGAAGGACTCCCCTCTAACGTGGTTCGCCTCTTCTTTCTGGTCAACCCATCTGTTCGACGTGGTAGTTGTGCTTCGATTCCTCATCTGTTCGTGACTTCTTCTCTCTAACTCACGATGCCTTTGATCGTGGTTTTTTTTCCTGCTTCGCTAGATTCGTCCTTTCTGGTTCGACGACTCACGTCACTCTTTGCTTGTCGCATCTGCTAGTTGCCTCGGTGCTTCTTGTTCTCTGCTTGTGACTAACGAGTGATTGATCTCTTGTTAGAGTTACGACATCAGTTCTTCGACTTCGTCTTCATCAGTTGCTGGAATTGTGACATCAGTGCACCTGTCAGAGTCATGACCTACATCGTGACATCTCTCTCTCTCTCTCTTGTTCTAAGTCTGATGGACCTAGGTGCTTTTCTTTGACTAACCATTGTTCTCTTTTATTCTTGTTTGGACTAAACAAGTTTCTTGATATTACATAGTTGCCCCATCAGCTTTTCAGTTTATTATGAGTTCTCTATCGTTTTTTTGGTTCATATGATGATGACGGGTTCTGCTTCCGTAAAGCCCAAAGAATGGGCTCCTGCTTCAGATGAGTGTGCCTTCTGCCATCAGAGGGCCATTGGAAGTATCACTGTTCCAAGAAGAGATTAGGATGTCTGTCTGCCTCATATTCTCAGCAGTCTCGGACCCAATTTTGCCCTTCTTCTCAGAGTATTTTTCAGTTTTGTGTCTACTACATTGCTCAAACTCCTGATCCTGACTTGACTTTCTTAAGTGCTAAGATTAGTCAACTTTAGCATACACTGTCTACTTCCCAACCATCTTCGTCTGTCTCCATTATTTCCTCTTTTCATTCAGGTTTGTTTAGGTCTTCTTCAAGTATCTCTTTGTCTGTCTGGCTTTTTGACTCTGGTGCCTCTCATCATATGACTCATCATCTCTCTCTTACTTCAAAATTGTACTCTCCATCCATTTCCTATTACTGTCAATGCTGCTAATGGGGTCTAGTATGTCAGTTATATCTATTGGGTCTGTCCTACCGTCTGCTATGTTTGCAGTCTCTATTCCGATCTGTCTTATATGTTCCCCAGTTCATCTGTTAGTTTATTATCTATTAGTCAACTTGATGTCTCTAGTTTTGATGTTACTTCTTTTCTTCTTCTATCTGTTCTGTGCAGGATCGGATGTCCAAGCAGCAGATTGGGATTGATCGTAGAGTTAAGACCTCTATGTGGTGGACAGCTTGACATCTGCCTATGACTACCTCTCTGATTGCCTTTTCTTCTTTTCAGTTAGATTATCTGTAAGTCCTTTCTATTTGTGACATTCCAGATTAGGACATTTGTCTGCTGACCGCTTACGGTCTTTAACTCAGTCAGGTATATTAGGTAAAGTTTCTCCTAATCAACTTACCGAGTGTTCGGGTGTGTAAACTTGCCAAAATAACAGCCTTACATTTCCGTAAAAGTACTTCTATATCTGCTACACCGTTTTCTTTAGTTCATACTGATGTTTGGGATCTTTTCCTTGTTCTCACCAAAGGGGGTCTGTATACTATGTGTCATTTGTTGATGACTGCACCCATTACACTTAGGTTTATCTTATGACTCATAAGTCTGATTTCTATCAAATATATCGTACCTTTTCAGTTTATGATTACTACTCAGTTTGGGTATACAATTGAAGTGTTACGATCTGACTTAGGTGGGGAATATTTTAAAAATGAGTTCTGTAGTATTTGGCCAATTTGGTACCATTTACCAAACTTCCTGTACAGATACACCTGTCCAAAAATGGTCAAGCCGAGCGTAAACACCGTCATCTCCTTGAGACAGTTAGAGTCTCTTCTCTCTTCTGCCTCAGTTGTGGCTCATTCTGGGAAAAGACAGTTCTTACTGCTCTTTTCTTCTCAGCTAGCATGTTTACTCCCCTTCTTTCTAGTCGGTCTCTTCATAGAGTTTTGTTCTCCTAAATTCCTAACTATTCCCTTCTTCGTGTGTTTGGGTCTGCCTGTTTTGTCCTTCTTCCCGCAAAGATAGGACCAAACTTAGTGCCCGGTCTGTCCTGCTGTTGTTTTTTGGGTTATAGTCCTACTTAGAAAGGCTATCGTGTTAGACCTTGTTTCCCGTCGTCTTTATGTCTCCTGTCATGTTTCTTTTCTCAAATGTCTACCTTACTTTCAACTTCCTCCTCTCACTGCCCTAGTTTCCAAAGAGGAATTGGTTCATATTGATCCGTTTCCTTCTAAGAGTCCCATCTGATGAGTACATCTCCACAGTTCCTCCTCAGCTTGTTCCATCTTCTCCTCTTGTTTCACCTCTGGCTCTACTCTTCCTCCTCGAGTTTATTTTCTCCTCCATTATTAGTTTATTCTCGTCGCAAGGCTCCTTTACCACCGGTTGTCTCTGCCCTTGCTGCTGATCTCTCTTGCTTCTGACGACTCTGATCCTGTTACACACCAATATCCTACTCGAACACGTCATCCTCCAAATCAGGTTTGGTTGGTCTAATACATGTTTTTTGCTTCCTATTGTACTTTTTTGTCTGCTATTCACTCTTTTTCCAAACCTCATTCTTACAAAGAGGCCTGTCGGGATCCTCATTGGGTTCAAACCATGGAGGATGAGTTTTCTACTTTATAGAAAACTAGTACTTGGGAGTTGGCTCATTTGCCTGCTGGTAAGAATCTGTTTGGTTGCAAATAGGTTTACAAAGTCAAGACTCATTCTGATGGTTCTCTGACTCGTGACTGCCTCTGATCGTGGTTTTTTTTTCTAGTTCGCTGATTCGTCCTTTCTGGTTGCGACTCGCGTCACTCTTTGCTCGTCGCACTGCTAGTTGCCTCGGATGCTTCTTGTTCTCTGCTTGGACTAACAAGTGATTGATCTCTTGTTAGAGTTACGACATCAGTTCTTCGACTTCGTCTTCATCAGTTGTTAGGAATTGTGACATTAGTCGCATTTGTCAGAGTCACGACCTACATTGTGACACTCCTCTCTCTCTCTCTCTTGTTCTAAGTCTGGTGAACCTAGGTGCTTTTCTTTGACTAACCACTGTTCTCTTTTATTCTTGTTTGGACCGAACAAGTTTCTTGATATTACATGTTGCCCCATCAGCTTTCAGTTTATTATGGTTCTCTATCGTTTTTTTGGTTCATTATGATGATGACGGGTTCTGCTTCCGTAAAGCCCAAGAATGGGCTCCTTACTCTGTGTGCCTTCTGCCATCAGAGGGGCCATTGGAAGTATCACTGTTCCAAGAAAGAGATTAGGATGTCTGTTGCCTCATATTCTCAGCAGTCTCGGACCCAATTTTGCCCTTCTTCTCAGAGTATTTTTCAGGCTTTCGCCGGTTCTATGCATCTACTCAAACTCCTAGATCCTGACTTGACTTCTCTTAAGTGCTCAGATTAGTTAACTTTAGCATACACTGTCTACCTCCACAACCATCTTCATCTGTCTCAATTGTTTCCTCTCTTCATTCAGGTTTGCTTAGGTCTTCTTAGGTATCTCTTCGTCTGTCTGGCTTTTTGACTCTGGTGCCTCTCATCATATGACTCATCACTCTTCTTACTTCAGAATTGTACTCCCCATCCATTTCTTATTACTGTCAATGCTGCTAATGGGTCTGGTATGTCAGTTATATCTGTTGGGTCTGTCCTACCGTCTGCTATGTTTGCAGTCTCTATTCCATCTGTCTTATATGTTCCTCTAGTTATCTGTTAGTTTATTATCTATTAGTCAACTTGATGTCTCTGGTTTTGATGTTATTTCTTTTCTTCTTCTATCTGTTCTGTGCAGGAATCGGATGTCCAAGCAGCAGATTGGGACTGATCGTAGAGTTGGAGACCTCTATGTGGTGGAAAGCTTGCATCTGCTTATGACTACCTCTCTGACTACCTTTTCTTCTTTTTAGTTAGATTATCTGTCAAGTCCTTTCTATTTGTAACATTCCAGATTAGGGCATTTGTTTGCTGACCGCTTACGGTCTTTACTCAGTCAGGTATATTAGGTAAAGTTTCTCCTAGTCAACTTACGAGTGTGGGGGTGTAAACTTGCCAAAATAACAGCCTTACCTTTCCGTAAAAGTACTTCTATATCTGCTACACACCTTTTCTTTAGTTCATACTGATGTCTAGGGACCTTTCTCTTGTTCTCACCAAAGGGGGTTCTGCATACTATGTGTCATTTGTTGATGATTGCACCCATTACACTTAGTTTATCTTATGACTTATAAGTCTGATTTCTATCAGATATATCGTACCTTTCAGTTTATGATTACTACTCAGTTTGGGTATACAATTGAAGTGTTACGGTTCTGACTTAGGTGGAGGAATATTTAAAAAATGAGTTTCTGTCAGTATTTGGCCAATTTAGGTACCATTCACCAAACTTCCTGTACAGATACACCTGCCCAAAATGGTCGAGCCAAGCGTAAACACCAGTCATCTCCTTGAGACAGTTAGGTCTTTTCTTCTCTCTGCCTCAGTTGCGGCTCCATTCTGAGGAAAGACAGTTCTTACTGCTACTTTTCTTCTCAACTGCATGCTTACTCCCCTTCTTTCTAGTCGGTCTCTTCATGAGGTTTTGTTCTCCCAAATTCCTAACTATTCCCTTTTTATGTGTTTGGGTCTGCCTGTTTTGTCCTTCTTCCCCGCAAAGATAGAACCAAACTTAGTGTCCGGTCTGTCGCTGTGTCTTTTTGGGTTATAGTCCTACTCAAAAGGCTATCGATGTTACGACCTTGTTTCCCGTCGTCTTTTGTCTCCTGTCATGTTTCTTTTTCTCGAACGTCTACCTTACTTTCAGCTTCCTCCTCTCACCGCCTTAGTTTCCAAAGAGGAATTGGTTCATATTGATCTGTTTCCTTCTGAGGTCCCGTCTGATTGAGTACATCTCCATAGTTCCTCCTCAGCTTGTTCCATCTTCTCCTCTTGCTTCACCTCTGGCTACTACTCCTCACTCCTTCGGTTTATTTTCCTCCTCCATTGTTATTTATTCTCGTCGCAAGGCTCCTCCTCCACTCGGTTGTCTCTGCCCTTGCTGCTGATCCTCTTGCTTCTGACGACTCTGATCTTATTACATACCGATATCCTACTCAAACACGTCATCCTCCAAACAGGCTTGGTTGGTCTAATACATGTTTTTCTGCTTCTTATCGTACTTTTTTGTCTGTTATCACTCTCTTTCAAAATTCTCAGTCTTACAAAGAGGCCTGTCGGGATCCTCATTGGGTTCAAACTATGGAGGATGAGTTGTATACTTTATAGAAAACTAGTACTTGGGAGTTGGTTCCTTTGCCTGCTGATAAGAATCTTTGGTTGCAAATAAGTTTACAAAGTTAAGACTCATTCTAATGGTTCTCTTGAGCGCTACAAAGCTCGTCTGGTTGCCAAAAGTTTCTCACAGGAGTATGGTATTAATTATGAGGAGACCTTTGCTCCTGTTGCCAAGATGACTACTGTCCGTACTTTGATCTCTGTCGCTACTGTTCGTTCTTGGCCTCTTTATCAGATGGATGTTAAGAATGCTTTTCTTAATGGCTATCTCACTGAGGAGGTTTACATACGTCCTCCTCTTGGCCTTCACCATTCCTCTGGACAGATTTGTCGCCTTCGGCGTGCTTTGTATGGCCTGAAGCAACCTTCTCGTACTTGGTATGATCGCTTTCAGACTGCTATTACTGAGCTTGGGTTTCATCCTTGTGCCCAAGACTCTGCTTTATTTCTTCTCCATACCTCTACTGGATTTGTTACGTTACTACTGTATGTGGATGATATGATCATCACTGATTTTGACTTTTCTGCTATATTTGAGGTCAAACAGCATCTTTTCCGCACCTTTGAAATGAAGGATCTGAGCCCATTGCGGTATTTGTTTGGTATTGAGGTAGCTTCTTCTCCCAAGGGCTACTTTCTCTCTCAGGCTAAGTATGCCAATGAGGTTATGTATCGTACCGATCTTACTGACACTAAGATTTCTAATACCTCTATTGAGCTTAATGTAAAGCTCAACACTACTGGTGGTGTACTTCTGGATGATCCTACTCTATATCGAGAGCTCGTGGGTTGCTTAGTCTATCTGACGGTTACTCGTCCTGATCTTGCCTATATTGTTCATGTGGTTAGCCAGTTTGTCTCTGCTCCTCGCTCCACACATTAGGCTGCCTTGGTTTGGATTCTTCGCTATCTTCGAGGTACTATCTTTTAGGATTTACTATTGTTTTCTACTTCCTCTTTAGATTTAGTGGCCTATGCTAATTCTGATTGGGCTGGTGATGTTACTGATCACAAGTCCATGTCTGGTTTCTGTATGTTTCTTGGCGATTCCTTGATCTCTTGGAAAAAAACAAGAAACAAACTGTTGTTGCTCGCTCTATGCCGAAGCTGTAGTACTATGTACTATGGCTCATGCTACTGCTGAAGTTGTCTGGCTTCGTTGTCTTCTTTCTGACTTGGACGTTCCTCGGTCTTTCCCGACCTCCCTCTATTTTTGACATTGTCAAGCTTCGCTCTTTGATTCCTGTGTTATAGTTATTTGGCTCCCCAATCCTGAACCAACCGGGGTTAGTTTAGGAAGTGAGTTTACTTTTTAACTATTTTAGTATGAGATTAAAAAATTTCGTTTTGGTTATTTTTTTAGTTTTTTTAACTTTTGTAAGAAAAATAAAATAAAATAATTATGATTTAAATGTGACATTTTTAGTTAGTTGGGATAACCTACCAAAGCTAAGAAGTCAAAAAATTACTTAAAAAAACAAAAAAGTTCATACTATTTGAGAGAAGCTTGTGGAGGAAATCTAGATGGCAAAATTATCATTTCGTCCTTTGAATTCAATTACCCAAAAGTCAAAAAGTCATCAAGGGTAGAATAGTCATTTTGATTTTATTACACATCTTTTCGTAAAAAGTCAAAAAGTTATCCTAAACATATATCTTTTTTTCTTGATTTTTTTAGCTAAAAAATCAAAAAATGTATTCATATAACACATCCCAAACAATCCTACCTATTTTGTCTTTTCGTTACTATTTTAACATTTTAGCCCTCCCCACCAACATGCCAAAACAGCGCTTACTGCTTAATAAACTTACCCTCTATAAAAGTATATAAAAAACTATTAAACTTCGACTTCGTGTGACAACGAGTTGTTTTAATAATTTTTTGGTTTTTTAGTTAAAATATAAGACAAAAAAATTAGTATGTTTAGAATGATTTTTTAATTTTTTACAGAAAGTTGTGAAAAAATAGAGAAAAAATAGAATTTTTAATTTTTTTGATATGTATTATTGATTTTTTTATTTTTTTATTTTTTTAATAATTTTTTTACTTTTAAGTTAAAATAGTAAGTTATCGAACGAGGCCTTAAAAAAACTCATTACTTGAAGGAGCCCACACACATCCAATGAGTTAGGCCCTCGATACCCATGTTTCTTGGGTATGGGCTTTATAAGTTTTGCCATGGAAGGGCCTTGCTATGAACCTCAACCTATGGCTGTCTCTCTGCTCATGCCAAATGGTACAAAACTTCCCTACAAAATTTTACTGAATTACTGGAATTTTCTTTCTGTGTTTCCAAAGATTCATTGTCTTGATGGTGATATTGTTGTAAAATAAAGGATGTTTGCTCTTACACGATAGTTGTGGTTTATTTTTTATAGTATTGTAAAACTCTGCCTTTCAACTACTCAATGTTAGGATTTTAAATTAAGATTTCGTTCATATTTTTTTTATTTGGTATGATATCAAATAAAAGTGAGAGAAAAATGTTCCTGTGATCATTGAAATTAAGTTTATTTGAGCAAAAAATGTTCTTTATTTTTTTAAATGTGAAAAACGCTTTTGTAGCAAACTTTTCATTTTGGTTTGTAATCACAGAGGGAGAAATTAAATGTATTGAACATGTTAAGTTGCTTTTTTCTAAGTGCCATTTTGGGAAGAGATGAAAAACACCACGTTTTTGTCCACGGAAGAAAAACGCTAAGCTGCCGAAAATGCCAGGACTTCCATTTGGGAAGTCACAAAAAAGCTACCTTGTGAAATTACCTAAATACCCTCCATGTAATAAATAACCTAAAATTCCAAAGTTTGACAAGGGTATATTGATCATTTTATTTTGATTTGATGCCATAAATAAATATTAAACCAAAAAGTAAAAAAAGCTAGCTTTTTACCAACTTCCCAAATCACCTCTAAAAAAGTCAAAAAACTTGATAAAAAGTCAAAAATCAATTTTTTACTAACTTTTCAAAACACCCCTAAGCATGTGAGTTTAACTAGCCTTGTTTCAAGTTACCAAACAAAACTAAAAACTTGCATCCAAAAGAGACCAAATCACAAAGAGGGACAAAAATCAAAGCTCACCAGGTTCATATAAACAGCATTCCTCAAATTCAGGACCATATGGGTCATACTACTTTGTTTACTATTAAAAATTAGAATTAAAAAAATATATATATTATGCTTAATATTAGTATGTTTTTTTCTAGTGTGGTTCCAAAACTTCTATTTCACATTGACCTACCAAACTCCGACTTTAATGATTTATCTAAAGGACAAATATTAAGTGGCTAAAATGTGTCATGATAAAAAATGATGAAAGTGTGACTCAATTTTACATGTTAAGCTTTGTTAGTTTAGTGAGTGTATGAGGTGTTACAATGGAGATACTAAGATGTATGTTAAAGTGTATATTAAATAAAAATAAAATATTAAAATATACATAAATAAAGAGTAAAATAAAAAAAATGTAAAAATACATTGGGTACTGTACCATGATCAAATGGACTGTTAAATTTAAAATTTTTTAGCCAGACATGAAGTTATGTATTTTTTTTAAAATTATTAATTTAATCTCAAGACTTTAGTCCCAAACAAAGATTTGTCTATATGTAATTAAAAAAATATTTAACACACTTAATTTATTACTCCTAAATCATCCTTAATTATATGTTTAACAAGTGTCAAATTTTTATGTGTCAAACATTTCATCATATGAGGTCTAATCTCAATGTCACATCATTAGAGAGTGATAAATTAAGAGGACATAATAATTGTTGTATGTAATTGTGAGAATAATATTAGTGTATATATATGTGAATATTTTTTCTTATTTAGGATTAGTTTAGGTTTATTCTTGTTGTTCCTATTTAGGATTGGTTTAAGTTTATTCTTATTTCTTATTTAGTATTAGTGTTCTATATCTATTAGAATTCTATATCAGTGATGTATTCGTTTAGGATTAAGATTTAGTATTCTATATAAGTGATGTATTCTTTGTTCAATAAATACAATTGAATATACATAAATTCTTTAGAATTCTTACATGGTATTAGAGTTGTGTTCGAAACTCTAACCTCTTTTTTCTGGTTTGTTGTTTCCCTCTCTGGTTCACGATCGAAGCTCCTTGCTTTGTGGGTCGTATGGATCTCTCTCGCCGAAGGACTCCCTTCTAACGTGGTTCGCCTCTTTTTTTTGGTCAACCCATCTGTTCGACGTGGTAGTTGTGCTTTGATTACTCATTCTTGAAATTATATTCAGAAAATACACAAATTAGACACTGTTCTAATCTAAGAGTGTGGGTGAAAGGATAATAATGGCGAATATAAAAGTGAGGCGTGCCTGCGCAATGAGGCCTGTTAAACACTCACTTAAATTTCATTAATTTGCAATTACTTTTCCGTTCCATTAAAAATATGATATTCCTCCATTCTTGAAATATATATGCAGACATATATGTGGATTGTATTGCACTAAAACAAACCTTAAAATGTGGAAGCCATTCAGCAACAATCAATACCATCACACACAAAAATAGAACAAGCATCGTGTGAAAGGGGAGGCTATATTAATATATTATATAAACATTCACACGATTTAAAAGTAACCAACCTCCCAGTCTCTTACATTCCCAGTAACACAACACTAGAAAAGCTTCCAACGAGTCACATGGATATGAATAGAAACAAATGTTCAAACCCATCCCCCTCTGCAAGTTCCCTCTTCACATCATTTCTTAAGATGAGGAAAGCATGCATAAACATCAGCTTTAGGGTGTTTCGCTTCAGCATGTTCCCTGCACTTTACCTCCGATGTTGTGCAAATGAATGTCTGCATGCAGACCTTGCACTGCATCAACAACCCATCACAACATTAGAAACAGAGAAGGATAATCTTGTTCAAAATAAATTAATCATAGTGAATTAAAAAATAAATAAAAAAAAACTGCACTGTGGAAAGGCAGTTAAAGCTTCATCTTCTTTTTCCTTCTCATGCCTTTTGACTGTTTCTCTTCCCTTTTACTGATTTCGTTCCAACATATATGAATCAAAAAAGAATTCAATCTTCTCAGTTACTAGTATATGCTACAACAATGAAAATTAATGAAGTTCCTCATAATAGCTAAATAACTTGGAGTCAAAGTGAGGGCAGATGGGGGTAAATGCGTGCTTGTGCCACTTTTCATCTCCATTCGTAGTGCAATGTATCCTCTATAGAAGCAGCAGAGAAATCAATGAGCTGCTTCTCTGCTCCTTTCTTTATTTATGCTTCGTGTCTAACTCGCAGAACTTAACAAGACTTAGACTTGTAAGACTTTCTTGATGGGGTACGTAAGACAATATGCGATCATGTTAAAGCATGCAATTTGAAACCAACTTAATAAAAGTCTAGATGTGCGCATTCCTAGAATTCTACAACAATATCCCAGGTAACAATGCTGTTTACATGTTTTCTTTTTCATTTTTATTTTCCTCCTAGTAAATTGCTACTAGAAAGACCTCTTGAAGGAAGTAAATCTAGATCGCTAAAAAGATTATAAAATGCAAACACAATCATTTTTTCCCTGGAATGTGTCTTTGCATTTGTACCAATATCAATTACTAATTTTATGTATGTTTCTTAGCAATTTGTTAGGTGCGTCAGCGTAATGAAAAAAAACGAAAGAACTTAACAGTGATTTAGAACGAATGCATTATAAAATCAATTTCACACACCCTAAGCACGTAATTAACATATAAGAATCATATCAATGGGATCAAGTTTAGTAAACTTAGAACTAATGCGTTCTAGCATCAATTTCACAAAACCGTAAACACGCAAATCGGCATATACACGAAAGCACAACATTATATAAAATAGAGTTTTCTTCATGATCTACCTGGATACTCATAGCTTTCTTGTTGGCTTCAAGCTGACTTCCTGCGCAGAGACCAGAGCGTTGATCAAAATCAAAACCACAATCAAAATCAAAATCAAAATTAAAAAAAGAAAAAGAAAAAAGAGAGAGATAGAGAGAGAAATGTATGAAGTAGATACCTTTAGAGGCAGCTTTCATCTTCTCCAGGTTCTTCTCACGAGCCATTTTAGCCTTCTGACCATTGCCTCCGCCCATAGCTTTCTCTTGATTTCAGCGTAGAGTAGAGGAGGAGATTAATCTGAACCCTAATTTGTGTGTAATTGGGTTGAATTGAATTTGTACGTATATTATATATATATATATATATATATATATATATATGTATGTATTTAATGACTTCTATTATATGAAAAATAAAAAATGCCACGTGGTGACGCGTTATTGTGTAACTGTGGAAGACTCTAGAGTCCATCCAAACCATACATTTAAAAAAAAAAAAAAAAAGAAAAAAAAAAAGAGAAGAAGATTATGGAGCCAAACCAAACACTGTGAACCTTCTTCCTCCGCAGTGCTAGCCAGAAAAGTGATATTTTTCAGTTAAAAGTTTATTATTCTTTTCGTCTTAAAATATAATTTTTTAATAGTATAATTATTTTATTTTAAAAATATTAATTTTTTAAAATTATTTTTTGATTTTTAAAAAAAATATCAATTGTTATAATTAATATATTTAAAAGATGAGCAACATAAGAAATTCATGTCATTTTAGTTTGATTTTTAAAATGAACTAATATCTTAGAACAATAAAAAAAAAATATGAGATTGATATTTTGAGACGAAAATAATATATTTTATTTTTAAAATATTAATTTGTATTATATAATTAATATTTTTATTATATAAATGAATGAAAAATTATCAGATGTTGTACACATTAAAATATTTCAAATATTTTGAAATGTGTTTATATCATTTATCTCTTCCCCAACCTTCAACCTCCCTTCCACATCACTACCCTCTCATTAATCTCTCCCCAACCTCCAACCGCCCACCCCCTTCGCTTCACCTCTCTCTTTTTCAATCTTTTCCCACGGCCCAATAAGAGAGGGCCGTTGCCTCCATCTAATTTTCAAAATTTAACATTGTCAAGTTTCGCCCTTTGATTCGTGTGTTATAGTCAGTTGGCTCCCAATCCTGGACCAACCGGGGTTGATTTTGGAGTGAGTTGACTTTTTAACTATTTTAATATGAGATTAAAAATTTTTGTTTTGGTTAGATTTTTTAGTTTTTTAATTTTTGTGAGAAAAATAAAATAAAATAATTATAATTTAAATGTGATATTTTTTATTAGTTTGGGATAACCTACCAAAGCTAAGAAGTCAAAAAGTTACTTAAAAATAAAAAAGCTTATACTATTTGGGAGAAGCTTGTGGAGAAAATCTAGACGGCAAAATTATCATTTCACCCTTTGAATTCAATTACCCAAAAGTCAAAAAGTCATTAAGGGTAGAATAGTCATTTTGATTTTATTACACATCTTTTCGTAAAAAGTCAAAAAATTATCCCAAACATATATCTTTTTTTCTCTATTTTTTAAACTAAAAAATCAAAAAGTGTACTTATATAACACATCCCAAACAATCCTACCTATTTTGTCTTTTTGTTACTATTTTAACATTTTAGCCATCCCAACCAACGTGCCAAAGCAGCGCTTAGCTTAATAAACTTACCCTCTATAAAAGTATATAAAAAACTATTAAACTTCGACTTCGTGTGACAACGAGTTGTTTTAAAGTAACTGTGGATTAAATCATATTTATATAGATCAATTAAAGGCTATTTGTAATTCTAACATTCAAATTTAATATTGTCAAGCTTCGCCTTTGATTCGTGTGTTTAGTCAGTTGGCTCCCCAATCCTGAACCAACCGGGGTTGATTTTGAAGGCGAGTTGACTTTTTAACTATTTTAATATGAGATTAAAAAATTTTGATTTGGTTAGATTTTTTAGTTTTTTTAATTTTTGTGAGAAAAATAAAATAAAATAATTATGATTTAAATGTGATATTTTTGGTTGATTTGGAATAATCTACTAAAGTTAAAAAGTTAAAAAGTTACTTAAAAAATAAAAAAGTTCATACTATTTGGGAGAAGCTTGTGGAGGAAATCTAAATGGCAAAATTATCATTTCACCCTTTGAATTCAATTACCCAAAAGTCAAAAAGTTAGAAGTTAAAAAGTCATCAAGGGTAGAATAGTCATTTTGATTTTATTATATATCTTTTCGTAAAAAGTCAAAAAATTATTCTAAATATATATCCTTTTTTTTCTATTTTTTTAACTAAAAATTAAAAAGTATACTCATATAACACATCCCAAACAATCCTACCTATTTTGTCTTTTTGTTATTATTTTAACATTTTAGCCCCTCCCAACCAACATGTCAAAGCAGTGCTTAGCTTAATAAACTTACCCTCTGTAAAAGTATATAAAAAAAACTATTGAACAAGTTGTTTTAATAATTTTTTGGTTTTTTAGTTAAAATATGAGACAAAAAAATTAGTATGTTTGGAATGACTTTTTAATTTTTTTACAGAAATTGTGTAAAAAATAGAGAAAAAATAAAATTTTTAATTTTTTGATATATATTGTTGATTTTTTAATTTTTGTAATGATTTTTTTACTTTTAAGTTAAAATAGTAAGTTATCGAACGAGGCCTTAAATAAAACTCATTACTTGAAGGAGCCCACACACATCCAATGAGTTAGGCCCTCACTACCCATGTTTCTTGGGTATGGGCTTTATAAGTTTGCCATGGAAGGGCGTTGTTATGAACCTCAACCTATGGCTGTCTCTCTGCTCATGCCAAATGGTACAAAACTTCCCTACAAAATTTTACTGAATTACTGGAATTTTCTTTCTGTGTTTCCAAAGATTCATTGTCTTGATGGTGATATTGTTGTAAAA
This sequence comes from Camellia japonica, assembly GCA_030407325.1. Taxonomy (NCBI): domain Eukaryota; kingdom Viridiplantae; phylum Streptophyta; class Magnoliopsida; order Ericales; family Theaceae; genus Camellia; species Camellia japonica. The sequence goes on from JAPPVO010000016.1 coordinate 171,501,145, forward strand.
TAAAGGATGTTTGCTCTTACACGATAGTTGTGGTTTATTTTTTGTAGTATTGTAAAACTCTGCCTTTCAACTACTCAATGTTAAGATTTTAAATTAAGATTTCGTTCATATTTTTTTACGTTTGGTATGACATCAAATAAAAGTGAGAGAAAAATGTTTCCTGTGATCATTGAAATTAAGTTTATTTGAGCAAAAATGTTCTTTATTTTTTTAAATGTGAAAAACGCTTTTGTAGCAAACTTTTCATTTTGGTTTGTAATCACAGAGGGATGTATTGAACATTGTTTTGAAAACCGGACCGGTGAGCGAACCGGAAAAAAGGACCGGGTGGATGGGTCACTGGTTCAACCGTCGGGTCGAAGCGGTCGAACCGTGACGTCATAATTAATATTATATAATTAAAAATATAATTATAAATTATAAATAAATAAAATATATATAATTACTGAAATAATAAAAAAAAAGTGTTGCGTAATATTTACTAATAATATTTAATAAAGTCATAATTGATAAAAAAAAAAGTCACTAGTTTTAAAGAAATTAAAAAAATTTAACATTCCCTCCAAACAAATTGATTGAATGCTAGATTTAATTTTGGAGGGAAATAAAATTTTCAACTCTTCCTCCAATCAAATATGATTCAAACAATTTGATTGAATGCTAGATTTAATTTTGGAGGGAAATAAATTTTCAACTCTCCCTCCAATCAAATATGATTCAAACAATTTGATTGAATCCCACATTCAATTTTTAGGTTCTCTTTGAACAATTGTTTTCCTATAAATAGGAATAGACTTTCATTATTTCTTCAAGGTTCCAATGAGACTCCTCCTCATGAGAGAAGACTCTTGAAGTAAGAATTTTTAGTCAAAATTTTGATATAATATATATATATATATATATAAATATATAAGAAAGAAAGAAAAAAAAGAAAAGAAAACCAACCGGGTTGGTCCACCGAACCGGCACCGGTTTTTCCGGTTGGACCACAGTTATTCCGATTTTCATTAATAACACCGGTTTTTGGCCAATCCCGGATCTTGAGAGTTTTCCGGACCGGAGAGGGGATCGGTTCCACCGATTCGACCGACCGGGCCGGTCCGAGTTTGAAAACCATGGTATTGAACATGTTAAGTTGCTTTTTTCTAAGTATGTGAGTTTAACTAGCCTTGTTTCAAGTTACCCAAACAAAACTAAAAACTTGCATCCAAAAGAGACCAATCACAAAGAGGGACAAAATCAAAGCTCACCCGGATCATATAAACAGCATTCCTCAAATTCAGGACCATGTGGGTCATACTACTTTGTTTACTATTAAAAAATTAGAATTAAAAATATATATATATTATGCTTAATATTAGTATTTTTTTTTTCAAGTGTGGTTCCAAAACTTCTATTTCACATTGACCTGCCAAACTCCGACTTTAATGATTTATGTAAAGGACAAATATTAAGTGGCTAAAAATGTGTCATGATAAAAAATGATAAAAGTGTGACTCAATTTTACATGTTAAGCTTTGTTAGTTTAGTGAGTATATGAGGTGTTACAATGGAGATACTAAGATGTATGTTAAAGTGTGTATTAAATAAAAATAAAATATTAAAATATACATAAATAAAGAGTAAAATAAAAAAAAATGTAAAAAATACATTGGGTACTGTACCATGATCAAATGGACTGTTAAATTTAAAATTTTTAGCCAGACATGAAGTTATGTTTTTTTTTTTAAATTATTAATTTAATCTCAAGACTTTAGTCCCCAAACAAAGATTTATCTATATGTAATTAAAAAATATTTAACACACTTAATTTATTACTCCTAAAATCATCCTTAATTATATGTCTAACAAGTGTCAAATTTTTATGTGTCAAACATTTCATCATCTGAGGTCTAATCTCAATGTCACATCATTAGAGGTGATAAATTAAGATGACATAATATTGTTGTACGTAATTGTGAGAATAATATTAGTATATATATTATGTGAATATTTTTTCTTATTTAGGATTAGTTTAGGTTTATTCTTGTTGTTTCCTATTTAGGATTGGTTTAGGTTTATTCTTGTTTCCTATTTAGTATTAGTGTTCTATATCTATTAGAATTCTATATCAGTATCTATTCGTTTAGGATTAGGATTTAGTATTCTATATAAGTGATGTATTCTTTGTTCAATAAATACAATTGAATATACAGAAATTCTTTAGAATTCTTACATGGTATCAGAGCTGTGTTCGAAACTCTAACCTCTTATTTCTGGTTGTTGTTTCCCTCTCTGGTTCACGATCGAAGCTCCTTGCTTTGTGGGTCGTATGGGTCTCTCTCGCCGAAGGACTCCCTCTAACGTGGTTCGCCTCTTCTTTCTGGTCAACCCATCTGTTCGACGTGGTAGTTGTGCTTCGATTCCTCATCTGTTCGTGACTTCTTTCTCTAACTCACGACTGCCTTTGATCGTGGTTTTTTTTCCTGCTTCGCTAATTCGTCCTTTCTGGTTCGCGACTCGCGTCACTCTTTGCTTGTCGCATCTGCTAGTTGCCTCGGTGCTTCTTGTTCTCTGCTTGTGACTAACGAGTGATTGATCTCTTGTTAGAGTTACGACATCAGTTCTTCGACTTTGTCTTCATCAGTTGCTGGAATTGTGACATCAGTTGCACCTGTCAGAGTCATGACCTACATCGTGACATCTCTCTCTCTCTCTCTTGTTCTAAGTCTGATGGACCTAGGTGCTTTTCTTTGACTAACCATTGTTCTCTTTTATTCTTGTTTGGACTGAACAAGTTTCTTGATATTACATAGTTGCCCCATCAGCTTTCAGTTTATTATGGTTCTCTATCGTTTTTTTGGTTCATCATGATGATGACGGGTTCTGCTTCCGTAAAGCCAAAGAATGGGCTCCTTGCTTCAGATGAGTGTGCCTTCTGCCATCAGAGGGGCCATTGGAAGTATCACTGTTCCAAGAAGAGATTAGGATGTCTGTCTGCCTCATATTCTCAGCAGTCTCGGACCCAATTTTGCCCTTCTTCTCAGAGTATTTTTCAGGTTTTTGTCGATACTACTACATCTGCTCAAACTCCTGATCCTGACTTGACTTCCTTAAGTGCTCAGATTAGTCAACTTTAGCATACACTGTCTACCTCCCAACCATCTTCGTCTGTCTCCATTATTTCCTCTTTTCATTCAGGTTTGCTTAGGTCTTCTTCAGGTATCTCTTTGTCTGTCTGGCTTTTTGACTCTGGTGCCTCTCATCATATGACTCATCATCTCTCCTTACTTCAAAATTGTACTCTCCATCCATTTCCTATTACTGTCAATGCTGCTAATGGGGTCTGTATGTCAGTTATATCTATTGGGTCTGTCCTACCGTCTGCTATGTTTGCAGTCTCTATTCCGTCTGTCTTATATGTTCCTCAGTTATCTGTTAGTTTATTATCTATTAGTCAACTTGATGTCTCTGTTTTGATGTTATCTTTTCTTTTCTTCTTCTATCTGTTCTGTGCAGGATCGGATGTCCAAGCAGCAGATTGGGATTGATCGTAGAGTTAAAGACCTCTATGTAGTGGACAGCTTGCATCTGCCTATGACTACCTCTCTGATTGCCTTTTCTTCTTTTCAGTTAGATTATCTGTCAAGTCCTTTCTATTTGTGACATTCCAGATTAGGACATTTGTCTGCTGACCGCTTACGGTCTTTAACTCAGTCAGGTATATTAGGTAAAGTTTTCCTAATCAACTTACCGAGTGTTGGGGGTGTAAACTTGCCAAAATAACAGCCTTACATTTCCGTAAAAGTACTTCTATATCTGCTACACCGTTTTCTTTAGTTCATACTGATGTTTGGGATCTTTCTCTTGTTCTCACCAAAGGGGGTTCTGTATACTATGTGTCATTTGTTGATGACTGCACCCATTACACTTAGGTTTATCTTATGACTCATAAGTCTGATTTCTATCAAATATATCGTACCTTTTCAGTTTATGATACTACTCAGTTTGGGTATACAATTGAAGTGTTACGATCTGACTTAAGTGGGGAATATTTTAAAAATGAGTTCTGTTAGTATTTGGCCAATTTGGGTACCATTTACCAAACTTCCTGTACAGATACACCTGTCCAAAATGGTCGAGCCGAGCGTAAACACCGTCATCTCTTGAGACAGTTAGGTCTCTTATTCTCTTTGCCTCAGTTGTGGCTCTATTCTGGGAAAAGACAGTTCTTACTGCTACTTTTCTTCTCAACTACATGTTTACTCCCTTCTTTCTAGTCGGTCTCTTCATAAGGTTTTGTTCTCCTAAATTCCTAACTATTCCCTTCTTCGTGTGTTTGGGTCTGCCTATTTTGTCCTTCTTCCCCGCAAAGATAGGACCAAACTTAGTGCCCGGTCTGTCTCTGTGTCTTTTGGGTTATAGTCCTACTTAGAAAGGCTATCGGTGTTACGACCTTGTTTCCCGTCGTCTTTATGTCTCCTGTCATGTTTCTTTTTCGAATGTCTACCTTACTTTCAACTTCCTCCTCTCACTGCCCTAGTTTCCAAAGAGAAATTGGTTCATATTGATCCGTTTCCTTCTAAGATCCCATCTGATGAGTACATCTCCACAGTTCCTCCTCAGCTTGTTCCATCTTCTCCTCTTGTTTCACCTCTGGCTGCTACTCTTCATCCGTCGGTTTATTTTCCTCCTCCATTATTAGTTTATTCTCGTCGCAAGGCTCCTCATCCACCGGTTGTCTCTGCCCTTGCTGCTGATCCTCTTGCTTCTGACGACTCTGATCCTGTTACACACCGATATCCTACTCGAACACGTCATCCTCCAAATAGGTTTGGTTGGTCTAATACATGTTTTTCTGCTTCCTATTGTACTTTTTTGTCTGCTATTCACTCTTTTTCCAAACCTCATTCTTACAAAGAGGCCTGTCGGGATCCTCATTGGGTTCAAACCATGGAGGATGAGTTGTCTACTTTATAGAAACTAGTACTTGGGAGTTGGCTCATTTGCCTGCTGGTAAGAATCTGTTTGGTTGCAAATAGGTTTACAAAGTCAAGACTCATTCTGATGGTTCTCTGACTCGTGACTGCCTCTGATCGTGGTTTTTTTTTTCTAGTTCGCTGATTCATCCTTTTAGTTCGCGACTCGCGTCACTCTTTGCTCGTCGCACCTGCTAGTTGCCTCGGTGCTTCTTGTTCTGCTTGTGACTAACAAGTGATTGATCTCTTGTTAGAGTTACGACATCAGTTCTTCGACTTCGTCTTCATCAGTTGTTAGAATTGTGACATCAGTCGCATTTGTCAGAGTCACGACCTACATTGTGACATCTCTTCTCTCTCTTGTTCTAAGTTTGGTGAACCTAGGTGCTTTTCTTTGACTAACCACTGTTCTCTTTTATTCTTGTTTGGACCGAACAAGTTTCTTGATATTACATGGTTGCCCCATCAGCTTTCAGTTTATTATGGTTCTCTATCGTTTTTTTGGTTCATTATGATGATGACGGTTCTGCTTCCGTAAAGCCCAAGAATGGGCTCCTTACTTGTGCCTTCTGCCATCAGAGGGGCCATTGGAAGTATCACTGTTCCAAGAAGAGATTAGGATGTCTGTCTGCCTCATATTCTCAGTAGTCTCGGACCCAATTTTGCCCTTCTTCTCAGAGTATTTTTCAGGCTTTCGCCGGTTCTACTGCATCTACTCAAACTCCTAATCCTGACTTGACTTCCTTAAGTGCTCAGATTAGTTAACTTTAGCATACACTGTCTACCTCCCAACCATCTTCATCTGTCTCCATTTTTCCTCTCTTCATTCAGGTTTGCTTAGGTCTTCTTCAGTATCTCTTCGTCTGTCTGGCTTTTTGACTCTGGTGCCTCTCATCATATGACTCATCATCTCTTCTTACTTCAGAATTGTACTCCCCATCCATTTCTTATTACTGTCAATGCTGCTAATGGGTCTGGTATGTCAGTTATATCTGTTGGGTATGTCCTAGTCTGCTATGTTTGCAGTCTCTATTCCATCTGTCTTATATGTTCCTCAGTTATCTGTTAGTTTATATTACTTAGTCAACTTGATGTCTCTGGTTTTGATGTTATCTTTTCTTTTCTTTTCTATCTGTTCTGTGCAGGATCGGATGTCCAAGCAGCAGATTGGGACTGATCGTAGAGTTGGAGACCTCTATGTGGTGGAAAACTTGCATCTGCTTATGACTACCTCTCTGACTGTCTTTTCTTCTTTTCAGTTAGATTATCTGTCAAGTCCTTTCTATTTGTACATTCCAGATTAGGGCATTTGTTTGCTGACCGCTTACGGTCTTTAGCTCATCAGGTATATTGGTAAGTTTCTCCTAGTCAACTTACGAGTGTTTGGGGGTGTAAACTTGCCAAAATAACAGCCTTACCTTTCCGTAAAAGTACTTCTATATCTGCTACAACCGTTTTCTTTAGTTCATACTGATGTCTAGGACCTTTCTCTTGTTCTCACCAAAGGGGGTTTGCATACTATGTGTCATTTGTTGATGATTGCACCCATTACACGTAGATTTATCTTATGACTTATAAGTCTGATTTTATCAGATATATCGTACCTTTCAGTTTAGATTACTACTAGTTTGGGTATACAATTGAAGTGTTACGGTTTGACTTAGGTGGAGAATATTTTAAAATGAGTTTTGTCAGTATTTGGCCAATTTAGGTACCATTCACCAAACTTCCTGTACAGATACACCTGCCCAAAATGGGTCGAGCCAAGCGTAAACACCATCATCTCCTTGAGACAGTTAGGTTCTTTTCTTCTCTTTGCCTCAGTTGCGGCTCCATTCTGAGGAAAGACAGTTCTTACTGCTGCTTTTCTTCTCAACTGCATGCTTACTCCCCTTCTTTCTAGTCGGTCTCTTCAGAGGTTTTGTTCTCCCAAATTCCTAACTATTCCCTTGTTTATGTGTTTGGGTCTGCCTGTTTTGTCCTTCTTCCCGCAAAGATAGAACCAAACTTAGTGTCCGATCTGTCCGCTGTGTCTTTTTGGGTTATAGTCCTACTCATAAAGGCTATCGATGTTACGACCTTGTTCCCGTCGTCTTTGTGTCTCCTGTCATGTTTTTTTCTCGAACGTCTACCTTACTTTCAGTTCCTCTCTCACCGCCTTAGTTTCCAAAGAGGAATTGGTTCATATTGACTTTTCCTTCTGAGGTCCGTCTGATTAGTACATCTCCATAGTTCCTCCTTAGCTTTGTTCCATCTTCTCTCTGCTTCACCTCTGGCTACTACTCCTCATCCTTCGGTTTATTTTCCTCCTCCATTGTTATTTTATTCTCGTCGCAAGGCTCCTCCTCCACTGGTTGTCTCTGCCCTTGCTGCTGATCCTCTTGCTTCTGACGACTCTGATCTTGTTACATACCGATATCCTACTCAAACACGTCATCCTCCAAACAGGCTTGGTTGGTCTAATACATGTTTTTCTGCTTCTTATCGTACTTTTTTGTTTGTTATCACTCTTTTTCAAATTTCAGTCTTACAAAGAGCCTGTCGGGATCCTCATTGGGTTCAAACTATGGAGGATGAGTTGTATACTTTATAGAAATAGTACTTGGGAGTTGGTTCCTTTGCCTGCTGATAAGAATCTGTTTGGTTGCAAATAAGTTTACAAAGTTTAAGATCATTCTAATGGTTCTCTTGAGCGCTACAAGCTCGTCTGGTTGCCAAAAGTTTCTCACAGGAGTATGGTATTATTATGAGGAGACCTTGCTCTGTTGCCAAGATGACTACTGTCCGTACTTTGATCTCTGTCGCTACTGTTCGTTTTGGCCTCTTTATCAGATGGATGTTAAGAATGCTTTTCTTAATGGCTATCTCACTGAGGAGGTTTACATACGTCCTCCTCTGGCCTTCACCATTCCTTGGACAGATTTGTCGCCTTCGCGTGCTTTGTATGGCCTGAAGCAACCTTCTCGTACTTGTATGATCGCTTTCAGACTGCTATTACTGAGCTTGGGTTTCATCCTTGTGCCCAAGACTCTGCTTTATTTCTCTCCATACCTCTACTGGATTTGTTACGTTACTACTGTATGTGGATGATATGATATCACTGATTTTGACTTTTTGCTATTTTGAGGTCAAACAGCATCTTTTCCGCACCTTTGAAATGAAGGATCTGAGCCCATTGCGGTATTTGTTTGGTATTGAGGTAGCTTCTTCTCCAAGGGCTACTTTCTCTCTCAGGTAATATGCCAATGAGGTTATGTATCGTACCGATCTTACTGACACTAAGATTTCTAATACCTCTATTGAGCTTAATGTAAAGCTCAACACTACTGGTGGTGTACTTCTGGATGATCCTACTCTATATCGAGAGCTCGTGGGTTGCTTAGTCTATCTGACGGTTACTCGTCCTGATCTTGCCTATATTGTTCATGTGGTTAGCCAGTTTGTCTCTGCTCCTCGCTCCACACATTAGGCTGCTTGGTTTGGATTCTTCGCTATCTTCGAGGTACTATCTTTTAGGATTTACTATTGTTTTCTACTTCCTCTTTAGATTTAGTGGCCTATGCTAATTCTGATTGGGCTGGTGATGTTACTGATCACAAGTCCATGTCTGGTTTCTGTATGTTTCTTGGCGATTCCTTGATCTCTTGGAAAAAACAAGAAACAAACTGTTGTTGCTCGCTCTATTGCCGAAGCTGAGTATCGTACTATGGCTCATGCTACTGCTGAAGTTGTCTGGCTTCGTTGTCTTCTTTCTGACTTGGACGTTCCTCGGTCTTTCCCGACCTCCCTCTATTTTGACATTGTCAAGCTTCGCTCTTTGATTCTGTGTATAGTTATTTGGCTCCCAATCCTGAACCAACCGGGTTAGTTTAGAAGTGAGTTACTTTTTAACTATTTTAGTATGAGATTAAAAAATTTCGTTTGGTTAGATTTTTTAGTTTTTTAACTTTTGTAAGAAAAATAAAATAAAATAATTATGATTTAAATGTGACATTTTAGTTAGTTTGGGATAACCTACCAAAGCTGAAGTCAAAAATTACTTAAAAAACAAAAAAGTTCATACTATTTGAGAGAAGCTTGTGGAGGAAATCTAGATGGCAAAATTATCATTTCGTCCTTTGAATTCAATTACCCAAAAGTCAAAAAGTCATCAAGGGTAGAATAGTCATTTTGATTTTATTACACATCTTTTCGTAAAAAGTCAAAAAGTTATCCTAAACATATATCTTTTTTTCTTGATTTTTTTAGCTAAAAAATCAAAAAATGTATTATATAACACATCCCAAACAATCCTACCTATTTGTCTTTTCGTTACTATTTTAACATTTTAGCCCTCCCAACCAACATGCCAAACAGCGCTTAGCTTAATAAACTTACCCTCTATAAAAGTATATAAAAAAACTATTAAACTTCGACTTCGTGTGACAACGAGTTGTTTTAATAATTTTTTGGTTTTTTAGTTAAAATATAAGACAAAAAAATTAGTATGTTTAGAATGATTTTTTTAATTTTTTACAGAAAGTTGTGAAAAAATAGAGAAAAAATAGAATTTTTAATTTTTTGATATGTATTATTGATTTTTTTATTTTTTTATTTTTTTAATAATTTTTTTACTTTTAAGTTAAAATAGTAAGTTATCGAAGAGGCCTTAAATAAAACTCATTACTTGAAGGAGCCCACACATCCAATGAGTTAGGCCTCGATACCCATGTTTCTTGGGTATGGGCTTTATAAGTTTGCCATGGAAGGGCCTTGCTTGAACCTCAACCTATGGCTGTCTCTGCTCATGCCAAATGGTACAAAACTTCCCTACAAAATTTTACTGAATTACTGGAATTTTTTCTGTGTTTCCAAAGATTCATTGTCTTGATGGTGATATTGTTGTAAAATAAAGGATGTTTGCTCTTACACGATAGTTGTGGTTTATTTTTTATAGTATTGTAAAACTCTGCCTTTCAACTACTCAATGTTAGGATTTTAAATTAAGATTTCGTTCATATTTTTTTTATGTTTGGTATGATATCAAATAAAAGTGAGAGAAAAATGTTTCCTGTGATCATTGAAATTAAGTTTATTTGAGCAAAAAATGTTCTTTATTTTTTTAAATGTGAAAAGCTTTTGTAGCAAACTTTTCATTTTGGTTTGTATCACAGAGGGAGAAAATTAAATGTATTGAACATGTTAAGTTGCTTTTTCTAAGTGCCATTTGGAAGAGATGAAAAACACACGTTTTTGTCCACGGAAGAAAAACGCTAAGCTGCCGAAAATGCCAGGACTTCCATTTGGGAAGTCACAAAAAAGCTACCTTGTGAAATTACCTAAATACCCTCCATGTTATAATAACCCTAAAATTCCAAAGTTTGACAAGGGTATATTGATCATTTTATTTTGATTTGATGCCATAAATAAATATTAAACCAAAAAGTAAAAAGCTAGCTTTTTACCAACTTCCCAATCACCTCTAAAAAAGTCAAAAAACTTGATAAAAAGTCAAAAATCAATTTTTACTAACTTTTCAAACACCCCTAACATGTGAGTTTAACTAGCCTTGTTTCAAGTTACCCAAACAAAACTAAAACTTGCATCCAAAAGAGACCAAATCACAAGAGGGACAAAAATCAAAGCTCACCAGGTTCATATAAACAGCATTCCTCAAATTCAGGACCATATGGTCATACTACTTTGTTTACTATTAAAAATTAGAATTAAAAATATATATATTATGCTTAATATTAGTATGTTTTTTTCTAGTGTGGTTCCAAAACTTCTATTTCACATTGACTACCAAACTCCGACTTTAATGATTTATCTAAAGGACAAATATTAAGTGGCTAAAAATGTGTCATGATAAAAATGATGAAAGTGTGACTCAATTTTACATGTTAAGCTTGTTAGTTTAGTGAGTGTATGAGGTGTTACAATGGAGATACTAAGATGTATGTTAAAGTGTATATTAAATAAAAATAAAATATTAAAAATACATAAATAAAGAGTAAAATAAAAAAATGTAAAAAATACATTGGGTACTGTACCATGATCAAATGGACTGTTAAATTTAAAATTTTTAGCCAGACATGAAGTTATGTATTTTTTTTAAAATTATTAATTTAATCTCAAGACTTTAGTCCCAAACAAAGATTTGTCTATATGTAATTAAAAAATATTTAACACACTTAATTATTACTCCTAAAATCATCCTTAATTATATGTTTAACAAGTGTCAAATTTTTATGTGTCAAACATTTCATCATATGAGGTCTAATCTCAATGTCACATCATTAGAGAGTGATAAATTAAGAGGACATAATATTGTTGTATGTAATTGTGAGATAATATTAGTGTATATATTATGTGAATATTTTTCTTATTTAGGATTAGTTTAGGTTTATTCTTGTTGTTCCTATTTAGGATTGGTTTAAGTTTATTTTATTTCTTATTTAGTATTAGTGTTCTATATCTATTAGAATTCTATATCAGTGATGTATTCGTTTAGGATTAAGATTTAGTATTCTATATAAGTGATGTATTCTTTGTTCAATAAATACAATTGAATATACATAAATTCTTTAGAATTCTTACATGGTATTAGAGTTGTGTTCGAAACTCTAACCTCTTTTTCTGTTTGTTGTTTCCCTCTCTGGTTCACGATCGAAGCTCCTTGCTTTGTGGGTCGTATGGATCTCTCTCGCCGAAGGACTCCCTTCTAACGTGGTTCGCCTCTTTTTTTGGTCAACCCATCTGTTCGACGTGGTAGTTGTGCTTTGATTCCTCATCTGTTCGTGACTTCTTCTCTCTAACTCGCGACTGCCTTTGATCGTGGTTTTTTTTCCTAGTTCGTTGATTCGTCCTTTCTGGTTCGCGACTCGCGTCACTCTTTGCTCATCGCATCTGCTAGTTGCCTCGGTGCTTCTTGTTCTCTGCTTGTGACTAACGAGTGATTGATCTCTTGTTAGAGTTACGACATCAGTTCTTCGACTTCGTCTTCATCAGTTGCTGGAATTGTGACATCAGTCGCACCTATCAAAGTCATGACCTACATTGTGACATCTCTCTCTCTCTTTTGTTCTAAGTCGGTGACCTAGGTACTTTTCTTTGACTAACCATTGTTCTCTTTTTTCTTGTTTGGACTGAACAAGTTTCTTGATATTACATAGTTGCCCCATAAGCTTTCAGTTTATTATGGTTCTCTATCGTTTTTTTGGTTCATTATGATGATGACGGGTTCTGCTTCCGTAAAGCCCAAGAATGGGCTCCTTGCTTCAGATGAGTGTGCTTTCTGCCATCAGAGGGGCCATTGGAAGTATCACTGTTCCAAGAAGAGATTAGGATGTCTATCTGCCTCATATTCTCAGCAGTCTCGGACCCAATTTTGCCCTTCTTCTCAGAGTATTTTTCAGGCTTACGCCGGTTCTACTACATCTGCTCAAACTCCTGATCCTGACTTGACTTCCTTAAGTGCTCAGATTAGTCAACTTTAGCATACACTGTCTACCTCCCAACCATCTTCGTCTGTCTCCATTATTTCCTCTCTTTATTCAGGTTTGCTTAGGTCTTTTTTAGGTATCTCTTCGTCTGTCTGGCTTTTTGACTCTGGTGCCTCTCATCATATGACTCATCATCTCTCCTTACTTCAGAATTGTACTTCCCATCCATTTCCTATTACTGTCAATGCTGCTAATGAGTCTAGTATGTCAGTTATATCTGTTGGGTCTGTCCTACCGTCTGCTATGTTTGCAGTCTCTATTCCATCTGTCTTATATATTCCTCAGTTATCTGTTAGTTTATTATCTATTAGTCAACTTGATGTCTCTAGTTTTGATGTTATCTTTTCTTCTTCTATCTGTTCTGTGCAGGATCGGATGTCCAAGCAGCAGATTGGGACTGATCGTAGAGTTAGAGACCTCTATGTGGTGGAAAGCTTGCATCTGCCTATGACTACCTCTCTGACTACCTTTTCTTCTTTTCAGTTAGATTATCTGTCAAGTCCTTTCTATTTGTGACATTCCAGATTAGGACATTTGTCTGCTGACCGCTTACGGTCTTTAACTCAGTCAGGTATATTAGGTAAAGTTTCTCCTAGTCAACTTACCGAGTGTCGGGGGTGTAAACTTGCCAAAATAACAGCCTTACATTTCCGTAAAAATACTTCTATATCTGCTACACCGTTTTCTTTAGTTCATACTGATGTCTGGGATCTTTCTCATGTTCTCACCAAAGGGGGTTATGTATACTATGTGTCATTTGTTGATGACTGCACCCATTACACTTAGGTTTATCTTATGACTCATAAGTCTGATTTCTATCAGATATATCGTACCTTTCAGTTTATGATTACTACTCAGTTTGGGTATACAATTGAAGTGTTACGATCTGACTTAGGTGGGGAATATTTTAAAAATGAGTTCTGTCAGTATTTGGCCAATTTGGGTACTATTCACCAAACTTCCTGTACAGATACACCTGCCCAAAATGGTCGAGCCGAGCATAAACACCGTCATCTCCTTGAGACAGTTAGGTCTCTTCTTCTCTCTGCCTCAGTTGTGGCTCCATTCTGGGAAAAGACAGTTCTTACTGCTACTTTTCTTCTCAACTGCATGCTTACTCCCCTTCTTTCTAGTCGGTCTCTTCATGAGGTTTTGTTCTCCTAAATTCCTAACTATTCCCTTCTTCGTGTGTTTGGGTCTGCCTGTTTTGTCCTTCTTCCCCGCAAAGATAGGACCAAACTTAGTGCTCAGTCTGTCCTCTGTGTCTTTTTGGGTTATAGTCCTACTTAGAAAGGCTATCGATGTTACGACCCTGTTTCCCGTCGTCTTTATGTCTCCTGTCATGTTTCTTTTCTCGAACGTCTACCTTACTTTCAACTTCCTCCTCTCATTGCCCTAGTTTCCAAAGAGGAATTGGTTCATATTGATCTGTTTCCTTCTGAGGTCCCATCTGATGAGTACATCTCCACAGTTCCTCCTCAGCTTGTTTCATCTTCTTCTCTTGTTTCACCTATGGCTTACTCCTCCTCATTCGGTTTATTTTCCTCCTCCATTATTAGTTTATTCTCGTCGCAAGGCTCTTCCTCCACCGGTTGTCTCTGCCTTTGCTGCTGATCCTCTTGCTTCTGACGACTCTAATCCTGTTACACACCGATATCCTACTCGAACACGTCATCCTCCAAACAGGTTTGGTTAGTCTAATACATGTTTTTCTGCTTCCTATCGTACTTTTTTGTCTACTATTCACTCTTTTTCAAAACCTCATTCTTACAAAGAGGCCTGTCGGGATCCTCATTGGGTTCAAACTATGGATGATGAGTTGTCTACTTTATAGAAAACTAGTGCTTGGAAGTTGGCTCATTTGCCTGCTGGTAAGAATCTGTTTGGTTGCAAATAGGTTTACAAAGTCAAGACTCATTCTGATGGTTCTCTTGAGCGCTACAAAGCTCGTCTGGTTGCCAAAAGTTTCTCACAGGAGTATGGTATTGATTATGAGGAGACCTTTGCTCCTATTACCAAGATGACTACTGTCCGTACTTTGATCTCTGTCGCTACTGTTCGTTCTTGGCCTCTTTATCAGATGGATGTTAAGAATGCTTTTCTTAATGGCCATCTCACTGAGGAGGTTTACATGCGTCCTCCTCCTGGCCTTCACCATTCATCTGGACAGATTTGTCGCCTTTGGCGTGCTTTGTATGGCCTGAAGCAGTCTTCTCGTGCTTGGTATAATCGCTTTTAGAATGCTATTACTGAGCTTGGGTTTATTCTTGTGCCCAAGACTCTGCTTTATTTCTTCTCCATACCTCTATTGGATTTGTTGCGTTATTACCGTATGTGGATGATATGATCATCACTGGTTTTGACTCTTCTGCTATATCTGAGGTCAAGCAGTATCTTTTCCGTACCTTTGAAATGAAAGATCTAAGCCCATTGTGGTATTTGTTTGGTATTGATGTAGCTTCTTCTCCCAATGGCTACTTTCTCTCTCAGGCTAAGTATGCCAATGAGGTTATTCATCATACCGGTCTTACTGACACTAAGATTTCTAATACCTCTATTGAGCTTAATGTAAAGCTCAACACTACTGATGGTGTACTTCTGGATGATCCTACTCTATATCGAGAGCTCGTGGGTTGCTTAGTCTATCTGACGGTTACTCGTCCTGATCTTACTTATATTGTTCATGTGGTTAGCCAGTTTGTCTCTGCTCCTCGCTCCACACATTAGGCTGCCTTGGTTTGGATTCTTCGCTATCTCCGAGGTACTATTTTTCAGGGTTTACTATTATTTTCTACTTCCTCTCTGGATTTAGTGGCCTATGCTAATTCTGATTGGGCTGGTAATGTTACTGATCGCAAGTCCATATTTGGTTTCTGTATGTTTCTTGGCGATTCCTTGATCTCTTGGAAAAGCAAGAAACAAACTGTTGTTGCTCGCTCTACTACCGAAGCTGAGTATCGTGCTATGGCTCATGCTACTGCTGAAGTTGTCTGGCTTCGTTGTCTTCTTTCTGACTTGGACGTCCCTTAGTCTTTCCCGACCTCCCTCTATTGTGACAACCGCAGTGCTAAACATTGTCTTTTATGAGTGGACCAAGCACATTGAGATTGATCGTCACTTTATTTGTCAGCATCTGCAGTCTAGCTCTATCTCGCTTCCTTTCGCCTCTTCGGCTCTACAACTTGCTAACTTATTTACCAAAACTCACACCACTGCTCAGTTTCAATTTCTTCTTGGCAAACTCTTAGTGTTTTCTGCCCAAATACCTTGAGTTTGAGCAGGGGTATGAGAATAATATTAGTATATATATTATGTGAATATTGTTTCCTATTTAGGATTGGTTTAGATTTATTCTTGTTGTTTCCTATTCGAGATTGGTTTAGGTTTATTTTTGTTGTTTTCTATTCGGGATTGGTTTAGGTTTATTCTTGTTTCCTATTTAGGATTAGTGTTCTATATTTATTAGAATTGTATATCAGTGATGTATCCATTTAGGATTAGGAGCATCTCCAAGGGATAGTTAAACAAGGCTTGTTAGGTATTTTAGTCAATGTAAGTCTAATTTTGAGCTCCAATAGGCTAGCTATTAGGCTAGCTACTTTA
Source organism: Camellia japonica (assembly GCA_030407325.1). Lineage (NCBI taxonomy): Eukaryota > Viridiplantae > Streptophyta > Magnoliopsida > Ericales > Theaceae > Camellia > Camellia japonica. The sequence goes on from JAPPVO010000016.1 coordinate 171,517,190, forward strand.
CCATCCTATTTTTTTGGTGGCTAGAATTGAAGAGCCGCAGAGGCTCTCCAAACAATTATATGTGTATATATTTAGATTTTTATATTATGTCTTGGATTTGGGATTTTATATATTATATATATTATATATATGTGTGTGTGTGTGTGTGTGCGTGCGTGTGTGTGCGCGTGTGTAGCAATTTTATATGTTCTTTCAATTCTGTTTGATAAATTACGGAATAATTATTTTGTATTTTGTATTTTTTTCTCTCTTCATTCTACAGGTTTTGTATATTTGTATAGGCAAATTTATTATTATTGCAAATTTATATTAGTAAAATATCAATAATTAGTATTTTTTATTTTAAAAATTAATTAAGTTAGTTTAAATGATTAGCTAAAATAAAAAGCGTGGTTGAAGAACACAATAGCTAAAGTAATTAGGTAAAATAAAGAGTGTACTTTTTTTGTACTTTAGCTAGTGAAAATTAGAGAGTGTGGTTGGAGTTGCTCTAAGTAAGGTATTCTTTGTTCAGTAAATACAATTAAATATACAAAAATTCTTCAAAATTCTTACAGTAATATGTATACAAGTGGTTGAGAATGGATTGACATGTCGTGTACCTTTTCTTTTCTTTTTTTTAATTTTCTTATAATATTACTATTGGTAAAGGTGGGGCTGCTGCTTCTAGTAACAATAATTGATCACAACAACACCTCACAGCTTTAGGCCACAAAGATTGTTGCAAGTCAATTCTAATCCCCAAAACCAAAAAAGAAAAAGCAAAAAAACAGAGAACAGAAAATAAAAGAAAATAAAAGAATTAATTATACAATTTTGAGGGAAATTAGCAAACTTCTTATGACTTTATTGGTCTAATAATTGGGCTATGCTTGGAAGGGGAAGTGACATCCCAATAGGTGAGCAGTGAATTTTGTTAAGAAACAATAATAGGGAGTGTCTTTATTACAAAACTAAAAACACCATATTCAAATGAACCAAACAAATCCAAACCTCTCTAATCTCATACCCTAACAACAACAGATCCTGATTCTCTCCATTACATGGATAGAATGAAATTTTCATTTTATGATCAATTAGTTAGTTATAAAATATCCATATCTTTATTTTAAATTAAAACAGAGGAGAAATTTTGGAACTCATATGCAATGAAGGAGATCAAGGTTTTGAAACACCTTTTCGGGCTAGCAAAGAAAACCAAACGTTTTTTTTGATAATCCTTCATTTTCATGTTGAAGTTCAAGTTAAAACCAACTAAACGTATTCGACTTGAATTGGATGGTGTGGTGGGCTCACTATAATAGCATGCTCAATTTAAATTCAACAAGTCAATCGATTTCTACTTACATATTCTTATATGCAATGTCAGGTGACAAAAGTGAAAAATTAACAAATAAACAATAAAAAACAACCACAATATCAACAAGTACTCCTATGGTTTATGTAAAACTAAGATCCAATCAATTAATTGGGTAGTGATGGGTTGGTTGAACTTGAATTTTAATAGAGTTGTCATAGGTGGCTGCCCACCAAATGTTTGATGCCTAAGCTCCACAGGCTTTCATAAGAGTGCTAAAAATTACTAAATCACAATCCATCTCTCCGCTTCCTCTGTTTTCCAGCTTGAACATATTATAATTGAAATTGATAGCATAACCACACATGAAAAAATATACATACATACATATATATATATATTTATATTTTACACGGCATGCATATGAAGTACCTCCACAATTCAAGTGGGGGTTGGACATATGCCTCTATTGAGCATTGACAAGAAAAGATGGTGTTGTCCAACTTGCAACTTTTACCAGAAACAGCTTCACTCACTTCCTAAAGTAAAAGATGATGCAAATCAAAGTGAAGCGATAATGTTTTCGTGTTGAGTATCTTAACAAGAAAATTTGTTCATTTTTTGCTACATTCACTATATATAATTCTGAATTATACCTAGCTTAAACTTTCAATACACAAACATATATAGCAAGTGTAAACCAGCAACACCATCCTGGCAGACAGATAACATATACGCACACATACCAATGCAGTGGCCTATCCCTCAAGTGGTTTGAGTTCCAAAGAAATGGATGTGATAGATCTTCTATTTGAGTCAAATATTCAATCATTCGTAGTATTATATGGTGTACGCATCAAAACATTATTTAAACACGAAAAACAGCAGAAATGCAGTACCAGAAAACAGTAGTGGAGGGGCCATTCCAGCTAAGTGCCACAAGAAAGATGATAAAGTAGCAGAAAAAATAAATCATCAACAGTTATAGTAATCCATTACAATTTACAATTATCATCTTTTCTAATCAAACTGTCTCTTTCTCACAAACATTGCATCACGTTTCTTTCGGTTATTATTATTATGTAAGACAATTCTTTAGATTCAGATTCAATCACAAATCGAAATACAATAATTGTTTTGTTAACTGTACGTTTTGCGCAATGGTCAGTGGCCCAAGAACTTCCATTATGGCCACTACAATAGTGTGACTGACAGGTTAATCAAAAGTAGAACCATCACCAGAAAGGGCCCAAAACCCCCCATTCCTTTTCTGCTTTTTATGATTATCACTTATCAGTGGCCATCGCACTTGCTTTAGTGGATGGATGATCAGTATCCACTAGGTGGGTTGTTGGATAAAGAGGATATTATTAGTTTGTTGATACAAGAACCAGTTAACACGGTTCTTGGTCACTCACTACTGCCAGATAAGATCGTAGTCACAATATCAATGATTGTCCTTTATTTTTCAACTCTAATTTTCTTTTTTCTTGCTCCAATCTTAACTTCTCTAATTACTAAACAGTAATCGAGAAATTGTTTTAACTCTTTCATTTTATTAAGTTAAGAGGAGAAAGGTTACCTAAAAAGAAAGTATCATTCCACAATTTAGTTGTATTTTTTTTTTTGTTTATCTATGATTAAGTAGTGGTGTGTCGATTGATTATCTCTTCCAAAAGTCCAACATCCAGAGGGGTCTGTCAGTATGGATTATGACCTCAGACGAATATTATAATGGTCCACAATCTATCCACTAATTAGTGGGTCATGAATAAATCATCCTTCAAGTTATGTGGCCATTTTCTAATGATACACGTAAATTCATCTCCTAGAAAAGCATTGATGTGTTTGAGCCCTCAAACCACCTTACACGACACTTCTTCCTCGTCTATAATGGTTTATTAAGGCCAGTAAGATCACTATGTTATGCAGGAACAAAATCGTCTAAATCAACAAGCTATCAATATCTATTTGATTCCTATTATTTCATGATGATGAATGTATCAATTTCTTAATTGGACTCTATTTGAAAGCTCTCCGAAAACTCAACAAGGTTCGTGTAGCATAAGATACCTCTAAAAAATTGGAGAAGAAAAATTAAGGAAAATTTGTTTAGCTTCTCTTCTATGGAACATGTGGAATTTATAAAACTGTAATTCTTCTTGTAGAGTCATCAGATCAAATTTATATCTGAGTTCATAGAATCCTCAAGTTGTACCAAAGTTCAGTGATGAAGTATGCAGTATATAATTTCCCTCGTAAATATGAGCGTTAAACATTAAAACAGTCGAGGTCCATGATATATCCATCCTATATTGTTTCCACGGTTTGAAACTCATTTATGATCTACACATGATAAATACATTCGTCCATGTATTGTTCATTAATTAGGTTTCAAGTAAATCATACTATGTCAAAAGCAAATGGAAAAAGAAGAATACTTGTTTTTGATAGCATTTGACAGATACAAATTTAGATTGTTTTGAAGAGTTCATAACTTGTATTTCATAACAAAGTACACAACATATTATTATCACACGGTGATAACAAAAAAATTCTTTTCCTGTCAACATAATTTGATTAGAATAAAATACTAGAATCATTCATATAGTTTATTTTATTGGTATTTCAGTGCGTCCAATCCACTTATTAACCTTGGCAGACAAGATTTAGGAAAGCTTTAAAAGGTGTACTGTATTGCCCATGCTAGTGACCACACTCAATACTTATATCAACACTCGTGTGAAAACAAACTAGCTGAGAGCTGAGAGCTGAGAGCTGAGAGCTAGGAGCCAAGAGAATCTCGCTCTCAGATAAAGTGTCCCCTGTGTGAAAATTAGAGGTTTTTCCTGAATTACACCCTTCGAACAAAAACAGTGCTAGACAAAAAAGAAACAACCTCATTTTTCTGGCCTCTCGAACTTGGGGTTTGCAGAGGCATTGTAAACATGAAATCTTTGAGGTTCAGGCTACTATTCATTCTGATACTTCTAATTACAATTACCAATCATGCGAGCGTGGTTGCAGAAGAGAAGAAGTACCAAGAAAAGAAGACTTACATCATTCACATGGAAGAATCCACCATGCCAGTGAGTTTCAGCGATCACATCCAATGGTATGATTCATCTTTAAAATCGGTATCAGATTCAGCCAACATGCTTTATGCCTATACTGAGGTATTCCATGGCTTCTCCACGAGGCTAACTGCTGAGGAAGCCAAATCACTTGAAGGCCAACCAGGGGTTCTTTCTGTCCTAGAAGAAATGAAATACGAGCTTCATACTACTCACACGCCAGCATTCCTTGGACTCGAAAAGGATGAAGCACTCTTCTTCCCCGATTCTAGTGCAGCAAGCGACGTAGTTGTTGGGGTTTTAGACACTGGTGTTTGGCCCGATTTAAAAAGCTTCGATGACACCGGACTAAGCGAGGTGCCTAAAAGCTGGAAAGGCGAGTGCCAGGTGGGAAAGAACTTCAGCTCATCAAGTTGTAACAGAAAACTAATTGGTGCAAGGTTCTTTTCAAATGGGTATGAAACAGTTTATGGGCCAATTGATGAGAGAATAGAATCCAAGTCACCAAGGGATGATGATGGACATGGAACGCACACATCAACTACGACAACTGGGTCAGCTGTAGCCGAAGCTAGCCTATTTGGCTATGCTCCAGGGACGGCACGGGGGATGGCCACACATGCCAGGGTGGCCATATACAAAGTATGCTGGAATGGTGGCTGTTTTGGCTCTGACCTACTAGCCGGAATGGACAAGGCTGTTCAAGATGGTGTTGATGTACTATCGTTGTCAATTGGCGGCCCAATTTCTGATTATGATAGGGATAGCATAGCCATCGGAGCATATGGGGCGATGTCAAAAGGAGTCTTCATATCATGCTCAGCCGGAAATGGCGGCCCTGGTTCCAGTACCCTGTCCAACGTTGCACCATGGATAACCACTGTAGGTGCTGGAACTCTAGACCGTGACTTCCCTGCATATGTCAGCCTTGGCAATGGAAAGAATTTCTCTGGTGTTTCACTTTATAGTGGAAAGCCGTTATCTGATTCCTTGATGCCACTTGTGTATGGTGGTAACGTTAGCAGCTCCTCCAATGGAAATCTATGCCTGTCTGGCAGTTTGATTCCCGGGAAAGTTGCTGGGAAAATTGTGGTCTGTGATCGAGGGATGAATTCTAGGGTGCAAAAGGGACTGGTGGTAAAAGCCGCTGGTGGTGTAGGGATGATCTTAACAAACACTGATTCCAGTGGGGAAGAACTGGTGGCTGACGCGCATCTTGTACCCACTGCAGCTGTTGGTCTTACAACTGCCAATGCAATAAAGAAATATATGTTTTCAGATTCTAATCCAACAGCCACAATTGCATTTCAAGGCACCAAGTTGGATGTCCAACCATCACCGGTCGTGGCAGCGTTCAGTTCTAGAGGTCCGAACCAGATAACACCAGACATACTCAAACCGGATTTGATAGCACCAGGTGTTAATATCCTAGCTGGTTGGACTGGTGCAGCTGGACCTACAGGATTGCAGGAAGACACTCGACGGGTGAACTTCAACATCATTTCCGGTACATCCATGTCATGCCCGCACATAAGCGGCCTAGCAGCCCTACTCAAGGGAGCCCACCCAGAATGGAGCCCGGCAGCTATCAAGTCTGCACTGATGACCACATCCTACACCACCTACAAGAACGGCAAAACCATACAAGATATTGCAACTGGGAAACCAGCGACACCATTTGATTATGGCGCTGGACATGTGAATCCAGTATCAGCCCTTGACCCAGGCCTTGTATACGATGCCACAGTTGATGATTACCTAGGTTTTCTCTGTGCCCTAAACTACACTTCAACTCAAATTAAGACAGTCACAAATCAAAGTTATACCTGCGAGTTGGGGAAGAAATACAGCGTGGGAGATCTTAACTACCCCTCTTTTGCTGTTCCTCTGCAGACATCCTCAGGTCAAGGTGGTGGAAGCAGTGCAGTGACTGTGGTTAAGTATACAAGAACCTTAACTAATGTCGGCACTCCGGCAACATACAAGGTTTCAGTGTCTTCAGAGACACAGGCAGTGAAGATAGTGGTTGACCCGGAATCGCTGACTTTCAGCAAACCTAATGAGAAGACGACATATACGGTTACCTTCACTGCTAGTTCAATGCCATCAGGAACTACAAGCTTTGCTCGTCTGGTATGGTCGGATGAACAGCATAATGTTGGAAGTCCAATAGCTTTTGGCTGGGCATAATCATAATAACATTTAAGTGGTATAGCTCAGAATCATGAGTGGTAAAGTACCTGAAGTTGTAAATAAATCCTCTGTTTAAGAATAAATGAATAACTAGTTTGTGTTTTACATTTTAACATTCTTGGTCGTCTTCTACCAACTGTTCAAGCAGATATGACTACACTGTCAACAACTCTAAGATGAACAATTAGTAAACAGAATAGAAATATAGAGGAAAGGGGTGGATATATTATTCAGTTAACCAGGTATGTATTGGAATGTAAAATAGACAACTTGGTTTTCCTGGTTCTAATGCTACATTCTATTGCCCAACCCTCTTATGTGGACCACATAATTAATTTAAAGAAATAATGTGGGGGAAAGTTCTATCATACCATTTTAAGTGATGGTGAATGTACACATGGAGGACTATCATCATAAATAGTGGACCACCAGAAGCTAGTATTTCACTGTACAAGTTGCTTCACAACTAGATTTGTGCAGAACCACCATTCAAAAATGGGTTTCACATGAAGAGGAAAGCCATATATTCAAATTGTCCTTAATAATCCAAAAAAGCAACAGAAGTCTGTAACAAGTTTGTGAGCTTCCCTTGATATGCCAGCAATGAATTTTAACGTTCTGTTTTTTTGGGTGATGTGCCCCGGCCGGTAATTAGTATGCCCTCCAAAACGAGACTTCAATTCAGATTAAACCTTAAAACAGTTTTGAAGATTGTGTTCTAGTTAATGGTTTAAAGTATCATATGCTCAATGATTCAGAACATTCGGTCTTTTTTAAAAAAAAAAAAAAAACAGAGAACATCAGAATGCTATTTGAATAGGCTGAAAGAAGACTTCTCTGTAGTTAGGTTAAATTCTGTATTGTTATAAAAGAAAGTCATCTGAAGCAATCAATGATAATTTCATTAAAGTGGCCATACAAGTTTATAACTTATTATTCTTCCATGGAATTGCATCCAAATAAACCAAAGCACACACTTTGTCAAATCTTATTCCACTGCTCAGAAGCTAGAAAACTTCAGAGCATGTATATAGAATGCGCAAGAATTGATACACAAACAAACAGTAAATGCTAAACTCATTCTTGGGTCTTGATCTAATAAAGTGAATATAATAAAACCAAGTTTCAGTTACCTCCAGAGCATACACTCACATGGTCATACACTACAAAACAGCCATAAGAGAGCACAAGATCTCTCAACGATCATTTCCCATAAATTTCCTAACCATCTAAACTTGAAATATGATCAGTAAAACGTACTGGCTTGTCCGCTGATTAAACATGTTGAAGATCAAGAAAAACTAGTGTGGACCCAAGCATCATTCAGAATCCTGTATAGACTGACAAACAGGGAGGTAATATGTGTCCAATTGCCAATATTTGTGTTTCACACCATTCCAAACTTCTTCTCCCAAACAATCCTTTACGGGCAAGGGTATTAACTGTGTGGAATAACCCAAACTCTCAAGTTCTAGAGAAACCAACTGACAGTAAACAACATGAAAAAAGGCATTACCTCCACAAAGGCCATTAAAAAATGAGTAGATCCCACCAGGTTTCAACAATGAAGGAAGATGTTGGTGGAACTCTCTCATATCTTCATAATACTCCCCATAAGTGTCGAAGAATACACCTGGAAAAAATAGAATCAACGATTACAAGGGGACAGTTATGCATACTATATGCCATTTAAGATACTCAAATTAATTAGCTATTATTTTCTATTAAAAAAATAAAAAGGAAAAAGAAAAGCTTAATCTCAAACTAGCAAATTATATATAGACATAAACAAGATGCTATCTAGCCAATCAAATAGTCATTAATAAGCTTTCCCAGGTCAGTCAAGTTGAGTTGAGTGATTGAACAACATGTCATTCTTTCAACAACAAACCCAAACACAGGCAACCACTATTACTGATCAAGCTTCTACAAGTATTTGCACTTAATCCATCAATGATAGAAATCAGCTACAACTGCACATTTCCTTGGTCATTTCACATCCTTCTTTATAGTGGTCTTAGATACATCAAAAATATTAAGTAAAAGTAGAAAATAATAACTAATTTAATGAGGTTTGCGTGTCTATGGGTTGGTATATTAAATGGGATGGAAAGGGTAGTGAGTAGTAACCACTAGTGAGAAAAGAAAGTAGATTCCAGAAGTTCATAATAAAGTACCACCAAAGTCCAATTCTGCTGCAAAGGAAATCAGTATACTCCTAGCCACTTCTTGTGCACTATATGCAAGAGTGGTAGAAGTTTCCTCCTTGATTCAATTTTCTTCAATACCAGATGTAGTCCCATCTATATTAAGTGATTGTGCAAAAAGAAATTTTCCTTTTTTTGGTTTAAAAGAAATAGTTCAAGCCTCAACTAAAATATCACTTTACGACCTTAGTGGATGAGAGAACCCACACAAGTGCTAACAACAATCTGAGCTAGGAGTACTTATTGAAAATAAAAATAAAAAGAAACTGAGCTAGGAGCCATTTTTCCGATAACATGTTTGGACAAAAATTAACTACTAGAAAGTAATTATCACTTTACTAAAAAGGCAACATGAAAAAATATCTTCTCAAGTCACCACAAGTGCAACAGATCTCAAAGATTATATTAATATAATTACCACTCCCTTGTAAACTGAGTTTAAAAAAGTGAGTATTCATAATCTATTCATTTGTTCATATGCATATAAGTTAACAGCAACTGAATCTTGTCTTACCATCATAAGATTCGAGTTGCGGAAGGACATCCTGCCAACGACCAAATATTATCTTCACATTCTGCTTCTCACCCCACCTAGAACGAAGCATGCGGCCATAAACCTCTGGGTGAGCCTCAACAATAGTGTGTTTAATAGGTGCATATTGTTGTATGGCATTATCCACGAGGCCCATTCCAAATCCAATGTTCAGTATGCGCTTGCCTCCTGAGCAAACAGCTTTTGCATGCGCCTCCATTAGTGGTTTCTCCCAAGCCATCATGATAGCCTTGCTATTGGAGTCCATCAGCTTATCCTCACTAAAAGTAATTCTATCTTCCAAGTAGTCACCATCAGTATCATCACTTGGGTTTGATCTTCTAGCAATTGTTCCAAGGATCAACTCAGCCTGTATCCCTGTCAGGTTACTTTACTTGAAAAATGAGAAAATGGAAGGTAAAGTATAGATGCTAAACTTGCAACATGGATAACACTTGTGAGAATGCAGGGCTATTGTCAAATCAATTTTAACGTATATAGAAATGTGTTATTCAGGAGAAGAGACATGAAGTCATTAGAAGTGAAAACAAGTACCCTTACAATGCATCTAAAATGACCAAAAAAAAGGGGAGGTGGTTTGTTGGGACTTGGAAGAGAGTAAGCCAAAAATTTCAACCTAATTGTTTAAATTTGTTCTCTAGTGCCTTGCATATGGAATCAAAGATGATTTTAATAAGAACTACTTCTATTTTAATTATTCTTATGAATAAGCTGAATGTTCCAGCCCTCAAATATAATTCAAATCACCAGAATACAAATAAAAATGGATCGTACCTAGCATTTTTATTAAATATTCAACTATTTCTCATTCTATTTTGGACCTTTTTTATATGGACAACAAAGTTCTATTCTTCTTTGCTATTTTTAACGGCGTTGTGCAAAAGTTTGTGCAGAAATGGGATCCTAGGCTTGAATTTCGAAATGCAAACAAGAATCGCATTGGAGTCCAATAAATGAGTGGAAATTTACTTCTGACTGACTTCCTGTGAATCGACATGTAAGTATAAACTTAAAGGACACACATCATAATAGATCAACAATGTATATATATCAAATACTGTTAGGCAGGCAGGCAACCAAGGCAAGACCTGTTTATAATCACGAGCCCGCATTCATTAGAAACCAACCAGGAAGCAAATGAGACCCAGCTGTGATTCTGGTTCAACCAAGGGCAATACTGATGACTAAGGGTCCGTTTGGGATGATAGTATTTATTTAACTAAAAATACACTTCCCAAACGAATCCTAAATATTGTGATGCGATGGCAACCAATAACAATGTCAATCTCATGGTTTCGTTGTGTGTCATTCTCTAGTTTACAAAAGTAAAAAATCTACTTACTAAAGATTTCTACAAACTACTTTCACTTTCCCATAATTCCTTGAATTCTCTGAATCCCAAGCTAAACCCAATCATGATTGCTGATAATTAGGGTTCGATCCAACACAATCAAAATGAATCTAAAAATGTCACAAGACATGAGAAGGAAGGGTAGAGAGAGAGAGAATTACGAACCGGCATTGAGAAGGACGTCGAAGGCTTCTTGGTGGCCGGAATCCATGGCAAAGTCGCCGGCGGAGAGGTTGGAAGGAGAGAGAGCGTTCCAAGGTGCGCCGGCTTCGAGGAGGCACTTCACCGCATCGGCGTGGCCGTGCTTGGCGGCGTGCATCAGAGGGCTTAAGCCGTGGCCATCGAAGTAAGAGACGTCAGCTCCGGACTCCATGAGAGCTCTCACCTTGTCTGTGTCGCCATTTCTCGCCGCCTCGCAGAGTTGCTCCTCGCCCTCCATGCCTGCGCTCGCTCCAGCTGGTATAATACCAATATGTCGAGGTTGAGGGTACCTAATTTTTTTCTTATAGGCGCCGGAATATATATAATCAACCAGAAAAAATAAAAAATAAAAAAAAATAAAAATCATATCTTGATAAAACATCACTAAATCAAAATGTAATTTTGTGAACGGTTTAATCTTTTTTTTTTTTTTTTAACGCAAAAATCTCACTAAAATAAAAATCACATAAAAAGATAGTCACTTATGTATTTGGTTTAATTTTTTTAGAATAAAAGTGAATTTTTCAAAATGTAAAATTATATATTTGGACAATTTATACTATAAAAGTTTTAGATTCTCTTATTCTAGAATAAATACCACGTTATGAACAAAAACCTAACATTCTAATGTAATACTCTAATAACGTAACACTTCAATGTAACACACTAAAAAAATTCCTTGGTGTATTTTTTTCAAACGTAACACTCCAATGTAACACAAAAAAAATAGTGTATTTTTCTCAAATGTAACACTCTAATCAGTGTAATCTCAAACGTAACACTTCAATGTAACGTACTCCAATATAACACACACAAAAACACTAAAAAGCTTATGAGTGTACTTTTTCCAAACATAACACTCACAGTTTGAAATTATACATTTGCCAAAAATTTATTAATGAATTTTTATACTCTTTTTTGAATGATTTGAAGAATCTCACTTTTTTTTTTTAGTGTTACATTGTAGTGTTACGTTTAAAAAAAATACACTAAGATTTTTTTTTGTTACATTGAAGCGTTACGTTTAAGAAAAGTACACCAAAAGGTTTTTTTTTTTTTTTGTGTTACATTAAAGTGTTACACTAATGTCACGACCCAAACCCGCCTCTATGGGTACCAAAGGCCTCTAAACATGATAACATAAGTTAGGGCTGCGGAAGTAAATATACAAAATTAACGTAGTCCATAGAGCAGTGTAGACATGCATGGAACAGAAATTTTCAAAACAAACTTATATATATATATATACAGATGTGACGTCAAAATACATTAGTCTTAGTAACCCAACTACACTGATAGGGTCAAAGGGTACTTAGCCCAAGTACAGTTATACAAAACAAGCTCAACTAAAGCCTTGACATGATCCTCTCGAAAGGAACCTCCTCAGGAGGCACGGTAGTTAACTGACAAAACAGAAACATAGGCCGTCAACTCTAGGCCTACTCACGTGCCTGCTCACCTACATACATAATATAAATAGTGAGCTGGAGCTTAGTGAATAATAACAGAGTAAAGAGGTTTAATGAATGTTATCCATAACAGTTACAGAAAAACAGAATTCAATAATTATCAGAAGTGAATTCGTAATTATATTCAGAAATCATAGTACATAACAGATACAGTTTCAGAGTTGTATTCATAATTAGAACTTATAGTTAATCATACGAGGCACATTCATTAGCACTAGCAGAAACAGTTGACCCATAAAAGGACGGCTATAAAGGTATACAGTTGACTCTCGTGCACGGAGACGGTATAGTTGACTCATGAGACGTTCAGTTGGCCCATGAAGGGACGTATACATAAGGATCCATAACAGTTGGCTCATGAGACATACAGTTGGCCCATAATTGGGACGTAAAAGATAACAGATAACAGATGTCATTTAAAGCTAAGAATGCCATGAATACATTTCAAAAATATTGGACAACCATTCATTCATGTAGAAAATAATATAAATAGAAACAGATCATCTTCTATCATTCAGAAAAAATACTTATAATTGAACATAGATTTACAAAGTTATTACTCACAGATAACAAAGTCTCCACGGTAAACAGACAAAATAAGCAAATCAGATGTCTTGCGGCGTGTGACCTACATAACATAACGGATACATACATTGCAACACATGCTTGGAGTGTACATAACTTATTTCATTGTTCTCAGTGTGTTTCTAGCTTTTATCCTTATTATGGTGTCTTAATCTTGGCCTAGGAATGCCTAGGATGAAATGAGGATGCAAAAATGTGCTTGAAAACATTTTTCAAAACTTACTGAAAATAAGATCCACGCTCGAGCGTGGCTTTCCTCGCTCGAGCAGACATGCAAAACGTGAGGGTTCGCTCAAGCGTAACTTTCTTCGCTTGAGCGGTCTGTAAATTCTGAAAAAGTATTGGTTGTTTTTTACGCTCAACGGATGCTCGATCCTCGCTCAAGTGTGAGACTCAGACCTTCGCTCGAGCGTAACTTTTGTCACTTGAGCGATCTACAAAAATACATGAACTTCTGGGAGCTTGCATTTCATGCTCGAGCGGACTTATGGTCACTCGAGCGTAATTGCACACACTCAGAGTGGTTGTTCGAGCGTGAACTCCTACGCTCGAGCATAGGTGTTGTCACGACCCAAACCCGCCCCTATGGGTTTAGCATCGCAATCGGCCAGTAATCCGTGATCACCAAAGGCCTGCTTAACAGTAATACAGAGTAAAGAGGCTGGCGAAAGCCAAAACAGTAAATAAAAGATGTCCAATGGGCTGTGATAGTCTGAATGCAAAAAGACTTTTCTGATCATATTCACATTCAAAACCAAAAACAGTATATACAGACATTCAGGTTATGGACCAAATCCTTACCATAACAGTACAGTGCAAGTCTTAAATAATACAACAAAACGGAGACAGAAGGGTGCGCTGAGGCACCCCAAAAAGCCTTAGCTTGAACAGACTCGGAACCTCGAAGTGAGGCACAAAGGTTGGCTTGACAAAAGGGAGTTAACCCGACGCTTCTAGCTCCGGTCTGGTGCCTGGACACCTACATATAAATATAAACAGTGAGCTAAAGCCCAGTGAATAACATATGCGTAAAGGGGTTAAGAATGAATGTCCTTTCAGTATTTAAACAGTCATATCAACCACTTAGAAACCATAGCAGTTATTTGTAGTACATCCAATAGCAAAACAGTACAGTAGGTCTTAACAGACCGAACAGTCAATTGATGACCATCATAACAGTAAACAGTAGTGGTTCCAACATTGGAACCGACAGAGATCTCTGTAACAATAGCATCAGTACAGTAACAGTAATTTGCTATGGATGCCACGAATACAGTTCACAAATAGGACAAATATTCATTCAGTAAGAAATATCTTTTCAGAAAGCAGTACAGTTGATCATTCAGAAAATATTCATGATTGAACATATCTTTACAATATTGTTATTCACAGAGTACTGGGCTATAAGCAGCTAATGAGCATCCTTGGATGCCAACCCTACACAGTTACAGAGTGAACACACACTAAGTTACACACTTGGAAATCAACAACTTAGTCCCTATCTTGACTCGGTGTGGTTCTACATCAATAACCTCAATAAGATGCCTTAAACATGGCCTAGGAATACCAATGATGGAAAGATAATGCAAAGATGCACTTTAAAACACTTTTCAAAATTTTCAGAAAACAGGGGTTTCGCTTGAACGTGGCTTTCTATGCTCGAGCGGACATGCAAACAAAGGAGATCCGCTCGAGCGTGACTTCCTTTGCTCCAGCGGACTGTAAATTTCATGAAAAGTACTGGATGCATGCAATTCACGCTCGACGGACGCTCGACCTCCGCTCGAGCGTGAGACTCAGGTCCTCGCTCGAGCGTGAACTCTCTCGCTCGAGCGGACTGTAAAACACATGAACTTCTGGGCATATGCATTTCACGCTCGAGCGTGACTTTCCACGTTCAAGCGGAGATGCACGACTCAGAGTGTACGCTCGAGCGTGAAGTCCTACGCTCGAGCGTGGGTCCAAAATCTGGAATTTCCAGATTCATCCCCAAGCACAAAACTCAACTTTAAAAGCCTCAAATTCGATCTTTTTGGGCCAATTTTTTGAAAAAACACTTTAAACCCATAATATAACATGTTTTGAAGATCAATTTGAAAAATTAACGCCCAAAGGTAAGTCAATTGAACACCAATTTCGAATAAACTTCAAGAACGAGATATACATTTAACGTGTATGTATTCAATTGAATTCAAAGCTTCTAACACATGATCAAATGAGTTAATCCTTCAAAAAACATGATGAATTCATGAACTACAACTAGAAAATGGACATGCATGTGAGGATTTTCTAAAAACAACCTCAAATTCCAAGAACATGTACATGCATGCATGAATTAGCTACTCAAATAAACTCTTTAAGTCAATATTTGACTCTAACCTCCAATAGTCCCATGAACCATGCAAGAACAACTCAAATGTACAAATGAGAGGATGAAATCTCTACCTTAGGTCTTGAATTCCAAGTAAAGAAGCTCAACTATGTAATTCCTTCAATTTCTTCTAGTTTTCCAAGCCAATTCTAGATGAATCAATCTTTTTCCTACTCTCCCTCTCTCTCACACGGTTTTGCTCTAGAAAAAGACTGAAGGGATTATGTGTCAAGTGTATAGATCAACCCCAAACAAAGCTTCTAAAAGTGGCCCACTAGATGGCAAAAAGGTAATAACTCAAGTTGATGTAATTTAACATTATGCAATCTAATTTAATCATCCCGAATCACATTTCAATTAAATCTACCATAAAATCACATAAATTCTAATTAACACATAACACTAATCAATTTCTGATTCAACCGCCGATAAGGCCTTCAATTTGCAGTTCGAAATTAAAACATGAACAGATCAATCAAATGACAAACAGATAGGAATGCAAGTAAAGCAATATAATCTTGCAATCAATTCAGAATTTCAGTCAAATCAGTTACTTATCATTCTCAGTCACAGTTTAGCATGAATTGGAGGTGAGGGTTGTCACAGGTGCAAATTATGGAATTCCCAGATTTGTTCTCCAAATTCAAAACTCAACCTTAAAGCATCAAACTCGATTTTTCTAGTCCCAAACTTGAGGAAACACTTAGAAACTCATAAAACATCATGAATTAATGATTATTTCATGAATTCATGGTCCCATAGCTTGCTAATTATGCAAAAATTCAACTTAAAATTTATGAATGCTCCACGAACATGACATGCATGAATTTCTTTGAGCTTAAGCTTCTCAAAACATGATCAAATGCTACAAAGTAACATGAAACTTGATGATTCCCCAAAATTAAGGTGAATTCAAGACATGAATGATGGAATTCTTGGAAATTAAACCCAAAATGTAAGAAAACATGCGTGCATGTATGGAATCACTTAGTTTGCTTCAATTCTAGCTCAATTCCTACATGAATTCACTAATTCACTTGTTTTCATACATTAATCAACTACATTACAATATCAAAGGCTAATTCTCTTACCTAGAGTCTGAATTGCACAAGTGAGGGAGTTTCAATTCTCAAATTCTTGGCAAATCTCTAATACTTCTTAGCAATTCTCTCATATCTCAACTTTTGATCTCAATTGCCTTCTCTCTCTCACTCTCTCATGTTTTGCTTGAATGAGGGAGCTCAAATATGTTGAATAAAGAAGAAAGAAAGAATAAAGGCATATAAGAAGCCTTATATAGGCTCACTTGCAGATAAATAATTAAGGCTAAATAAATGGACATTAAATTAATCTAATTTAATCGTTCCGAATTGAATTTCAATTGAACCTATTATAAAATTCTAAAAATTTCAATTAACACATAAATCAAGTCAATTTCTGAATCGGATGCCAATAAGGCCTTCAATTCGCAAATCGAAGTAAAAACATGAACAGATCTTTCTATGTTAAACAGATATATGCACACACATACGGCAACATATGATGCAACATTTTACTTCAATTATTTATTAGGCGTAATTAAGCATGAATTAACGTTAATCATAGGTCAGGATTGTTACAACTAAGAAATTTTTTTAGAGAGTCGTATTAAAGTGTCACGTTTGGAAAAAGTACACCAAGGAGTTTTTTGTGTGTTATGTTAGAATGTTACACTAAGAAGTTTTTTGTGTGTTACATTAGAGTGTTGCACTAAAGAATTTTTTTTTAAATATTATATTAGATTGTCACATTTGAGATAAATACACTAAGAAATTTTTTGTGTGTTACATTTGAGTGTTACATTAAAGAGTTTTTGTGTTGCATTAGAGTTTTACACTAAAGAGTTTTTTTGAAGTGTTATATTAGAGTGTTAAATTTGGTAAAAATACACTAAGAAATTTTTTGTGTGTTACATTAAAGTGTTATAATAAGAAATTTTTTTGTGTATTACATTAGAATGTTACACTAAAGAGTTTTTTTGAAGTATTATATTGAAGTGTTATGTTTGAGAAAAATACAGTAAAGAGTTTTTATATGTGTTACATTAGGGTATTACACTAAGGTCATGTTTTATTTACAAGACTAATAGTGAAGTATTAATAATCCTATTAAATTAGTGTAGTATTCACTATTCAATTGGATTAATATTCATTGGATTAATAATCCAACCCCTACCCCATTACTAATAATCCTACAAATTTGTTGGATTAATAATCCTAAACCAAAATGTTAAAACAAACATAGGATAATTGGGCCTACGGATTAATAATCCCAATCCCATGTCCTAATCCACCCAATCAAACATGCTCTAAGATTTATTTTTTTTCTTTTTGAGTGTTACATTAGAGTATTACGTTTGAGTGTTACATTGGAGTATTACAATTTGAAATTATGCATTTGACCAAAACTTACCAAGTAGTTTTTGTACTCATTTTGAAATATTTGAAAAATCTCACATCCTTTTGGAATGCTTGAAGAATCTCATATTTTAAGTCATTTTTGTATTCCTTTTGAAAAATTTTCAAATAAATTTTTTTTTTACATAAAAATTTATCCCAAATTTGATTCAACCTTACCTTTTTATCACAAAAAAAAAAAAAAAAAAGAAGAAAGAGAAAAGAGAATAAATATAATAGAAATAAGGGTATAACCGTAAATTTTTTAAAATAATATATTAAATCTACCTTTCCAAAATTAATATGACTAATTGGTCTATAAAAAAATCCTTAGGACTAAATGGATCAACATTCCTTAAGATGGGATTTATAGATAAATTTTCCTTCATATTATTGTAACAAAATAAATTTTAAAATTTGTTAAATTATTATTATTTTTAATTTAGATTATGTACTTATTTTTTGTTAAGTAAATTTGGCGGAAGGAATTATATTTTAATCATCAAACTAAATTGATAAATTTTCTATTAGTTTTAGTTCAAAAAATATAAGAATTTTTAGATTTAAAACCAATCAAAAAAATTATAATTTAAATTGATAAAATTTCGCTATAAAGGTCCAATTTTATTTCTTTTTTAATTTCTCTTTTTATAAATTTATAAGTAAATATATTAAATATTTACCATTGATAAAATATATATTAGGCCTTGTTTGGGGAGTAACTATTTTAGCTAAAAAGTCAAAAAATTACTATAAATTGTCACATTACTTTCTCTACTTTTCTACACATATTTTCGTAAAAAATAAAAAAAATAGCATGTTTCCAAACGAGGTCAAGTCACACAAAATCTTACTATGGATTATTTAATCTGCCCAATGGGATACATTATCTCATTTGTCATTAACCTAATGTTAGGAAGGGAGTTTAAATTTTAATCATTAAGGAAAACAACCTTTTCCTCTTATTGATATTTTACTATTGTTAGATTGTGTGAGATTTTAATTTTTTTTTTTTTTTATATATTTATCATGGTTTATATCAAAATTTTCAAAAATCCACTTGGACCACAATAATCCGAAATTCATATAAATGCATGAATCATAAGATCCAATCCTATTCTTATTTATTATTATTTTTTTAAATACATGACTATATATGTATATGCAATTGCTTAAAAATTATTTCGACTTTGATTGGTGCAATTTTTTTTTAATGAATATATATTTCAATTAAAAAATACATTAATTAAATAAATAAATTATTTGATACATACCCATTTTAACTAAATTTGTTGAAACACATTTACTAAATAAAGATTTTTTTAATTTTTTTTTTTTTTAAGTGAACAAGTGTAAACAAACAAATTTAGACTGTATTATTTTAAGGTATAAGAATAGGCCTCAACGCCATCTCTAAACATGCATCACAAAACTATATATAGGATTGTTTAGAAAATGACTTTTTTATGATTTTTTTTTATTATTTAAAATATGAGATGAAAAAAATTAGGAAAAATTAATGAAAGATCCCTACCAAACTTTGAATAGTATGAGAGATCTAATATATATTTTTTATTAGCTAAGGTCCCTCATTATTAACCTAGCAAACTCTCTCTTCCGTTTTCAACTTTCTTTCTCTTCACCTATTGCCGTCACTAGTCACCAATTCGACGATCACCCTTTATTACTGACCTCTCTTCAACAACTGCTTAGGCCTTAGATTGCACTTTTCTAAACATCTAAAACCCTAGAAATAGATTTACATACTCTAGAAGTTAAGATTGAAGGTATAGTGATTCAAATTCAAGGAACAAGAGAGCCAAAAGCATAGAAAATTGAAACTTTTCAGAGAGATAAAGAGAGAGAAACAAGAGAATTGCAAATCATAGAGTGCTTAAGACAGCTTTAGAGTCTTGTCTTTTATTTGTTTGTGAATATCATTAGACAAGCAAATCGGAAAATAGTGTTATGTTTTTGAAGCAAACCAAAAAAGTGTTTTGTTATGGGTTATTGTGAACAAATGCAAGGTTGTATTCAAAAAGTTCAAATTTTTTGCTAAATTGAAGCAAGTTTGTTTTTGCTATTTTTTATTTGTGATTTTTAATTTTCTCTGGATTAGATGTATGGATTGAGAAATTAATTAGAATTGTGTTCAAATATGTTTTTCTCTGTATTTTTGTGGATTAGTTAGTAATTCTCTGTGATTTTGTCTATGTTTAATATGCTTATAAGTTTGTAATTTTCTTTAGACTTTTATTTGTAATTTGTAATTTTCTCTGGACATGCAAGTGTGTGATGCCCAAAGAAGATCAACATGGTAGAAAAATTTTAGAGAAAATCAAATGTGCCAGAGAAATCCATATGTAAGTAAATTTCTCTGACTATATCTGTAGAAAACTTTCAAAGAAAATCAAATGTGCTAAAGAAATCAACTTTCAAGTAAATTTCTCTGACTACATTTGCAGAGAATATAAATTTCGCTGACTACGTTTGCAGGAAAATTTTATATGCAAGTCAGATTACAAATGTGTAATAGTTAAAGAAGATCAACATAGAAGAGAAATTTCAGAGAAAATCTGTGTCAAAGAAATCAACATATAGGTGTGTAATGTGTCTAGTGAAAATCAAATGCACTAGAGTATATTTCTTTGATTACATTTGCAGAGAAATTTTATAGGCAAGCTAGAGAAATTTTGAAGTTTCTCTGTGTCGAGATTGAAATTTCTCTGATTCAGGCCAAAATCTTTTAGTCGATTTTTTTTTTCTGTAAAAATGTTGAGGGACTCCAACTACTATTAAAATATTATATGTCATTTATCTTATAAAATTTTAATTTCAGGAACCTTAAAAAAAAATTTCCAAAAATTTAATGTTTAAATTTATTTTAATTTTTTTATAGTGAAATGTATAATAAAGTAATGTAAATGAAAAGAAATATTTGACTTTATAGAGTGAATAAAAAAATTCATATTCATCAAAAAAAAAAAGAAAAAGAAGAAGTGAATAAAAAATAAAATTTAATTTTTGTTTGACTTATTATTATTATTTTTTGAGGAATTACACATCAGTGTCATTAGAAAAAAATAAAAAAATAAAAAATAAAAAATTATAATTATAATTATTAATATTTATAATATTTATTATTTTTTATAAATATATTTTTTTGTATGTCACTGGTATATAATTTCCCTATTTTTTTTAAGAGTAATGTTAGAAATATGAAAAATTCTATCAAATTTTTTACAAAATGTTTCACATAGGTGCGGTATCCTGCATGGTGTGAGTTGATTAGTTCAGGGACAACGCCACGTGATACTTTTACGTGCATTATAATCGATAGTGAGATCCACGATTTTGTATGGAATAATTAAAAAACATAACGAAATATAATAATTTGTGATTAATTAAGCATATAGCCACGGCTCATAAACATTACGTACCCCCAAAACAAATACTCATAAATCAACCAATAATTTTTCAAGTCCTACGCTAAGGCATTTTATAATAATAAAATTTTGGGTAAATTATATTGACACCCTTTGAGGTTTGGTCTAATTTTTACCCACTCCACCCCCTGACGTTTTAGAAATTGCATTTTCACCCCAGTGGTTAATACTCTCATTTCATAAACCCCTGCTTATATAAAATGTAACAACTTCTAGTAAAAAAACAGAAAAAATTACATTAAAAAAAAAAGTGAAGGAAAGGGAAAAAAAAACAAAAAAGAAAATAAAGCAAAGCAAAAAAAGAGAAACTGTATAAGTTTAATACCTTCATTCCGTCTAAATAATTACAATGACAGAGAGTTAGTATAATTTCCCAAATGTTAATGGTGATATGTATTAAACCCAAACTTCAGGGGTGTAAATGTAATTTATCCTAAAATTTTTAAGACATTTTATATTTTTTAAGGAGAAAGTCCCAACTGCCGCGACAAACATAATCGAACGGCTCCGTTGACGAAACCGTAATCGACCTCGATCTATGGATGCGGTGTAAAACGTAAACTACTCTTCTCCGCAGCCAATCATTTATTTCCCTCTCTCTCCCTCTCTCTATCTATTATGAGAAGAGACATGAAAATATTTCTCTCATACTACAATAAAAAATAAAAAATAAAAAATAAAAAAAAATTCTCAACCAAACCAGGCCCTCCTATTGTTGAAGCCAATGATCCATCGGTTTGTTTGTGGGGTTATATTTCTAAATACCAATACGTGGCATGGTGATGCCGACGTGTCAGCCGAGGTGCCACGTGTCGTGGTTGTTATGCCGAGGTAAGCTCAGAGTTGCCGAGGTTATCACCGAAGATATCTTAATCCGGGATAAGCGTGTAAAGGCCTCTTCTCTCTCCTACCTCGGCTTCACATGCAAAGGCCGAGCTACCCGTAGAAGAATTGAGCCGAGGTAACCGTTAGATCGGCCATACCTGCCTATATAGTATGGCAATATTATCACGGTTAGATGGATGTCCAGCCATGAGAAGAAAGCCATGAGGCCAACACCTCACCAACTAGCTGGCCATGAGGCCATGTGAGTTGGCCATGAGGCCACGAGAGGCCATGTGAAGCAATGTGAAGCTTTTATCTGGAAAGCTGCCAAAAGCACAACAATGGGCTGGCAGCCAGCTCAAAAGTTGATGGCCTCTCCATCTCTATTCTCGTGTGTATATAGAGAGGTTGAGACAGAGAAAAAGGGAGAAAAAAGACAACAAGCTTAGAGGGTAAAAAGAGAGAGAGAATTACAGAGAGTTGTTTGTAATTCTTACCATTTATTCAATATAGTGAATCTGCTGCCCGTGGACGTAGGCAATTTGCCGAACCACGTTAAATTCTTTGTGTTATTGCTTGCCATCTATTCTGCCTGTGTGCTACAGCTGAATTACTAAGGTGGGCAGTGTGATCAGAAAATCACTCACACAATTTGGCGGCGTCTGTGGAAAAGTAAGACGAATAGATGGCCAGTAACGCACAAAACGAGAAGGTTGGGGGCGACATTCCCGCTGGGAGTGGCAGGCCTATTGACCTTGACGTCGAAGGAGACAACCACAACGACAAAGCCCGTGACCAGGGGAACGGGGGAAAAGACGTCGTCCAGGAGGGCGACACTTCGAAGAAGACAGACTAGGGCAGATACTACAAGGAGGATAACCTCCAGGTATGGAGGGATAGGTGCCTACGAAGGGATGAGGAAGTCAAGGAACTGGCAGACAAGTTGGCAGACCTGCAGTCGGTCGTCAACTTCATGATGCAAAACAATGTCATGCAGCCACCATACCCACTGCAGGATACGCCAATCCCAGCAGTTAAAACTCGGAATGAAGGAAGGAAAATAATTCCTGAAGCACCACAACGCTCTAGGAACAAGAGGCACTCTCACCCGCCCTCCGGGGAGGTCGGGCGAGAGGAACCCAGACAAGAGAAGTCCCAGAGGACGTATCA
Source organism: Camellia japonica (assembly GCA_030407325.1). Classification (NCBI taxonomy): domain Eukaryota; kingdom Viridiplantae; phylum Streptophyta; class Magnoliopsida; order Ericales; family Theaceae; genus Camellia; species Camellia japonica. Next base: position 171,540,367 of record JAPPVO010000016.1, read on the forward strand.
TACAAAGGATCAGGAACCCAGAGAACATCGGCATGTACAAAAGCAGGCTCTCTGCTTCGACACAACCCACGGAGAAAGATCAAAACGGGCACACCACGAGCGTTAGTATAATTTATAAATATATTTTTTTGTATGTCACTGATATATAATTTCCCTATTTTTTTTAAGAGTAATGTTAGAAATATGAAAAATTCTATCAAATTTTTTACAAAATGTTTCACATAGGTGCGGTATATGAACCTGCATGGTGTGAGTTGATTAGTTTAGGGACAACGCCACGTGATACTTTTACGTGCATTATAATCGATAGTGAGATCCACGATTTTGTATGGAATAATTAAAAAACATAACGAAATATAATAATTTGTGATTAATTAAGCATATAGCCACGGCTCATAAACATTACGTACCCCCAAAACAAATACTCATAAATCAACCAATAATTTTTCAAGTCCTACGCTAAGGCATTTTATAATAATAAAATTTTGGGTAAATTATATTGACACCCTTTGAGGTTTGGTCTAATTTTACCCACTCCACCCCTGACGTTTTAGAAATTGCATTTTCACCCCAGTGGTTAATACTCTCATTTCATAAACCCCTGCTTATATAAAATGTAACAACTTCTAGTAAAAAAACAGAAAAATTACATTAAAAAAAAAGTGAAGGAAAGGGAAAAAAAAACAAAAAAGAAAATAAAGCAAAGCAAAAAAAGAGAAACTGTATAAGTTTAATACCTTCATTCCGTCTAAATAATTACAATGACAGAGAGTTAGTAATTTCCCAAATGTTAATGGTGATATGTATTAAACCCAAACTTCAGGGGTGTAAATGTAATTTATCCTAAAATTTTTAAGACATTTTATATTTTTTAAGGAGAAAGTCCCAACTGCCGCGACAAACATAATCGAACGGCTCCGTTGACGAAACCGTAATCGACCTCGATCTATGGATGCGGTGTAAAACGTAAACTACTCTTCTCCGCAGCCAATCATTATTTCCCTCTCTCTCCCTCTCTCTATCTATTATGAGAAGAGACATGAAAATATTTCTCTCATACTACAATAAAAAATAAAAAATAAAAAATAAAAAAAAATTCTCAACCAAACCAGGCCCTCCTATTGTTGAAGCCAATGATCCATCGGTTTGTTGTATTGCTGTTTCTGGAGACCTGTGCTGATATTTTGACAGATTCTGACATTTATCTTTTGGAAGTTTCAAAACTTTCATAGATTCTCCCCAAATTAGACAGATTTTGGTAAGAAAAGCTTGTGAATTTAGATATGGCGTCGCATTTTGACCGGTGGGAAAAGGATCCGTTCTTCTCTGCAGCGGAGGAGGTCCAGGAATCGGCCGACAGGTGCCGTTTCATTGCCCACCTAGGGTTTTTATGTTTTGATTTTGATTGCCTTGCACATTTCTAGATTGGTTTTATGTTTATGCAGATGAATGTGTAGATTTTAATGCATATTAATGAGAGATTATTGATTGTTTCTTATTAACGTTTTGCTGTCTATTATGTTATGAAGGATGGAATCGACTTATAGACATGGATTCACTCAATGAAAGATTCCAGTAAGTGGGATTCTGAAGAACTTCGTAGGGACCTGCGTACTGCCATCGGCACTACCAAATGGCAGGTCATCTCCGCCTCACCTTCTCTCCATGATATATATATATATATATATTCTGTTGTTGTTGGTTTGGGTTGGGTTGTGGCGGGGATAGACTCGGGATTCTAACCTAGACGGACGAACATATACACTAACAAGAATTTTGGGGGAAAAAAAACTGCAATATTAATTTGTAACGGCATGAGAAATGAAAAATTAATAAAAATATATATAAATGAGCTTGTTTCCTTGTGTTAATGACCACCAAGGATCCTCTAGTGTGTTTTTTTTCTAAAGTTTCCTAAAGTGGTATATTGTGTGGTTGAGATTCAATGCTGAAAAATTGATGTGATTTGTCATTAAATCTCAACCACACAATGCACCACTCTAGGAAACTTTAGGAAAAAAAAAAACTCTAGAGGATCCTTGCTCGTTAATGACATCTATGTGTGCACACAATTTAATTAAGAAATTTAAATGGTTGCTGTCGGTTTATTTAACACTCTCAATATTTTGAAACTTTAATCTTTCTCTTTATTAAAATACTTTGATCATATGTTAATGTATGAATTAGGATGTATCATGTATGGACATAGAAAGTGAAATGTAGATTGAGATGAAATTTATTTAAAATAAGTAAAAATCTAAACGGGGCAAGGCTATATATTTTGGAAATAATTAGTAGCTAATAATACTAGTATAATAAGCAGATTTTTTGAAATCATAGGGTTGGCGATTGCTCCTGCTTGCCACCCCTAGGTCTGTCCTTGGTCATGGGAACAAAGGGTGTTTTTGGGCTGATCCCATGTTTGCATAATGAATGATGAATTGCTTATTCTTCTGTTCATGCAGTTGGAGGAATTTGAACGGGCTGTCAAGTCTAGTTACGATAGTACCTTAGCTGATGATGCCAAAGAAGGCATTGTGAATTCGTAAATGCAATTGGGTGCCAGATTTCAAAAACTGAGAGTTCATTGCGGGAATTATCCATTTCAGACGGCAAGCCACCTTTGCCATGGGTGCGATTGGATGAAGGAGAATCCCATGAACTTGCAATGTTTCTTTCGGGACCAGCAATGCACGCAGACAAAACTTCTCCAAAAATTAATGTCCAGGCTGAACTATTGGCTAACCCACAAGAGACTGATAAACTGTTAACGCACGAGTGTTCAAAGAATTCACATCATTTACTGGAGTGCAATCTAGTCGAGGCTATGGAGGAGAAGTTGCCTGGGCATCGCAGGACGGCAAGTGCTAGTGCTGATATTGGTTCCTGGAAGATTGCAGTTATTGATGATGCTTTCCCTCAGAGTTCCTCTGGACACACTGGGCCATCTCCTCGAAAGATACCCAGTTTTTCAGGGTTCCTAAATACGATGGAGGCCGCATCTAAGCTGAAGTGGCCAAAAAATGGGTACAGGAAATTGAAGAATATGGATCATCCCCAAGAAGCTGACAGTACATCACAATCTCTGCCATTGACAAGGGTATACTTCTTGATTTCCATATTTATGTAGTATGTTGCCGATGCTTATATTCCTGCTTCCTCTGCACAGGGTGTTAATGCATGTTGCGAAAAAAGTAAGAGTTGCCTGGATGGTTCATCTGGTTGTGATGATTGCTATGACAAGCAACTCTATACTTGGTATGGAGCTATTCAGAGATTGCTTCAAAGGTCTCAGTATCAAATGCAATATAGTCGGCCTATTCAAATGGTTTTTTGGATTGTTCTTCTTTGCTTGATTGGTGAGCTTTCTTGAACTCTAACCATATATTGTTTTCTGTAACTAGATTGACTGTTATCTTTTTATTGGATTATAATATTTCACAATATATTTGCAATTATGCTTATTTACATTGCAGCATGTGAATTGTCAGCAAGGTTCAGTAAAATGTAGCTGAAATTATTGAGCTGTTAAAAATTTATTGCCAGTCTGCTTATATAGCTTATATGCACGTGTATGTAAAGTATGCATTACATTTATGTATGTTTGATGGGAATGAGACAGTTAAGCAAATACTGTCCGTTTGATTTAGTTTTAGAATTGTGAGTTGAGTGTGGAGTTGTGTTTTGAGTTTTGAGTTTTTGAATCATGATTTGAAAAGAGAAAATTTATTTGGTTATGAGTTTTGAAAATAGTTTTGGGATGATTTGTAATTTTTTTTTTTTGATTGATTGATGTATAGAATGTGAGAGGAGAGAGGAGAGAGAAAAAGTGATTGATTGATTGATGAATAATAATATAAAAAAAAAAAGGAGAAGAAATGAGTTTTGAAAGTAATTTTGAGTTGTATTTTGAAAATATGTTTGGTTAATATGTTTCATCCAAATCATGATTTAAAAATAGAGTTGAGTTTGAAAAGTAAACCAAACGCTACCTAGATATTTTAATTTTGTGCCTACCATCTACCCATAGAATTCCTTTCAGGTGTTTTAAATAGGTTTTGGATGTTTAGGATCGTAATGGAACTGAATGAAAATCTGGATGGATGCTGTGAGAGATTTTCATTTTATCTTCCTCTGCTTGGCATTAAACCTGATCAAACCGACTGAACCAACCAAAACCCTCCAAACCAGTTAATTTTGGTCTGTTATTTTACTAGATCTGGTTTGTAGGGGTTCAATTGAAAAAAAAATTGCCATTTTTTTCTCTCATGTGTATATATATATAATATCATTATTCAGTTGTTTAACAAATGACTTTCTCTACATCTATTCATTACCCCACTTAAAGACAAAAGCAGCAAAGTCTGCCTCAATGTATTCATTATTCCTACTTCCAAATGAAAGCAATTTATCATACCTCTTTCTCGCTCCCATTCATTACACGTGCCACTGCTCTCATTTCTTATAGTTTATCCTTTTTCCAATTCCCAACATAAGCAAGCAGCATATACATTTCTCAAAGACCCACTTTTTTCTTTCTTCTTACATGGTTCTCTCTCCAATTCGATCTCTCTGCTCTCTTCTCACATTTTTTCTCTTTCCTCCTCTCTTCTCTCTATTATCTTTCTTCCCTCTAATTTATATTCTTCTCTATTCTCCTCACCAAAAAACACTGTTGAAACCTCTTGATTAAAATGCTGCAGGGAAGAGGAGAAAAGAAGAATAGAGAAGAAGAAAAGAGCCACAACCCTAACACAACAACCACAACAACCACAACCTTAAACACACTATATTATTCCAAAGCTAATATTACAATGCAAAGACCTTAATATTTATAGGCTAGAAACCCTATTTCAAAATAGGAATTTAAATCCTAATATTGTATGGAAACTTAATCTCCTTTGTGTAGTGAGCTTCATCTTTTGTCTTAGAGACTTTGGTTCACTGGCTTCATGCTTCTATTTGCCCCCCACACATTGAGCTATAGCACACCCCTGGCACCCACTCGGCTTGCTTAGCTCACTTAGAGACTGCTACCGATTGGTGTCTCACTCACCATGAGCATCCTAGCATTGCCCATTGTCGCTTAGGTTGGGATTAAGGCCTAGTAAACCCCTGTTCGGGATTACTAAAGGACTCCTGGCTTGGAGGCTAAAGTTGAAGGATCGTCAAGGTTGTCTAGCCCACCTCCTCAAGTGGATCCACCTTGACGAGTCCAAGAGAGAGGCGTTGACCAGGACATATGACTCTCTGAAGAACATATCATACCTATCATTGGAGTCCCTTTGATGCAACTTTCAAAGTGTATCATACCTACCACTACAGACCTCATGATACGACTGCGGATCCTCGAGGTTTGATCATGGGACACAATGGTGGATGGAATATCTCCATAATATTGAATTAAGGAGGGTTGAACCACCAATCCAGAAGTGAATTGTTCCCCAGTGGTTCATCCTCTCTGTATAAGGGGATCTCCTTGCATGAGTTGAGGCTTCCTACTTTCTAATTACCCTTGGACAACTCAGCTCCTCCGGAAAAAGAACAAGACTTCTCAATTGCCATTATTTTTTTCTCTCAAGATTGCTCAACTCTCACTTCCTCCACCTCTAGTGGTCCCCTGCCATATCAGTAGTGCCTATCATCTTAGTAGAAGGCCCTACTTCGGTCACCTTAGGGCCAACTTTCCACACTTTATAGAACTTAATTCACACGGATCACTAGTACTAGGATGCGTGTCCTATGCGCTTCCTTGTGGGTTGAACCATGTTTGTCCCAACTATAGGTTAATGACGTGGTGCATTAGCTTCCGTTATAGTGCTAGGGGCATTCCTTTGGAGGAAACCTCACTCTTCATATTCTAGGTGAAATATATCAGTTGAGCATGGCAATCTAAGTTTGTTCCCAATCTCAATTGCATTAGATTGCTTTTCATGGACTTCCCTGGAAAGAAAAGTCTTGAGTGTGCAAGGCATACTGTATGCCATTTACTTATGTATTTTTGTGACTTAAGTTACACATTTTTGTGAAAACTTGCCACATGTTTTATGGGTTAATTTATGGGAATTTGTGTTAAGTTACGTGATTTCGTGAGGTGACTTGCGTATGTTTGTGAAAACTTATGCCAAGTTGTGATTTCTCAAATTTTTATGGGTTAACTTACGTGAATTTGTGTTTAAGTTACGCGATTTTGTGAAGTGTCTTATGTATGTTTGTAAGAACTAACGCCAAATTGTGATTTTTCCAAATTTTTATGGGTTAACTTACGTGAATTTGTGTTTAAGTTATGTGATTTTGTGAGGTGACTTACGTATATTTGTGAGAACTTACGCCAAGTTGCATAGGGGTTGCACACCCAAACACTTCCCAATAATGCTTGTTCAACAATATATTATTCTTAATAAAAATAGGCAGGATTTGGAATGTTTTTATTGGAAGGAGAAATTTTCTTGGAAGTTATGAGATGAATCTTTAGAAATTCTCTTTTAAGATTGCTAGCAGCAGCTTTTTCTAGGTCTCATCACCGATAGTCAAGCAAATTGTGAGGTGACCTGATGAGTGATGACATAGCACATTGTAAATAGTTTCACTTAAAATTCAATTGGGAAGCACTCTTTTTACTTTGGTTCCATCTGTTAAAAAAGAGACGATGGTGTGCGTGTTGCATGTACGTGCTTGTTTTTGTGAGTGAAATAACTATAATTTGTATTCCATATATGTGTTTTGGAATACTGGCTTTCATCCTCTCACGTTTTGAATATATAATGCTTTTCAATGTTTTCTTCTCTCTCTGAGTTATTTTGTTTTTTGGAGTCTTAATTTGGTATTGGTTCGCCATGCAGTTTTATTTGCCTTGCATGCAATTTAAGGAGCAGCAATAGATTCTTCATTCAGCATTTTGTCATTGATAGCAAGTATGTGGGGGTGGACAAGTCCCAAAACAGTGTTGCACATTCTTCATGCTGATAGCTGATCAAGGCAGGTGTGTTTTTGTCTTCTATTTGATGTCATATAATGTTGAATGTCGATGGTCATAATTTTACTGTGATGCTGTGGTAATAGCCTCATCCACTTCTTTCCCAGTTTTGATTTTCTTGACCTGTAAATTCTGTAGTATTATTATCGTATGAACCAAGGGGATATCTGAGGATTTTGGTCCACATTGTATTCCTAAAAAGCAGAAAAATCCACATTTCTGCCACTTGCAGTTTTTTTTTTTTTTGATGTATATAGTTAATTTTTCTTAATCTTCATTTGTGTTTTGTAGTTATAGAACTATTGGTGTAGCATGTAGAACCTTGAATAGTCTTCTGTTATTCATTCCATCTTTTTGTTTCGCTCGGTGACTGCAAAGGGAAAAGAGTAGCGAAGTGTATCATTCAGTCAATTATCAAAGCTTTCTTTAATGCTTAAAATTATTTATGGAATAGTTCAGTTAGCCAAAATTCCTGCATCTCACTAGGACATCAGGGGAAGTATTGCCACATGCAAGATTTTCCCTTCCTAAGCTACAGTCTCCAATGTGTATATATAATATATTTATTTATAACCAAGGGCGGAACTAAAAAATTTGTTCAGAAGGGGCTATTTTATATGCATAAAAAATACTAAATTAGTTTTGATACATTACTAATTGAACTTAATTTCTTATATAAACGTTGTGAAAGAAGTATTTCATGAGAAAACTAAATAAATCTAACAAATAGTTTTTTAGTTTTTAAAAGTTTTGAACTATTAGATGTTAGTATACAATCGGTTAAACCATTGTTTTAAGCTATTTTTTTGATTAATATAATCTAATTAATAAGAAGTAAAAAATGTTTAAAACCCTTAAAACATAACTCTTAAATTTATACTCAAATGACATTGAACATTAGATGTCAGTTGATTGTTTAAAAATCAATCAACTAAAACCCCATCCCTACCATGTCACTGTGAATAAATTTAGGGGTGAAGTTTTAGGTTCTCTAGCATTACTCATAAAAAGTATATATACCATTTTATTTTTAAAGTTAAAAAATAAGTGATATATATCTCTTCTATCAATAAAATCGACTCAACAAAATTGATGTTATTATCTAAAATATAAAATAATTAGAGATCATTTTCATTATAGATTGTGAAATATTAATGGAATAGAAGGTAAAATAAATTTAAGAGATCATCCCATTATATATTTTACGAATACATAAATATAAAATTAATAATAAGTTGTAAAAAATCGGAGGGGGCCTTCTGCCCCTGTTTATAACATATTGAACTCGATGGGTGAACTTTTTTGTTTTTGTTTTTGTTTTTTTGGTATACTTATTTTTGTGGCACACACTGACCAGTTCTTCCTCAGTTCAGTTATGGCAGGGCAGGGGATAATGACTTTATTTATTTAGTTCACGACTTAGGAAGATAAATAAATAGGGACAGAGCGAACTTCCGTCTTAGGCCTATTGAGAAAGGTCTTCTGCTCGATGCTTGTACAGAAAAGGAGCCTAGCCCCCTTTTGTGGCACACACATATGCATGTATGAATGGCGTTTCCTTTTGATTTTGATAAATTACTGACATGATGAAACAGGGAACTGAATAAGTGATCATAAAGGGTGCTTGAAGAGTGATTCAAAAATTCGAAATGCTGGCATCAACTGTTTGTATCAACGCTTCAATCATGTGTAAGGTAGTTTGAATAGAGTACTCGTAGTTCAAATGCACTGTACTGCCCTTAGTTATTATTATTATTATTTGGGTACATCGGAATACAAATACAACTTTCAAAGTGAGAGAGAAGAATTACATGGTGGTGGACCAAGTTGAATCCTTGACCTCTTCCTAGTGAGAGGTGCAATGGTTCTGTTTTTTATGTTGGTTAGTTTCAATTTTATCTGTATATCGGAATGCAAATACAATTTCCAAAATCGAACTCTTAACCTCGTACTGAGATGCGAAGGCTGTGTCTTACTGGACTAATCCTGTTGGTTAGTTTGAAGAGTACATCAATGAGATTTTTTTGTCTGTATAGTGGAATATAAATGCAGCAACAAAAGTCAGAATGTAAATTCAGCAACCAAAGTGGGAGAGAAGATATACTCGTAAGTGGGGCGTCGAACAACCTCCTTATAATCTACAAGGGTTACTAACTTAGATAGCGATGTTCGAAGTTGATGAGCTTTTCATTGTTCCCCTAGTTCAGGTGCTCAGTTGATTATGTTGTGCTGCCAGTTTTAGGTCTCTTCTTCCCTACCCCCCTCTCTCCCTTTGTCGCCTTTTCTACACAGGATTCTCAGAACATGTCAACAACGCTTTCTTAATTATTCGAAATTTATACTGCTGTGATATTTTAAGCTAGTTTCGACTCTTGCAGCCTTTGCATATGTTAAAGAATAATGGGGATTATGCTTGAATTTGACTTCTTGGCTTGAAGTTTTGATAGCTAACAAATATACAAGTGGACCTTTATTCGGAACAGTATGCCTGAGTCATTACTAGTGGTTAGGCGTAGGTCATGGTGGGCTGAACTCATCATCAGCTCCATTTTGCATACAAATTTTAACAAAATAATTTTGGGGTGTTAAATCCAACCTTAGGGAACTGAACACCTTATTCTTCATTTTCCCTTATCCTATAGATGAAAAAGTGATCATCATTTCTTTTTCTATAAGGAAAAGACCCACTGACTTGGCAGTCACTTTTGTAAGAGTTATTTGTAAATGTTCATATCGAAGTTGCTTTGGCAATAACTTGATTTTATTATTTTGTATGAACATATTCATGCCAAATTGTTGCACATTCGAATCTGAAAATCGAACTGTCAAGGATCCCTTTGCCTAAAAAGGGCAGCCAGTATACAGGACTTCTACCACTGTAGGGTCTAAGTGTTAGATGTATGTATAGTCTTACCCTGCTTGAAGAGAACTGTGTCTATAAGGATGACTCAACTAACTAAAATAGGTTCAAAGATGCCTTTGCCTCAACATCTTTAGAGGGGGTGGAGATGCATACAACATCAGTGAACATCACTGCTAGATCTAGGACATACTTTGAAGCTGTGAATATATATATATATGTAAACAATGCTACATACCTCGAATTTGAGCTTGCCTCGAATGGCTTGAATTTCATTTTTTGGTTGTCCAGCCGGCCATCCGACCAGTCGTTCGGCAAAAGGGTTGACAGCTGCGGTCGTCCGGCCGGTGGACTAGTGAACAGAAATTCAAGCCATTCGAGGCAGCTCAATTCGAGGCACCAAGGATTTCCCTATATATGCATAGGGTCCCAGGACATGAAAGCTTTAGGCTATATATATATACTTAAAATTGGCAATTATAAGCCTTCTTAACATATCAATAAACTTAGGCCTCGTTTGGGAACATGCTAATTTAGTAACTTTTTGGTTATTTGGCTAAAATATGAGCTAAAAAAAACTAGTATGTTTGGGATGACTTTTTGGCTTTTTACGAAAAGATGTGCAAAAAATAGAGAGAAAAGAGAATCTTTGACTTTTTGGTATGGGTTGTTGGCTTTTTGGTTTTTTTAGTGACTTTTTGACTTTTTGGCTAAAAAAGTCACTTGCCAAACGAGGCCTAAATCACTACATTATCATAGATCTTTCTTAAAATCACGTTTTCTACATCATCATGCATGCTACATCATCATAGTAATTTAAGAGCAGAGATAGCCATTCCAAAATCCAAAATCATTTTAAGAGCTGAACTGGGCTGCTCCAGTGAGGTAGCGGTAACTGAAGAAGCCAGCGGCAAGTATCAGAGGCACGAAGAACTCGAGAAAAGCCGCATACTTGGGCACTGGATCGTCCTTGATCACGAAAGCTTTCATTTCTTTGGGCTTGGATTCCATGTTAGAAGCAATCTCAACATTGGAGTCATTGCCTTCTTGAATGTTGTAGCCCTGGAGGTACCCTACCTGATACTTGAGGATCAAGTTCTTAGCAGCCTTGCTGTGTCCTATATCCTCAAAGTCCTTTGTTGCATCTTTTCCGGCTGATTCGATCAAAACCTCCTCTCCTCCTGGGTGTTCTTCCAGAAACTTCGTCACGTCCAATACCTGCATTGACATTCACTCAAATTTAAACCAAAAAACTACCCCATTAAAGTGTTTGTAGTTATGATGTTTTAAGTGTATTCATATATAAATATATGTATCATAGAGAAACAGAAGTGTTGGCAAGTGAGGATTACTCTGCCATTGATGATGAACCAGCAATCCTCCTTGGATTTGTGTTCAGCAACTTGTGGAATTGTGAACACTCTTTTTTTGTCCATTTTGTTTAGGGGGGAGAGAGAGAGAGAGAGAGAGAGCGAGCTGAGATTTGGAATCTTGTTGGGTATGAATAAAACAATAGACATATATGTAGAAGCAGGTTTGGTAAGTG